>CM046880.1:531475985-532075985 GCA_025667525.1 Glebionis coronaria
GGTGAACGACGAGGCTGGAGATGATGTTCAAAGAGATGTATTTATTTGTTTGGATTCTTTTGTTGTCGATAATTAATGTCGATTTGAGTGTGTGGATGGATGGTCAAAAGAGACGAAGATGAGTAGTATTTATATCTTTGTATGATGTTAATATTATAACAAATGGAAAAGACCAACATGCCCTCCTAAATATCAGAGTTAACGAAAAAAGTTAACACCCGTCTAGAATAGGGACTATGAAGGTTATAACTTTTAAAATTAGGGATGATCAGTGTAGATACTTTGAGTTAGGGACGTAATGTGTTATTTCGTGTAAAGCATAGAGACAAAACATTTAATTTTTTTAATATTTAACAAAGATACTCACGTTTGCCGAATAAAAGAATAAGTTGGCATCATTTTAAGAAAGAAAAAAGTGTAACTTGATGAGAAATGATCTTTAAGTTTGCTACTTTTTTGCGTGTTACTTTTATTTATGTTGAAACAATGTGGTTTAATTTAATTTGTGCTAGATTGAAATAAAAGGTTAACGATACTAAAGTATTCTAAACCTCACTAGGTGTGTACACTTGGGGGTGGCCACGGAGGTTCACCTGCGACGACTCCGGGCTATCCAAAAGGGTAGTCGCCCTGGGATTAGTCGGCTCGTAATGTCGAGTCGGAAACCTAGATATACCCAAAAAAAATATTGTACAATCTTAACGATCTTGAGATACTTTTTGCGTCTTTCTAAAATTGGACAACAAGTACAAATACCTCCTTGGTGTTTTCGTCTATAGCGCGGACTTTCGGCTAGTGATAAAAATGGCTTTTGAAAAACAGAGTATATAAAGGGGGTGTTTGTTTCAGCTAATATAGCCGGCTTATGGCTTATTTGAGTTTGAGCTTGTATTTCATAAGCCCACTTTTTGTGGCTTATTTTGAATTATTTTCGGCTTATATAAGTTCATCATGTTATAATAAACTTATATAAGCCCAGAAGTTTGAAAATAAGCCACAAAAAGTGGCTAATCCCAAAACCACATAAGCCGGCTATATAAGCCAAAACAAACACCCCACAGTAGATTAAACTTGTGGAAACAAACTTTAACTTGGGTGCGAGTACTTAACAACTTCACTAGCATGGGTCAACCGAATTAGGCTAGTTGAAAATCACCAAAAGTTATGCTTGAATGTTGCTACTTGCTTAAATCCAACCCGGTCTACAATCTGTATTAAATAATGACTTGCTGCGACAATATCTTCGAGAAAAGTTAACGCCCAACCTGAAACTTGTCATCCATATGAGGTAAAAGCTGGGAACAACCCGCTATCCGTTACACGATATGTGGCACTACTTAATCCCTTGAAAAGGGATCCTTAACACTATACTTATCGATACTAATTCTGCAATCAGATATTTGAGACATAAAGACAACTGCCGTACCTACATATCCTGCACTTTATCAATCATACACCTAGTTTGGACACTGAATAATAACTAGTACAAAAAGAATTAGAAACAATCAAGTATCGCACAGCTGATTTACAATAGCTTCAACAAAACCCCAGCCATCCTCAATATCTGGTCCCACCCAAAATCCAGATATCACCCTAGGGGTACAACAGACTACTTGACATTTACGAAAAACAGCAACAGCAGGATTATCACGTCGCATAATAGGAAAGAGTTCTTTTCCGCACGATTTGGACGCCAGAAAATGGATACCTTCAAACCAGAAATGTAAACTTTAACTTGAAAACAGAAAATATAGAAAAGAAAATAGAGATTTGGTTCATCTAAAAAACAGATTCCATAGTAGTACCGTCAATTGGCTATATAAAAGGTCATACAAAGCTCAAACTAAATGGTTCATGCTGTTACGTACATGATATTACCGACAACACAACTAATTAGGATAGCTAGACTGAGTCAGAGACCAGTTTATTTTTTGGTTTTCTTAACCCTGTGTACCAATCCTTTCACCCCCGGTACGCCGACCCTAAAAATTCCACGCAAACTTACACTTCATGAACCCACCCCCACCCCCCACCTCCTGCCCCACCCCACCAAACCAAGATACTTATATACATCCATGAAAATCCAGAAGATAAGTCATGTTTTAAATTTTATACAACTAATCAAATAAAAATGGAGATGCCCAAAAAAACGAAGGAAAAATAAAATAAACCTAAGTGATGAGCATGTTCCCTCAATGTAAAGTGTAAAAGAACTGGTCTAGGCGTCAATATCAGGGTCTGAATAAGATCCTCCGCCAAAAGCCGTCCTACTTTTTTCAATGACAGCTCACAATGTGACAACATTGCTATACTTATGCATATATACATGATACATATGTACTTCTCTATCATATATTATGTATTGCAAAAGGAGAGCATTCACGAGACTTGGTACTAGTAGGCGACATTAAGGTCAATTGTTTGCACAAGTCAATATATAAACATATACCCGAGAAACAAAGAATTGTAGGGACATACGTGTTAAACCGGTTGATGACCTCACAAGCAGCCTGCAATTATCTGTCCGCCGCGCTATTAGATCCTTTGAGCAAAAAAAAATTGTAAAATATCAGTTTAAAAAATCACAGCATTGACAAAAAATAGTGATGTCCTAATCATCGAAAATGTGAAACCGTTCATGACCTCTTAATATATTTTCATATCAACCTCGTAACTCCTACAACTCGAATAACAGATCCAATGTTGAATGTTGAAGAATGAAGTTGTAGCAAGGACAAATTTGATATGGGAAGTCGGGAATCAATTGGATACTTAGCTTAGCTCTTTTCTTATGGGGTTATTTACTTGAACAAACAATAGAATTGAAGACTTCATCTTAGAGCGTGGCCAGGATATCAGAGCACTTTCCTGGGAAATCTCGCCGGAAAACTCGAAATCCGTTCATCGTCCGTTATATTCGGTTATTAATTGATCCATTCAGTTAGTATTCCAATCAATTGCAATTGGGTTTAATGGCTCCTACTACCCGAGCAATTGGTTCTAGTAGCAACACAGGAGATAATGTAGACGATACCACTCGCAGATATGTTGATGATGCTTTATCGGGAATTAGGCGTAGTTTGGAGGGTATGATGGAGCAGATTACTGCCCTTAGTTTGCAGAATCAGGCAGTTACGGCTGGTAATGGAAATAATGGGGGTAATAGGCAGCAACATCAGTTTAGTAGGTTTACTAAGGTTGAGTTTCCTAAGTTTACGGGTGATGACGTAAGAGGGTGGATTTTTAGGTGTGAACAGTTCTTCCTCATTGACACCATACCTGATAATCAAAAGGTTCGACTTCTCTCTCTCCATTTGTTTGATAAAGCTTTACTATGGCATAGGCAATTCATTAAAGTCCATGGGGAAAATGTGTTGTGGCCTGTGTATAGAGATGCTATTGTCCAGAGGTTTGGGGCTGCATTTGATGATCCTATGGCTGAGCTCAGAAATGTTAAGTATGAGAATAGTGCTAAGGATTATCAGGATAGGTTTGATGATTTGTTGAGCAGGGTAGAGGTAAGTGTAGAACACTCGATTAGTCTTTATTTGGGTGGATTACCTACTGAAATAGCCATGGGAGTTAGGATGTTTAAGCCTCATACCCTTAGTGATGCCTATTGTTTAACAAATTTACAGGAAGCAACTCTTAATGCAGTTAAGAAAAAGAATAAACTGCAATATAACATTGGGAACACAAGGTTTGGAAGCACTAGTGTTGTTCCTAACAATGTTTCTAAGCCACTATTAGCTTTGCCAGATAACACTAAGACATGGACTCCTAGAGCTAACACTGGACCACCTAGGAAGCAATTGTCTCAGAAAGAGTATGAAGAGAAGAGAGCTAAGAACCTATGTTTTTATTGTGACAAGAAATATGTCCCTGGTCATAAGTGTGAAGGGCAATTGTTTACATTAGTTGTGTTAGCTGATAAGGAGGAGGTAGATGATGAGTTTATGGATGCTGCGGAGACTTTGGGGGAGGATGAGGAAGTTCACCCTCAAATTTCACTCCATGCTTTAAGTGGAGTGAGTTCCTTCCAAACGCTCAGGGTAGTAGGGTTGTATGGTAATGGACATGAGCTGCATATTCTAGTAGATTCGGGGTCTACTCACAATTTCCTAGACCTTCAGTTGGCTAAGAAGTTAGGTTGTAAGATCAGACCTACATGTCCATTATCTGTGACAGTTGCTGGAGGGAAACAGTTAGCTAGTGATAGCGAATGTAAGGGGTTTACTTGGAAGTTAAAGGGGGAAACCTTTACGGCTGATGTTATGCTCTTACCTTTGGGTGGGTGTGACATGGTATTAGGCATCCAATGGCTTTCTACTTTGGGGGATATTAAGTGTAACTTTAAGGACCTTAGGATGGAATTTGTGTACAATAAGCAGAAAGTGGTCCTAAGAGGTACTCATAAGTCTACAGTTGAGTGGGTATCTGGTAAGAGGCAGTTGAAGTCCATGGTCAGGGCAGCACAACCTGAGTTGTTCATGTTAAGTGTTTACCCAAACACTGGTTTAACCCTGTTTAATATGGAGAATGCTTCCAAGACTGATGAAGTTTTAAGTCCTGAATTGTTGCAAGTAGTGGAAGAATTTGGGGATGTGTTTGAGGTTCCTACACAACTGCCTCCTAAGAGGAGTCATGACCATAGAATTCCATTAATTGAAGGCACTTCTCCTGTTAATATTAGGCCTTATAGACACCCTCCAATACAAAAAAATGCTATTGAAGCCATGGTCAAGGAGTTGTTAGACTCAGGGGTGATTAAGCCAAGCCAAAGCCCTTTTGCCTCACCCATAGTTATGGTAAAAAAGAAAGATAATACTTGGAGAATGTGTGTGGATTATAGACAGTTGAACAAACACACTGTCAAGGATAAGTTTCCTATCCCTATTATTGATGAGCTCATAGATGAGTTACATGGGGCCGTCATATTTTCTAAACTAGACTTAAGGTCAGGGTATCATCAGATAAGAATGTTTGAGGATGATATAGTTAAGACTGCTTTCAAAACTCATGAGGGGCATTATGAGTTTTTAGTCATGCCGTTTGGCTTGACTAATGCACCATCCACTTTCCAATCATTGATGAATCAGGTTTTCAAGGATTATTTGAGGAAATTCACTCTTGTGTTCTTTGATGACATATTGATCTACTCCAAAAGTGTTCGAGAGCATGCAAAACATTTGTCTCAGGTTCTTCACACTATGAGGCAACACCAACTTTTTGCTAAGCGAAGTAAGTGTGTGTTTGGGACGAAGCGAGTTGAGTACTTGGGACATGTCATTTCTGCTCAAGGAGTGGCAACTGATCCTAGCAAGATTGTGGCGATGCAACAGTGGCCTGTCCCCACTAATATCAAGCAGTTAAGAGGTTTCCTGGGTCTTACTGGATACTACAGGAAGTTTATCAAGGATTTTGCTATTTTAAGTCGGCCTTTAACCCAACTATTAAAGAAGAACTCTTTTAAGTGGTCACAAACAGCTCAAGACTCATTTGTGGCATTACAAACTGCCATGACCCAAGCACCAGTACTTGCTCTGCCTGATTTCACAAAACCTTTCGAGGTTGAAACAGATGCTTCTGGGTTGGGAATAGGAGCAGTGTTGCAACAACAAGGTCATCCTATTGCTTACTTAAGTAGGGCATTGGCTCCTAAGCACCAAACCCTTTCAACTTATGAAAAGGAATTTTTGGCTGTTATGTTAGCTTTGGAAAAATGGAGGGGGTACTTGCTTGATAATCACTTCATCATTAAAACAGACCATTACAGTCTTAAGTACCTATTGGACCAACGAATTACTACTCCTGCTCAGATGAAGTGGCTGCCCAAGTTAATGGGGTTTGATTATGAGGTCAAGTACAAGAAAGGGATAGAAAATGTTGCTGCTGATGCTCTCTCCAGGGTACACAATGAAGGTCAACTAATGACCATTATGGCTGTGCAAGTCCCTAGTGATATGGTTACTCGAATTCAGGCTAGTTGGAACAGTGATCCAACTCTCCAAACACTCCTTACCATGCTGCACATTACACTTGGTCCAATGGTCAGTTGTTACGGAAGAATAAGGTGGTAGTGGGCCAAGATGAACACCTGAGATTGGACTTATTGGATTATTTTCATGGCAGTTCTATGGGAGGACATTCTGGAATCCAAGTCACTATTCATAAGATGTGCTCTGTGGTGTATTGGAAGGGAATGAGGAAAGCGGTTAAGAAATTTGTGCAGGAATGTATTACTTGTCAAAGAAATAAGCCAGACCTTGCAGCTTATCCTGGGTTACTTCAGCCATTACCTATTCCTGACAAGATATGGGAGAGCATATCCATGGATTTTATAGAAGCTTTGCCAAAATCTCAGGGGTATACTGTCATTCTAGTTGTGGTGGATAGACTCTCAAAGTATGCACATTTCATACCTGTGTCCCACCCATTTTCAGCAGCACAAGTTGCTCAGACCTTCTTGGATACTGTGTACAAGTTACATGGACTACCTTCCACCATTGTGTCAGACAGGGACAAGGTTTTCTTGAGTAATTTTTGGAAGGAATTGTTTAAGTTGTTGCAAGTGAAGCTCCTACTGTCAACAGCCTATCATCCTCAGACTGATGGTCAAACTGAGGTGGTGAATAGGTGCCTGGAAACTTATCTTAGGTGTATGACTGGGGAGAAACCAAGAGAATGGGCTAAATGGTTGTCTTTGGCAGAATTGTGGTACAATTCTAATTTTCATACTTCTATCCAAACCACTCCATTTGAGGCAGTATATGGACAGTCACCCCCTATTCATGTTCCTTATTTGGGAGGTCTGAGTAAGGTAGAAGCAGTGGACAGAACTTTAGAGGCCAGGGAACAAGCTATTCAGTTGTTGAAGTTCCACCTGCATAGAGCTCAAAACAGGATGAAGCAGCAGGCAAATAAGCATAGAAGTGACAGAATCCTTGCTGTAGGGGATTGGGTTTTTCTGAAGCTACAACCTCATAGGCAGGTGTCTATTAGGCAAGGGAAGCAAAATAAGTTCTCACCTAAGAGTTTTGGACCCTTCCAGGTGGTGGAGCGCATTGGTCAAGTTGCATACAAGCTGGATTTGCCACCCCATTCTCAAATCCACAATGTTTTCCATGTATCACAACTCAAGCCATGTCAGGGTCAACCTCAAAGAGCACAAGTGATTGATTTACCTAGCTGCAACCAAGACGGATTAATGGAGCCTGCACCATTAGCCTTACTTGATAGGAAGATGGTGAAGAAGAAGAATTCGGTGGCAGTCTATGGTTTGATTCAGTGGGAAGGAGGAACTCCAGAAGATGCTACTTGGGAGCTCTTAGAGGATTTACTTGCTAAATTTCCTACATTTACTGCACATTCTTGAGGACAAGAATGTTTTAAGGGGAGTGGATTGATATATAGTGTTATGAGTTGTGGCACGTGAGGTGCACGTGTGTTACCACACACGTGAGTTGCACGTGATTCTCTCCCAATTCATAACAACTTCCTTCCACTCTTCCTATAAATACTATCCTTTCACTTTCATTTCATTTAGTTTTTGATGTTTACTTTTCCTCTTGTATTTCTCTCTCCTCAAACCTGTAACAAACTCCCCAACTGTTTGTAACAAATATCCCAACTGTGTAACAGACATGTAACTACTTTCACCATTGATAATACAATCAAGCTTTCGACACTCTGTTTCTTATCATCTTGAGAGTCCAAGCCGTTGTAATCTGTTATCGATCTTAATTGATCCTAACAGTGTATATCAATAGCTTATCTACAGCATATGCAGAAAAACATATGAGCAGCTCAGCTTATTTAACATTTACGGTAATGTTGGAATAACAGATCAACAAGGAATAAGTTTAAATCACCCAAAAAGTTTCAGATAAGAATAAGTACTTTCTGATCCAAATACACAAACGGCTTATTCGATTTTAGAATCCAATCAGCGGATAAGCTTATTAAGTAATTCTAAACACCCTTTATGTCTGTATATATATTCTAACACGGTTTATAGTCTTCCAATCAATCAGTCCTCTAATCCAAATAAGTAACCTATATCATTTGATTTCGGTTAGTCAAAATTAGATTAAGGGAGTGTTTTTTTCAGCTTATATCTGGGCTTATGAGCTTATTTGATTTCTGCTTATATTTCATTAGCCCTAACATTCCGGCTTATTTTGAGACTTTGGGCTTATATAAGTTTATTAAGAAAGCTCTTAAGTCTAAAAAAAGACCATAAAATTGGGGCTTATGAAATGTATAAGACGAAATCAAATAAGGTCATAAGCCCACATATAAGCCGAAAGAAACACCCCCTAAAACCCTCAAACAACTGAAACAATTCTATAAAGATAATGCACATTGAACAACAGTTTGTATAAGAAATGAACTTAAAGATTTTTAAAGAGTAAATAAGTGTAGACAGTGGAGGGTTTTACCTTGTTGATAATTAGGGTTTTAGGATATGCTGTGAAACCACTGGTGAAGAAGGAGACAAAGGAAGCCATTCTATTTCCACATAGGAAGGATTGAACCAAGCTTTATATACTTAGGATGTGTTTGGTTTATATGTTTAGGTTTCAAAGTATTGTACATCTTTGGTAATGGGAATTGGTGTACGCCGGTTGAATCATGACCCGATCTGGTGATTGGACTTTGGTTTTGAGTGAAAACTTTGGTTGACCGTCGATTAAACTAGGTGAATTGTGAGCTACTAGTTTTACTGAGCCAATTAAAAAACCGGATCTTAAAACGTTGGGAACAATTGAAATAGGGTTAATGAAAAGCCGAAAGGGATGCGATCGAAATGAACCAACCCGAAAAACTGCGAGTAAAATCTAAAACCGAACCGAATAGAGTCAATTTGATTCGTTTTGATTAGTTCGAACCCGAATAAATGTATTTTGACCCGAATCAAGTAAAACCGAAATAAATAAACAAAATCAAAAACCGAATCGGATAAGGTCGGTTTGGTTCGTCCCGATTTCAGTCGATTTATCAGTTTCAAAGACTCAAACACTAACTAATAATCGATTAAGACCGAACCGGAACAAAAACCAAAATTGATGCAAGAGGTTGACTAAAGGCTGGACCGAAATATATTCAGTCCGGTTCAAGTCTATAGTGCTCAACCGTTGGTGAAACGGAAGCAAGTGTGAATTGATTTGCACTCTTTCAACAAATCATTTTATGTTTTAGAAAGTTGTAAAAGAGCTGCCAGGAAACAAAGCTGGCGAGCAGAAGATATGTCAAGCTTTAGTGTGTTCGCAAAAGCATAAAGTTACGCGAAGATATGACTTAATACCTCATAATTTCCTTGTGTTAGCGGCTAGTTAGGGTTAGCATCATGCAGTGAAAGTTGGCTTTCCTACGTTTTTTAATTTTTAAAAATTTTGTATCTGTAAAGTGTAAACTACAAACCTACTATTTTAGTTGTAATCATAATTCAGGTCGACTCAATAAACACGACTAATCGAATAAACACCAGATGCGATTAAAAACAAATCACTGGTAGTCCATGATTTTCAGCAAGTAAAACAAGTTGAGATCTGTAAATGGGCATAAATAACCCTCAACTGCTATGGCAAAAACAGCATGCGCACCACAGGCAGAGTTGCAGAGGGGATATGCAAACGCATTGGAACAATTTTCCCAAATTCTTCTGATGCGGATATCAGCAATATCCCCATCATAACCTGCATATATATGTTCAGAACAAGTTATAAATACCTAAAGAAGATGTAGAAAAGAGTAGCCCCTTAATCATTCAAAACAGCATTCGTATCATTAATGTACATAAATTTCGTAATTTGGAACATTCCTTTGCATAGCTTAAGTTGTTTCATTAGTGAGTGTCCTCTTGTCAGATGTCTCCTCGGTAACATGTTTCCCAACGAACTTTTTGCCCTTGAGATTACTAATACTACTGCCACTTTTATTCCAATCTGGTTTCTCTATGGTACGCTGCATTATACGAACTGGGATGCCACCCATATCAAAGTCTTCCTTCAAAGATCTTGTTAGAAACCTCAAGTCTGTGTCTGAAAGTCCTTTTTTCCCCTTAACAAACGCAACAAAAGTGGGTGGTCGGGCTTTGACTTGAGTAAAATACTTGACCTTAGGCTGAGATGCTAGATCCTTCCAAGAATGCCTGCTCATAACCTGGAATTATGCATAGATGAAAAAAAATATCAGAAGATTTAATTGACATGTCTAATATAAACCATGCATAAACACTCTTTTTGAAATCATATATGACTGACTATTTAATAAGAAAAATAAAATTGAACCTTTTTGGACAAATGTGTTTCGCCCCAAGCCAACAGGTAGGTACTTGAACCAATGTATATAGTAACGAATCAATCCCAGGTTGTAATTTTAAAGAACGGGCGAGTACAGTGTAATATATAGGAAAGAAACGGTTCATTGGACTGTGTTAAATGGGTAAAAATTAACTTGTTTTTCTAATCACAGAAACTTAGTAATCCAATTTTAACTTTAATTAAATACAAAACACAAACTTTCTGGCTTTCTGCCCTTGCTATTACAAAAACGATAAAATAAATTAAACTTCAGCGTGATGATTATGTTACTGTTACATGATAGATACAATAGATTACCGTAACCCTATGTACTACTGAATCATTATTTCGTACTATTTTTCATTCCAATGGTTCAAAACTCAAGTACATCCGATTGCTGGAATTGGAAGAGATGGAATATAGAAAATGAGACAAGCATAGGAGTGTTGTTTACCTTGAGTAGCCAACGGTTAAGGCGGGCTGTTGATAATCTCAAGCACCACTTGTTGTAGGTCTCAACGACATGCCGCATCACATCTATTCTGCCTGTTCCCTCCAGTGCCGAAACAAAAACAATGGGGATTCCTGTCACCTGTCAACAACAGCTATTGTTAACTAGGGATTAACTATTTCATAGCAAGGAAGATAAACGGCCTGCAGTATGTATACCAAATAGGATGGTGAAAGGAAACTAACAGTCTGACTCATATAACCATGATTAACAGACCTGGGGAATGATTGACTGAATTTCTTCAGGGACAGCTCTGATGACCCGGTCGTATAATTTGTCTTTGAGAAGATCCATTTTATTCACAATCACAACCAAACCCCTCCCTTCTTCTATAGCTCGTCTTGCTATTACTACTTCATCACGTGTCAAGCTTTTCCTAGCTTTTGAAACCTAGTTGACATTCCATACCAAAGAGATATATTAGAGATATTGGCACTTTCACATGATCCTTGTATAAGTAGATTGAATCAAGCAAATTGCGATGAGATACAATTCAAACTTCCGAGTAGTACTATAAAAGAACATAAAGTGTAAGTAAATAGAAAAAAGCCAGAAGGTAATTGATTTGTGAACAGTGAACAAACGACAAACGTTAAATTGTTATGCCACAAGTTTTCAATCTATCTACATCATAGGCAGAGCATAGCTAGGCCTAGAGAGAGCTATCCTTGTAGATACATATAGTTTGGCCCCCTAAATTAGAGAAATTCCACTCCGACTCTCCCTGTGGAAACATTTAAACTAGGCCATTGAACTATATTGGTCAAACTACATAGACGCTTAGGTGAGAGTAGAGTGACAGTATGCGAGGGTTGGATAACACGTCAAAATGAGTACTTTTCTGGTAATTCTTGAAATGAGTTGGCTTGGCTTGGATTGAACCAAGAAAATTTTGTGATTATATCCAAAATTTGTATATTTTAATACAATTAGTGAATATCTAGTTTGCAAAATACGATTTAAGAAATTGCATTTATTTCAATAATAATCTAATTTAATTAAAGAAAATGCTTTATGATGTTTCAAGTACTAAAAATATACCACGAGTGACTGGCGGCCCATTTAGCCAATTGCATTTTAGCTCAGTTTTTCAAGTTTACCAATAAGATATAAAACTAAACCTGATTTGGCATTGAAACTGCCACTTCTAGAAGGTATCATTTAGTCCAATAAGTTGTAATTTACACGAAGGCATGCGGAAAGCACTTAGTTATATTCTAATTAATATTATTTTTGAACTTTTTTTATTAGTATTTACTCGTTATTATCTTATTAGGAAGGTAAGTACTTAGTTCTGTTTGACCCACCTCTTCACCGTCAAGGACTAAAGCAACCACATGAGCCCTCATCAGGTTTTTCTTTGACTGCACAATGCTCAAAGATGACGCTCCTTTCTCTGACTTTGTCCTCTGCAACCACCCTGCTGTATCCACCTAACAACCATATTTTGTTCATACACTGTGGTTACACTTTACATATGATTAACTGAAATTATGGCTACAAAAATAACAACTAATTACACGAGTGGTCTATCATTTTTTATTTTTATTTTTAAATTTCATTCAAATGTGTATGTATAAATGTAACTTAGAATAAATAAAGTACTAATAAGTTGTCATAAAAAACATTTTCTTAGGTACATGTATTAACATGAACCATCATTAGAACAGTAATATGATAAGAACACTGAGGGTAAAAATAGAGTATTACCAGGTATACCGTTCTTCCTTCAAATTCAAACTCAACTCTAACTGAATCTCTAGTTAGACCAGCTTCAGGACCCACCAAAACACGATCTTCTTGCAGAAGTGCATTCAACAAGGTTGACTTCCCAACATTAGGTCGTCCTACAAAGGCTAACTGCAGTGGTAGCTTTGAGTCCTCATCCTCACAAGATTCACGGTCTTCAGTAGTTTCATCAGCAGGTTCTAAGTTGAAAAACATAGGATCATCAATAGCACAATCGTAGTAAAAAAAAATTAGAGAGGTTTAAGTTTAAACATCCCAAAACTTGTGTTCATCAACCAACTTATCTCTAGTTAGAAGGAAATTCCCCAATAAGTAATTGTACAAAAATTATACGTAATATTATTAATTTTTGTGTTCAGAAAGATTATGTTTTATAGACTGTAATTCACGCTTACATAATTATACGGTAGAAGGTCATATACATACAGTTCAGTCCAAATAGAGCAATACATATAGTTAACCTATATTTCATATCATCGCTCAATGGAAGTACATTTATCTCCTGTCTGATATGCCCCACCTAAGTAACAATATATTCGTATTTATAAAAATATAAAAATGAATTAACTTTTCACCCTACAAAGATTAGGGTTCAAAGTGATAATCATTACTTCAAATATATGCAAGTAGTTTCAAATCTGGTTACGCTAATGGCCATTTATGAATGATGGAGGCTCATGCTCGCTATAAGGTTTTTTGTTATTATAGTATCTCTGCCAACCCAAAGAGCGACAATGATAATGATGAGGTATAGTCTCACCCCCATGCTTAAGGTGAGACAAAGTTCAACTAACCCCTAATGCTCCATGAGCAAAACTATTTTAAGCTAGAACAACTCACTGGAGTAGCTAGGGTGATGAGGATCACTCTAGGTCCAGAGACAAGGCTAGCAACCCCAGACAGGGCTAGCAACCCCAGACAAGGCTAGCAACCCCAGACAAGGCTAGCAACCCTAGACAAGGCTAGCAGCCCCATACAAGGCTAGCAACCCCAGACAATGCTAGCCCAGGCAAGGCTAGTCCTACGCACATGGAGCAGGCTCCATCGGAGGAAGGACGATTGCACCTAGCCTACGTAGTACCATAACGTACGAATGGTACAGACACCTGGACCACGACGAGTACTAGAGGAGCATGAGGACAAGTCTGACCACGAAGGACAGACCTGGTGCTCATCAGCTATTTAGGCGCTGCTCCTACAAGACAACCTCGACTCCACAATTCGTGTGTCTTGGAGCCACCTCCAAGTAGTATAAAAGGAGAGGTTCCTCCAGGAACAAAGGTCAAGTTTTACACACACACTTCACTACTTACTCTCTCTCTCTCTAGAATTATCTCTCACTAGAACCACATACTTACTCTCACGCCGGAGTTGGTCTCGGATTCAAACCCCGAGGCGAGCTAACGGTGTTCTTTCTTATTTCAGCCTAAGTGACTGAGGGCTAGACTAAGGAACTCTGAAGAAGGAAGCCAGAGCTTCACAAGGAAGGAGTAGCCACAAGATACTCCGAAGGAGCAAGCTAGGGCTTCATTAGAAGGAGCAGCCTTAAAATACCCGAAGGATCAGGGCTGACGAAGCTTCTCCGGAAATTTGCTTCAACAGATAATTTCAAATTTGCGGTCTCATCTGAAGTTCTTTTAGCCATTCCATTCTGCTGATGGAATAGGTACAAAGTCTCATTTACTAAAGCGACTGTAAATTACTCTTAAGTGTTGTCAAACAGCAGAAACATTGATCTAGATCCAATTTATGGGTGTGAATTATCTAATGGACACCACTTCAACTTTAGGAAAAAACTGAAGTTACAAATTCTTGAAAATGGCCTTCTGAAACATGGATTTTCTGTCAAAAAGCACTAGACTAAGGATTAAGGAAGACTAAAATCACAAGCGGAAGTTCTAATTTACAAACGTTACATGGATTCTTTAGCATTGTTACAGAAGAAGCATGTTTGATGATAACGTACACGTGGGCTAGTGAAACACCTTAAATAAATGAAACCCTACTCATTAATATGTAAGAGAAGCATCATTAAAACCCAATCTTAATACTAGTGCCTGATCTACACTAGCTGTGTTTGATATGGTCCACTTGTTTTGCTTCAGGCAATCAACAAGTTATACTCAAGGTTCGGATTCACAAAACTATTAGAACAAAATAGGACAAGTAACAATAGAGCAAATACAAGTGCTCAAAGCATCAAGGACAAGCCAGAGCTACATTAACTTGTAACCTAAATATTGTAGTGCATATTAATTTCCTATTCAATACAACCCCATTCAAAATTATTGTCACCAAAATGAGTATCAAAAAATACAGCACTTTCTTGATTACAATCCTCGCCATTCTCTCTTAGTCTCTTATATACAAGAAAGCACATAATGACATAAATCAGATTTCATAAGTCATTTGGATAATCTTTAGTACAACAAACAAGATACACTATTTCAAGAACAATCAGATGAAAGATAATGAGATATTCAATCATCCGAAGCAGCCACTAGAATGTTAGTGGAAAGAAGCTCACGGCGAAAAATCTAATATTTTCACGGCTAAAAGATATGTAAAAGAGAGTTTCTGGGCCAAGAGAGTAAGAAATAGAGCTCAAATGACCTTATTGAAACCAAAAGGGCCTTAGGGCTAGCGGAATGTGAGTGGTCCATCAACCAAGAGGTTGTGTGGTCAATTCTCACATGAGCTCTGATTGAAAGGCAAGATAACTTTGAGGGTACCAACTGTAACTTTCCAAAATTAAGGGAAGATGTCTACTCTTACCATTTACAATCTGCAGCATGCGTTCCTCAAGCAGTGGCCTAAGCACTTCGTATAGATCATTCATACCCAGACCAGTCTCAGCTGAGAGAGCAATAGGATCTCCAAATCCCAAAGTACGTGCTTCACCAGCAGCAGCGGCAACTGAACCAATACCATCATCAAGTGATTCAGCTTTATTCATTACCATGATAATCTTGATTCCAGGAGCATGCCTGCGAAGCCACTTTCCAACATCCAGATCCATTGGCTGCAATCCATCTCTAGCCAAGATATAACGAACTGTCAACTATTAATAGCAATTTTCAAACAAAAACAAACAGTGGTGAAAACTAGGGTTTTATACTTTTATTTTCTCGCATCCGGGGTGGGATGGTGGCGGGCTCTAAAGGGGTTTGGCAAACCCGTTGAACACAATAATATAGCAACCAACCCCAACATTTATTGTGTTGCTATGTCCCAAAATAAGTAGATATAACATATATGAGCATACACAAGTCATGAAACTAACCTTGCATCTACCAGAAATAGTGCAAAATTGGACATCCTCAAGACTTTAGCTGTCATTTCTGCAGTCCTCCCAAGAACAGAACCAGATGAAGCTTCGGCCTCTAATCCAGCTGAATCCAACACTTTAAATCGCAAATCACCTAATTTAGCAATTCCTTCTCGTATGTCTCTAGTTACATGATCATTAGGGGTGTTGTACACAAGAGCCTCTCTTCTTCTAATCAAGCTACAATGCCAATAACAATCAACTGTCAAAATGAAATTATGACAAACAAACACAGGGCATGGTATGTAAGCATATATATAACCGTGGCAATTACTTACAAATGCATTTATTCGAATACCTATGTTTATACCGTGTAAAAAAATTTGTTAGCTTATAAGTAAAAGAGTCGAATCGGTTGAATAGGTCAAACTGGTAAAAACTGACCCTATGTGTACTTCTAATGTGTAAAACCTCCTGATCATTATGTCTATAGATTATTGAGATAATATAACTTTTATTAAATCTTTGACACGCCAACTATTCAACAGGAAAAGTAAACTTAAAACAAGCATTGCTTCGGGTCAGCCCAACCGTTTCGACCCATCCCCAATACTTAAATATTTGACTCTATGTTTTGACCTGTTACCGAACCAACCAACACCATTCATTCACTTTTAGTACAGCAACTATATAAGAATAATGGCGAAGAAACTGAAGTATGAACAACAGATATATAACAATAGTTTACCGATTAAATAATGCAGACTTGCCAACATTCGGGCGGCCAATAAGAAGTACAGTTGGAAGCAAACGGGTCTCTATTTGGCTGAAGTCAACTGGGTTTCCAGTCTCAAACTTAGCCCCAGATAACTGGGAGACGCTGACACTAGCACCAAAGTCTTTCTCTTTCCTATCATCGCTGACATCATCCTGGGTCTGAACTGTAGAGCACCAACTTCTGTTTTCAAGCTTATAATACTGAATACGTGACCCTAAAAAGGTTTTTCCATTGCCACGTTCAGGTAAGCATTTATCGCCAAGCAGTGATCCTAGCCAATAAAAACAATATTAGCATGTTTCCCTTATTTAAGAGCTCTACAAAAGTCAAATGCATTGTGTATGCTCACCATTAGTGGAGTATGAAGTATCATTTTTGACGCAGTGGTGGATCAAATTCCTTTGTATAAGACTAGCTATACGAATATTGAAGAAAGTTTTCCTACGTGAAACAGCACGGACACATGCAAGAGACATCACATAAAGACTTGCTTGTACTCACTAACAAACACTGCATGTAGTTTTGCTGTATCCTACTCTGCGCCTAAAAACAATCTGAAAAAAGAATAATTAGATACAAGAAACCATTCACTTTAAAACATTTTGTACTCTCATGGTCTCATAGTTTCGTATAGACATAACCATGATCTTGGTTTTAAAAAGCGAGAAGAGGTCCGTTGCGCTAAGGGTTCGAAGCGAGAAGCGCCGGGCAATGAGGCAAAAGCGCACGCCTTTCGTAGGCGAGGCGCTTACTTTGTACACAACGATTGCGACTTTGTTAAAACCCATAATTCAAACTCTTATGAGCTTAAATGTCATTTTTAGACTAATAAAAGTCCAAATGTCATTTTTAAAACAAAAAACCCTTTGAGTTTAAAAGTCCACTCAAACCCTTTGAGTTTGAATGTCATTTTTAGACCAAAAAGCACTTGAGGCGGTAAAAAGAGGTCCTCTAAGGCGTAAAAAGCACCGCCTCCAATAGCTTTTTGTAACGGCTGCGCATCAGGGGTCCCGAAGCGATGACCCCATTGCCTCGCCTCGCCTCACGCCTTAGGCGTAAAAAGGCGCGCTTTTTTAAACCAAGACCATGATCCTAGCAATACAATAACATTAACAAATTCTAGAGAATCAACATAGAAAGGGTACTTTTCCGCAATATAGTAACATACTAATACTATGTCACAAATCATATACAATTATATTCAAACGAATGGCATGCTACACAATAACCACAACTCTGATAGACATTACGTCAAACACCTTGTGTGCTTCCAAATTTGCAATATATAACCAACATCAATCAATCAACCACACATTTTTAAACAAATACGATCCTACATTATTAATACAGAAACAAACACTAACAGTGATTAGCTAGAATCAATTAGTACAGGTCAGTATAACAGGAAACATTCGTCCGAACGAACTTTATACGTTTCAGTTTCTTATATAATACGACGATATTCATTTCTATAAACCGGCAAAAGAAGAGTGCTCGGTCTTTCCCCGACATATTAGCATTTTCAAAAGTACACATAACTCATTACGGTATATCTGAATAAAATCAAAACTAAAAAGTGTCTTTTACTTCAACAAAATAACCACATTTCTCACAGGCATAACGTCGAACACCTGGTGTCCTTCCAATCACACAATGAACAAAACAAAATCAAAACTTTTTTTAACCAACAATACAAATACCAATCAACCACACATGTAAACAAATATAATCCCCTATGAAGCTATAATCATTACTACAGGGAATTGTATAAAGCTTGAAAATTAACCCAATTAAAAGTTTGAAAATCCCGTTACCTTTATATAATAAAGTGTAACTATGGTGGCAAATCGGTTAAAGAGTTTTGAGACCAGCAGCAACTGAAGAAGAAGGAACAACAAGGTTTATGTTTCAGGTTTTATTAGTTACACTTTGCTCCCTTCATGTTTCTTAACTTGTAGTATGACCGGTTGACTGGCGTTGGGTGATCTGCTTAACTCATTTATTAAACAGGTTGTGTTCGGGTTGTAGTAAGCAAGCAGATTAATCCGACAACCCGCTTGTTATTTTTTCTAAACATCAAAATTTATTTTTAGAGTAGTTAGGTATTTGGGTTCAATACGTTAAACGGGTCAATTCGTCAACTTATTTTATTTTATTTTTTTTAAAAACGGCATCTCAATCTCGACTGAAATCCTATCCCCGAGTTATATCATCCATAACGGGCAGGCCTCGAGACCCGAACCACTAAGAGAAACTCGCGAAGAGAAATTTCTAGAACTCAAGGCTTCGCACTAAAAAGGAAAATTATAAATTTGCGTCTCTTGTAAAACTTGAATAAGCTCAAAATAAACTTAAGTGACCAACTGCTCTAAACCAGTTGGTCAGAGTGATATGTTTGGTGTGCCCAGAGGTGGAGCTAGTAGAGGACTAGTGGGTGTTCAGCCACCCTTAATCAACCTATTTCGCTTGTTATTTATATGTATTAGAAGTCATTTTTTATTATGTTCTACATTAAGCCTCCCCAACACTATGAATTTTTACTTTAAGTATGGTTAGCCTCCTTAACTAAAAATCGTGGGTGTGCCAACAGATTTAGTTAAACAAGTTGTGTTCAAGTTAAAGGTTTCTCACCTATCAACCCATGAACACACCCACTAACTGACCCAAATTACCACCCTTGGTGATGTAAAATTCGACTACTCAACTGTACTTGGCTACTTGCTGGTCTTTGTCTTTATTGTTGCGGTCCGTGATATGAATGTCAGTCTTGGCTCCTGCCTTGCTGGAACTATTTCTTGTGGAGTGCCGGTGCCAAAAGATACCCGGGGTCAGAGTGTTTCTCACCAATTCATATCTTTTTGTGGATATGGTATGTAGTTAGTCGTCGTTATTCACCAACATATCAGGTGATCGGTTATATTATCCTCTGGAGGCTTCGGGTACTAACAAGTAGTGGTGGGTACAATGCATCACAATGAAAACAGTGGTAATTCATATCAGGAACAATATCCATTATCCGTTGCAAACATACAAAAAGTGGACAAGTGATCACAATGAAAACATAATAAAGGTAATTTCTTACAAAATTGTCTTAAAACAAAATTGTCATTGTAAGCCATTCAAGTTTCAAACAGTTAAAATTGGTAAAAGTATCTTGGTAACTGCCCAGAACAACGCGTCAAATTCTTCTCGGATCGGAGCAAACATAGACATCCTGAGCCGTGGATATTCGGGCCAGCATTCGCGTTTGCAGGAACACATTGGTTTAATACCTTGAAGCCACTTGCTCCCAATTTTACAGTAAGGTAATAATATATCGTTAGGAAGACCATGAATACGTAATGACTACCAAAAAATTATACTTTCGGTTGGATTAGCAGCAGTCTTACGATTCCTAAACTGTTGTGACCTTAAGTTGGCATTCCTAGCTTGTGGCCGCTCGCCATGCTCCCCATCGTACTTTCTGGAATCTCGAAAGCACATGATATCGATCAACCTACCAATAGTCCTTGCAAGAGCATAAACCATCATGAAAAGAATGGAATCTGTTATT
Source organism: Glebionis coronaria (assembly GCA_025667525.1). Taxonomy (NCBI): domain Eukaryota; kingdom Viridiplantae; phylum Streptophyta; class Magnoliopsida; order Asterales; family Asteraceae; genus Glebionis; species Glebionis coronaria. Next base: position 531,496,149 of record CM046880.1, read on the forward strand.
ATCCCTCACAATAATCTCTCTGCCCTCCAACTTCGAGATGATCTTCATAGCCTCATGACAATCCCAACAAACCCTTAAGTTTTTCACCACTCGAATAACAGCCCCTGGTTCACTAACAAGAAGAGCATAACAAACTGCTAGCTTCTCGCTATGAGTTCCCACCATCTCTTCCTTTTCTTCCTCTTCAACGTCTCTAAGTACACTCTCCTTATCTGCCATATATCCGGCTAATTTCATTTTCTTTCTTAATTCCATCAATATCTTGTATATATCTTTCGATCTTTCATGTGAATTATCACCCACAATAAACCTATGTAACTTCCCGTTATATTCCACATAACTCCATCCAGTAGTTTTCATTACTCCTCCGGTTCTCATTTCCCCTCTGATCCTCTCAACATCACCCCATCTTCCCATTGAAGCATACATATTTGAAAGCAAAACATAATTTCCCGAGTTTTCTGGTTCAATTTTGAATAGCTCCTTTGCTGCAAATTCACCAATATCGATTCTTTTACGAATTCGACTAGCGTTTAAGAGTGAACCATAGACTCCCGCGTGCGGAACCATTGGCATTTTTTCAATCAATGTTTTTGCTTCATCAAGCTTACCCACTCGACCTAATAAGTCAATCATGCAAGCATAGTGATCTACATCCGGGGCACTGATGGCTTCAAAAACTTTCTTACCCTCTTCTAATAGTCCTGCATGACTGCAGGCTGTTAGCACACTGATATATGTTATTCGATCGGGCTGAAAACCATATTCGTTCATCTTCCACATTAGACTTACGGCTGATAAGCCATCACCATGAGCTGCAAATCCTGTAATTAGAGTGTTAAAGGAAATAACGTCTTTTCTTTCCATTTCATGAAAAACCCTTTCGGCATCCTTCATGCTTCCACATTTGGAGTACATAAAGATCATAGCATTATAACCTGAAATGCTCATTCTAATTTGTTTCTTACGAGCATAGTTTAAAGCCCAATTCCCCAACTCCAAAGCTCCAAGATGACCACATGCTGATATCACACTTACCATAGTAACTTCATCAGGCTTTATATCCTTCGAATTTATCATCTCTTTGAAGACCTCGATTGACATTGCTGATTCCCCATTCTGAGCATAACCAGCAATCATAGAATTCCATGATACTACATTCTTTCCTGGCATCCGATCAAATAACTCTCTGGCGGATTTCAAATCACCAACCCTCGTATATGCAGAAATCATTGCATTCCATGCGACAACATTTCTAAACGTACCCAACTCATCAAACGTCTTCCTAGCAGCTGCAAGATTCCCACATTTAGCATACATATCAAGTAACGCAGTCTTAACAAACCCATTCAGTCTAACATTCTTCTCTTTTAACATATCCACAAGTGAATTCGCAAGTTTAGCATCAGCACGATCTGAACACGACGAAATAACAGCAACCCATGTCGTCTCATCAGGTTGAACATCACCAACACTAACCATCTCATTAAACAGCTCTAAACCCTCTTCAGCAAACCCATTCTGCGCATATCCAGACAGCATTGCATTCCAAGACACCACATTTTTCTCAGGCATTCGATCAAAATACCTCCTCGCACTAGCCAAATCCCCCCTCTTAGCATAACCCGTAACCATCGCAGTCCACGTAATCACATTCCTCCCATCCATATCCCCAAACACCTTCTCAGCTTCAACCCCATCCCCCCATCTCCAATACCCAGAAATCATACAGTTCCAATCCGCAACCATTCTCTCATCAGACATCTCATCAAACATTCTACGCGCCAGCTCAACCGGCCCATACCTAGCGTACATATCCATAACAGCGTTACGCACGAAACAATCCCTGGTATGTCCCATTTTCACCACATGCCCATGCAACCAAACCCCTTTCCCCCCTAACGCTTTTAAAACTACAGGAAAGACAAATGCATCAGGTGAAACACCAGAAAGACGCATACTGTAAAAAAGAGTGACTACATTGTCATGTGAGCCAATGTGGGAGTAAAACTTAAGCATGTTGGTAAATGCATAGACATTGGGGTTGTTTAACGCGTCGAAAATGAGACGGGTGTGTGACGAGGGGGCGCGGAAGCGCGTGCAGTGCGCGATGAGGAGGGACGCCCAGTAGCTGTTTTGGGTTAGTGAATGATGAATGATTTGTGCATGGAGTTGGGTTAAGTGTTTCAAGGTGGATATTTTGTGTGTAATTGTGTTTAAATGTGACATTATCAACTGATTTGTGATTGACTAGGATGTCAGTACATTGATTCTAAGGTGTTTTGGTTGTTACAAACATATTTCTGCATAAAACAATGATTTTCAACAACCTTAATGGTCCCTGTAGTTTTTATTTGTTTTCATTTTAAGTACTGGTCTTTTTTTTTTCTTTTTTTTTCTTTTTTTTTAACTTTTAACAAAAATGTTGTTTTGAAATTTTAATGAATGAATTTATAATTTAAAAAAAATGTTCGATCATTTGTTGGTCATTAGTCTGGTCTGGTTACAGGTGTTTGGTTGTCCGTGTGGCACTTAGTGACTCGGATTCAACGACTAAGTAAGCCAAAAAGTATGGAAGAGTTTAGTTACGACCACTTGTAGACTTTCTTCAAAGACTTCTTATATTATTTTGAGGTTTATTGGATACAAGATTGGTTAGTTGCAAATAAGGGTGTTTAGCCTTATTTATACTAGAGGCCCCTCAAGTTCTAAAAAGTTCTAATAGAGTATCTAAGATATTTTTACATATGATAATATCTAGTTAGTTTCTAGATTTTCTAGATTAGTCCCTACAAGTATCTAAGATATTTTAGATAAACTATCCTAGATATTCATAAGTATAAGATTTCTTGATCAATCTGGAATCACAGGTGCGTCGATATTGCCCTTGGATTGGGGTTACCATGATTTGCCTCGTAGCACGCTCCCCCACTTGATTTCGTGACGTCCTCGTCGCGCTTTCATCTTTGTAGCGATGATCTTGCTTGTTGAACTTCCATAGGAGATCTTCGTGTTTCCAACATGACTTCTCCTCGGGAAGTCCTTTCCAGTTGATCAAGTTTTCTTTGTAATGTGAAACTTCCTTTGCATCGTACATGTCCACTTCTTCATCTGTTTTGACTCGTTTCTCGAGTACGTTCTTGTTCCATCCACATTTCCATGTCATTCTTTACTTTTCTTAGATAGTTTTGGTGGTCTAGGGTGCGTTGTTGTTTCGTCATCGAATAATCCCTTCACGGTTGCCAAAAAGCACTCTCTTTCTAAATTGTGTTGCCGATAATAAGTGATGCATTTCTTTCTGCCTCTTAAGGGATGTGACTTGGGATACTCCATTCCCGTTGATGACTAACGTCTTAGTGGTGGGTATAGGAAAAGCTTGGGCCTTTTCAAAGAAATCAAAGCCAAGTATCAACCTGTAGTCATCAATTGGTACCGCCGTAAATGTTAGCTAATTAGTCCACTTATCGATATAAACCTTTACCTTAGTTGTCCCAAGGATTTGTTTTGGCTCTGAGTTTACGGTCTTGATCTTTCCTTCTTCAAAAATGTAATTTACCCCTAGTCGTTCGACCTATTTTACGTCTAGGAAGTTATGGGTGGCGCCAGTGTCGATGAGTCCCAACGACTTTTTGTCATTCACCATCAATTCTGTAAAGAGCAATCCTTGCTCCTTAGTCTCGGATCGAATTGGGATTTCTCTAATCATTCTGAGACGTCTAATTGACCCCAATTCTTCATGTGGCGACTCTTCTATTCTCAACCCCATCTCAGCAACCAAAGCATTGATGGCTTTTCGACTTGGACAATCCCTTGTCCAATGAGACCCGTCGCATATAAAGCATGGCTTTGGAGGAGGTTTCGACATATCCTTCTTTTGAAACGGTCTTTCGAACTTTGGGCTCTCGTCCCTACGCTCCTCTCGTCTCTTAGGCGAGACTTTTTCTCTGCCCACATCTTCTACCACTGGTCTCCTTGGTCAGTTGGAGTAGTCCTTAATCGATTTTACTGCTGCGATAACCTCATCTAACGTTTTCACATTCCTTCTATCGATCTCGATTTGTACCCATTCTTTTAATCTATCTTTGAAGAAGAATAGGGCATCTTGATCTGGTACATCCATAATTTCCAACAGAATCGTAGTGAATTCTTTTATGTAGTCGGTAAGCGTACCTGTAACACCCCCATTTTTACCATATAGCAGCGGAAGCTAATCTGGGATATTACTTTCAAGGTATCGAAGTCACAATAGTAGAAAAATGCTCAAAGAGTCATTTTATTAAAAACTTGTTATCATTCATTATTCAGAGTTAAATAAAACAATTGTACATGCACTGTACATCACAGGTTTTTCCCAAAGATCTAGTTTTATTGGAATGATAATTTTTTCAAGACACCACCATCTGCAGTACGCCAGTCTTTATTCACCTGAAATATATGCTCATAAAATCAACACAATGGTTGAGTGAATTCATAGGTTTAAACATCATTTGAATACAAGTATGACTCCAGGGCTACAGTGTTATACACCCTATATTTTTAAATTCATCACTTCTCATTTATTATTGCACTAGCTCGTAAACCGCTACTTGACATATCAGTAACCAACAAATTGCCCTTATTCAGGTAGTTTGCCGAACTCCTGAGTTTAGCAAAATAAAGTATATCTGTTTGGCCAAGATAGGAACCTTTAGCCGTGAACAAGAGCGACTTGCCCAGATAGGAGATGCCAGTCTCCAATAGTACTATTCACAATATTAGCGTTCATTTTCTAGAAATGATTAATGGTCACGATTAAAAAGGGACTTTCATGGCAATAAGTAAACATAGTGTCGATAATCAGGTCAGGTAGCATACAAAAACACTTGTATTCCAGTTCTAGCATATATCCCCCTCACGGGTTTTCAAATCATTTGTAAACTTTCAAAAGTGAGGCTATGAAGTCACCTTAGCCTATAAAGTCTTGAATTATTCTGAAATAACCAATCACAACTTTCTCACGGAATCTGAGTTGACACACAAATATGTATATATATCAAGTTATAATCTATGAGTTCAATTTATTTGTATAGTATCTTGTATATCTATTTTATTCACATATTTTAGGTTTACAGTATCATTGTTCGGGCCATTATACTCAGAAGTCATTCTATAAACGTTTGAGGAGCGATGACACTTTAAATCATAAACCCAACCACTCAGTCAGAACGTAATATCGAGATGGAACATCTTTGTACAAAGTTCCCTACTAACATGACACTTAGTATATTATTTACTACATTTTATGTATTTAGTTTCAACATTGGTAAAAATAGTCCTTTTTGTTATATTTTGGTATAATTACATTTTTAACCCCTAAAGTATATAGTTTCATTATTTGCAATTTAAACCTTCATTATTTAACCTTAGGGTCTCAAAATTTCTAATATTTATTATTATATATTTTACATTCACAAAATGACACTTTTGGCCCAAAGTGTCAAATAGTTTCAAAACTGACAGTTTTGGTCCCTATACTTGTAAAAATCATATAACTTCTCCGAAAATGTACCAAATGATATAGAATTTTAAAACAAAGTTTCAAAACACATTTATAATCATAATAACATAATTTTAACAGAATTATAACTTTTGAAATGGATTTTAAGTCAATATTTCATGTAAAATACAAAACTAGAGTTTTAAAACATCTTTAGTTTATAACTTTCATTTTAAATGATCAAATGCTCTAATTTATTTTGGATTATCTTTATAACATTATTTTGGCATTATAACAAGTCTAAGAATTTATTATAACAAGATCAAAGCATGCTTAACATAGAAATTACCTAGGTAGCTCCAAAATGGTTCATTATGGCTTCCTATGAACACAACTTGCTATCAAAGCTTCAAGAGCTTCAATGGCTTTATAGACCTGGTTTCGGGTCTTCTAAGAGTCCTAGTATGTTTGTATAAGTGGAAATGAAGAATGGGTATAAGATACTTAAGAAACGGGGTGCAAGTCTCTCCATGGTATGTTCGGCTCTATTTATACCCATTTCAAACCTTGAGCTCTAAGTTTCTAGCCTCAAACGTGTAACAAGGATAGATTAGTGACTAAGGATTCTAGCTAAGCTCTACATAAGTTTATAGACTCTAGGATGGAAATATCTTCAACTTATGGCACAAAATAGGTCATGGCATACTCTTGATAAGAATGGTGATGTGTAGCCTTCAATTAGCTTATGCACCTACTTTTTGGCACTCAAAAATATCTATGGAAGTCCTAAATATCTTAATTGAGGTTTGAAATTAGGAGGGAAGAAGTTTAAACATGGTTTTGGAGGGAAAAACCAAACTGGGTCCTAAATTAGGGCTTGTAACTTTATACTTTGTAATTTTGGTTATTAGGGACTTAAGAATGTGATTAGTGAATAATTAAGGCTTAATTAGGGTTTAGACATTCTATTTAGAAGATTTGGGTCCTTGGTTTGAAGTTTAACAAAGGTTTGATGTGAATTTGAGAAGAAAACTTATGTAGATTAGGGTTTCTAATGATCTAGGTTTAATTCTTAGTAAAACTCATTATCCTCCTCTTATATACTGATGTAAACTCAATTTAGGTCCTAGGAATTGTGTTTTAAGTGTTGGTTTAATAGGTTATTCTAAGCAAACATGTCTAAAGGGTGAAAATACCTATTTTGACCTAATTTACAAGTCATGCATTGAAATATTGTACCTTGTGCTAAGGATACTTGTACATTGTCTTAACATAATATTATAACCTTAATGAAATGCTATAAGTGTTTATAGACTTGTCCCAAAGATAAGGTAATGATTCTATGTAGATTTTTTTAATATAAGGGTTTCTAGGTTACTGATCCTAATGACTTTCTATTTTGGGTGATTAGTGTTTATATCTTAATGTAAGATTATTCTAGGTCATATATAGTATGTTTATGACTTCTAGGGTTTCTACATTCTTGGTTTAAGGGTTTATATAGGTTGATCATATCTTAGGGATAATTAAGTGAGCTTAAGATCCTATGCTTTGATAACTTGTACTTTATGATTTAATAATTTGTAACTTGGCTTGAGATAATTGTATTAACTTATTATGATACTTAGTTTAGTTTTATAATTAGTTGCAAAATATTTAGACTTTAATTCAATGTGAAATGGATTTTATATGCTAATCTTGGTTACTAGGTCATTTACTTGTAATTAGCTTGAGATTAGTGAATATTAGTGTTTGTGACTAATTATCTTTCCTTTATATTATAGATTATGACTAGTATATTGTATTTTATAATTGTACATAGGTATTATGTAGTTACATTGCTTGAAACATTAGTTTATAAAGTAATTTCTAAGGTTTATATGGTTCTTTAGTAATTTTAGGGCATCCTTATTATATTTGAATTATTCTTATTCATAGTATAGTACTTATTATTACTTTTAGAACTCAGACTTGATACATACATATTGTTCACAATATATAGGAATATGTTGATGTGGCAATTGAGATAGTGAGAATCCATATATTCTACAGTTCAGTCATATATCATAACAAAATGCAAAAATTTCTTGTTAAAATCTCCTCTTATTTATTTATCAAATGGGCAATTACATATTTATTGATATTACATTAGCCAAAATTACTGGTTGTTATAGTACCTATGTGGCGAAGTCGTCTCAATTTAGCCTTTGCTTTAGTATCAGCATTATGGGAGACAAATTGTTTCCGCAACTCTGTCTTAAACTGATCCCAAGTATTGAGGATGCATATTCTTTTTTCTCGTTCATGGTGGTTTCTTCTCTACCATAGTTGGGCAGCTTCGTGCAAGAAGGCAGGGTAATTACTGATTCTGACAGCATCTTCTACTACTCCCACGGCTTCGAAGTATTGTTCGAGTCCGAACAAAAAGTTTTCTACTATAGTATCATTTCGAGTACCATTATACATATCTGGTTTTGGGACATTTAAAGGCAAGATAGACGTACCTTGGATACTACTAGCACTTCCATCATTATGATGTTTATCATTGCTTTTGCATTCCTTAATTGCATTATCTATCTTTTCATGCATTGTAAAGATCTCGTCTTCAAGAAATTTTCTAGCGCTCAATAGATCTTCAGACATCTTTTCGATCTATTTCTTGAGATCTAGGCCAAGATTTCGAACTAAGTCTTTTGCAACGTTGATTACTTCCACATTCTCTTGCGTCATCATCTTGACGGCTTCGTGAAGTGAGTCCATTTGCTCCTTCATTTCGATGACATAAGCTTCTAAGGTAGTAACCCGCTCTTCAAGACTGTCCCATGAAGCTCCTTCATCGTGTAAACGCTTAGGGGGTCGAAACTTACTTCTTGCTTTGTCTCTTTTTACGACATCCTTCTCGCGTTCAGTAATACGTCCTCGAGTTTCTTCCTCGTTTGGTGTTTCAACATCAACACTTAGATTCTTTTCCAAGACTTTTTATGCCACCGTGTTCCTTCCAATGGTGTATATCTAGTTTCAACCTGTCTCTGATACCACTTGTCACAGGACTAATTTACAATGTCCGTGTCTCACTTAGCGACTCGGATTCAACGGCTAAGTAAGCCTAAAGTATGGAATAGTTTATCTACGAACACTTGAAGACTTTCTTCAAAGACTTCTTGTATTATTTTGAGCTTTATTGGATACAAGATTTGTTAGTTTCAAATGAGGGAGTTTAGCCTTATTTATACTAGAGGCCCCTCAAGTTCTACAAAGTTCTAATAGAGTATCTAAGATATTTTTACATATGATAATATCTAGTTAGTTTCTAGATTAGTCCCTGCAAGTATCTAAGATATTTTAGACAAAATATCTTATATATTCATAAGTATAAGATTTCTAGATTAATCCAGAATCGAAGGTGCGTCGATATTGTCCTTGGATTAGGGCTACCTTGATTTGCCTCGTAACAGAAAGCTAAGTTGACAATGATATGACAGTTTGATTTAATCATCTAATTTGATTGGATTACTTTTAGTCTAACAATCACAATAAATATAAATATTATCAGGGATTTTTAATTTCACTAAAAAAGCTTCTAAAATTTATGTTAATCGACTATGAAATTACTTTCAAATTGGGAGAATCGAATTATTATTTTTTAAGCCGAATAATTACATTTATATTCCATATCTTAATCTAAACCCGCTCACAATCCAAATGTACCTAAGTCCCAATCTAAACTCACGCGCAATCCAAACGCACCCAAGTCTTGCATTGAAAATGAATATTGAAATGAGTGTTTAAGTGTGTAGGCTCACGAGTTGGGTCTTTCAACTAAGGAAATGTTTTAATTTGATTAAGTGGTTCACAAATCAATGGATTACTGACAGAGTAATATGTGAGTTTATGGATGGGATATAGTCAAAGTTTCATGAGAAAATAGTAAAAGAATATTGGGATAATTACTAAGATAGAATTTTCATAAAGTGACTTTGCGGAAATGACCCAAGCTACTTACGTATTCTTAAAATAGTCCTAGCGACCTTATTCTACCTTATGTTATCTTATGCTACAATAAGTTACCTTATGTAACCTATGCAACTTATTTTTAAAAAACAAAAAACACTATTCATGTCATAAAAGTACCTTTTGTAAGAAAATTGTAAGAGTATTTTTTTATGCGACTGCTACTTAATAAATTTAATATAATGTGATTTAAGAAATATTAAAATGGTTTTTAGAACATTACATTAAACGACTTTTAATTATTTTTATGCTATCTTTTATAATCTATGCTACTTTTGTACAATGTACTTTTTGTTTTTACAGTATATGATTTGACAAAAAAATTTACTTATCATTTATCTAAATTACTCATATTAATTAATACATAACCTACCTGATCAACACACTATTACCCACCCCTTTAATCCCATTAAACGCAGTTCATCTTCTACCCTATGAAACACACTCCTTTCAATCAGTTGTTCATACGACGCCTCATACCCAATTACTACCCCACTTCTACCCCAATAAACAATAATTAATATATCCCCACTTCTTATCAAATCCCAGATTAGTTGTTATAGACAAAAAGCGGTGTTCAAATTAATGTAATTTTGAGATGGATCCAATAGAGATGGGTCCAATGGAGATCTATGATGCGAAGGTAAGCCTTAGATCGAATATGAAGTTTTTACCAAAGATCAAGGGTAAGCTAATGCAATACAAGTCACGTCATCTAATGTTTAGGAATACTGTTTTTGGTCCTTGGTTAGACTTTAGTAACGACCAGAATGACAATCATTTGCTTAATTATATCCTACAACAACAAAAAGTCGACTTTCCCAGCAGGAAATGCCCTCCTTTTGTCTTCAACATAGCTGGTCATAGAGTTAGTTTTGGAAGAAATGAGTTTTGTTTACTAACTGGTTTTAGGTATGGTGATGTAACTTTAGCATATAACGAAAGTAGCTCATTTTGTTCACGTGTGTTTCCTGAAAAAACAAGGTTAAATGTTAAGTCTAGGGAGCTTTGGGAAATTACTGACAATAAAAAAAGTGGGCTAAATTAGAAGATAGTGATGCAGTTAGGATTTGTTTATTATTTCTGGAAGAGGTTGTTTTTATGGGGCAAGAGGAGTTTTTAAATATTCCAAAGCATATACTTTGGCTTGTCGACGATCTTGATGCATGGAATCAGTATCCATGGGGAGAATTCATATGGCAATATTATTATGAGAGGACATTGAATTTGGTCCCAAAACATGCTGACAAACATTATCTGAGTAACAACCCTAGCAAACACATAGGAACTTATAATCTCAATGGGTTTCAATGGGCCCTCAAGGTCAGTTGTTAAGCTTTTTTGTTTTTATAGTTAAATAATAAGGTGAAATTGTTTCTAAATTTGTTTGTTTGTTTTCTATAGATGTGAATACTAGAAACATACCCCAATAGAAACTTGTGGTGGACCAAAGTACCTGGCGTATTCCATGGGGATTTGGTTGGTCAAACCTAGGAAGGAGGTTCCGAAAGAGTGATTACCCTTTGCTATTCTCACATGTATTGTTTTTTCCCTTTCAAAAATATAATATACAACTATGTCATCTCTTTTTATTGTATAAATTTTCTTACATTTATTATAATATATTAAGAGACTCTTCCTACGTTTATTCTGATTCCAACTGAAGGAGAGTTGAACCAGACATGGCTTATACGTAGTATATCATTTTTCAATGGAGATGAGATTCCGTTTATTCAAGATGTTATACCGAATGTTGCATAGCAAGATGGCCCTGTAGATGTAGAACCTGTTTACCATCATGTAGAAGCTGATATACCGAATAGTCTACAGCATGATGGCCTTGTAGCTGTAGAAGCTGTTAACCTTCCGGTATAAGCAGTTTTACCGAATGTTGCACATCATGATAACCTACTACATGTTGATGTAGAAGTTGTTAATCAACCTGAGGTGTTGGGTCCGGATTAGTAGGTGTAACAAAATCACCGCCTCGTGAACAAGAATCACTTCCTAAATATATTGGTACATCATCTAATGCACCTAGCAGTTCTAGTGTAAATCAAAATTATTCCCAATTGTTACTTGATAATGTTGATTCAATATTTCAAGTTGTCATTGAGGTTAAACCAGATTGGGTGGGAAGGGTAGGCCAGTTGAGATCGCAGCTTGTTCAAAGCATACTATGGCCAGAGAATTCAAACGAAACTGAATTTGTCAATGTAAGTAATCCTTGTTTACGTATCATGTTATTATCATTTGAATAACACATTTTATTTCTCTGTTTGTTTACAAATCTATTTGTTGTTTTTTCCAGAAGTCAAATGTTGACCAAAACTGTAAATCAGAAGGTTCTTGCTTTGACGAGAACACAAATTACTCAATCGTGGATGAATGTCGTGAAAGATCACATGGTTTAGACAACAAAGGCATCAATATGTATTCTCATGTTGATGATGGCATAACAATAGAAGATTATGAGATTGAAGACAACAACATGTTATTCGATGGATCAACGCAGGGGTCAATTCAACAACTACTAAATGCACTTGATATCGTTGAATCGCCTTTGGAAGTTACAATTATTTAACGTTTAGTTATTTCATTATATATGTCATTTTATTGCAAATTTTTGTATAAGTTGTAGTCATCTTATGTTAGTTTATGTGTCGTATATTGGTTAGGATACCGAGCTTATGGATCTCGATTTAGAAGAAGTGGGTAATCTCAATTTAGAAGACCAGGGTAACTTTTCTTTAGATACCATGTCTATTGGGTTAGAACATGATAAACAAAAGAATGACACAGAAGTCACTATCGTTGATAAAGAACCCACCATGAAGTCTTGCATGAACGATGTTGCCCCAAATGATAGTAAGTCAGATATGTCACATAACACATCCATTATTGACTTACCACATGATAATGAATCTACACCTTGTGAGGGAACATCAACATTTAAAGTCAGCAAATATATTCTACCCAAGGTATTAAATTTATTAATGTATACTTATTTAATTCTGCCTTGTAGCCAAAAATACATAAAAACTAACATTTAATTAATAATTTATGCCTTGTAGCAAAAAATGCCAGATTTTGATAAGTTCATAGCCGATTTGAACCATTTCCAGTAGACGTCTAACAGCAATGTAATTTCCCTTGGTTTAATCTGTTTTCTTGCGTAATATTTTGTTTATAATCATTTGTCTATTTAAAGTTAAATGACACCATCAATTGTGCAATTATAGACTCAAGATAGTAACTTCATTGGAAGACCATCATTGCAAACGGGTTTTACTGATATTGGAAGGAAGAAAAAGTCGAGTTTGGCTTTATAAGAACCATATGAGCAACAAAGGCCCACTACCCCTGTTCCTAAAAAGAGACGTAAAATTACAAAACCAACTTCCACTTCCATGAAATTTGGACTTGTAGAATAAGAGGCTGTTGTTTTGCCTAGCCGTGAATATACCCGTGATGAGGTTCAACCATTTGAAGAGGTGATAAATTCATATCTGAAAATATAAATTAACATTTATTACAATTATATGCATATATTAACATAGAATTATAATTATAATAGGTATTATCCCGTCCCAAAAAAAGTAGCCCTTACAAGGTAACTGTTCCATGGTTTGTTAAACATATGATTGAAGTAAAAAAATAGGGGAAGCCTATACAACACTACCAATTTGCATGGGATCCATATGGAATGGTTGTTGACGAAAGTCTTTGGTTAGCATTTGTTGGTTTGGACGAAAAGCGAATAGGTTGGATGACTGATTATGTAAGGAAATGTTGTATGTTTATTAAATTTTATATCTTATCCTTAGCAGTTTGGTTTGTATACTAAATACAAATCGTTATTCTTATGTACAACTTATGGAACTTTGGAGGCCTTCGACAGATTGGGCTGTTGTTGGGCCATATTTCTGTCCAAAATTCTTGTAAAGAGAAGGCCCATTTATGATCCACAGGCAACTAAATACAGGGTCGGTTGAATGGATGTTGAAAAGGTTAGTTATATATCTATCCCTTTGAATGAATTTATTGTAACCAATTTTAAACTATATCCCATAATATTATTGTTTTGATTAATACAGGTATTTATCCCTCTTAATGAACCCAAGAAGCATTGGGCACTGGGCGAGCTAAATATTCGTTCAGGGCTTTTTACTATTTATGACTCAGTGGCACTACGAAAGAGGCAAAAACACCTTCCAATACAGGAGAACATAAAATGGTGGCTAGAAATGAGGGAGAAAATTTCGCAAGAATTGTCGCGGTTTCTGGACGAAGATGGTATGTTGAAGCGCAAAGGTTGAACCTTAACAAATTACAAGATTAACTTTCAGTTTGAAGAAAAAGTTCCTCAGCAGAAAAATGCATTAGGAGATTGTGGCATTTGGGTTTTCATCCTCTTATACCGACTTATCAACAACATTCCTGTTGACCTTGGTGATCCCTCTCAGGCAGCTATGGCTTACCGTGAACAATTGCTAGCTTAATTTTGGAAATACAAGGTGAGTTTCACGTTACCTACTGCAGATGATTTGTAGGTTTTCTATCAATCTCGAAACAATATTTATGCTCTGTATATTCTAAGTAACTCAAACTTAGACCCCTGAACAATATGTATGGTGCTATGATGTGTAATATTTCTTAGGTTATTATATAATATTATATTGTATTTAGGATCTAATGACTTAACTGTGTGCATTGTATACCTTTAACCTAGATATGTCCTTAGTATGCGACTTTGCATTGGAAATAGGTTGGCTATTTTTAGTCAGTGCATTTAGTTATCATGTACTTTGTATGCGACTTGCAATTATGATTTTGAGCTACTTTCCCAATGGCAATTTATAAAAAAAATTGTAGTTCATACTGGAATGTATATTTAAAAATGCCAAGGCTAAGTAGCACCAAACGACGCCTAAACTTTGAAGCAATACATGACGATATTGGTATAGAAACCAATTAGGCATTAGACTCTTCATTGTATGAACCATCCAAAATAGTCCATCAACGTATAACAAGGAAAGCGCCAACAGAAATATCACCAGAAACAGCTAGTAGGAGGTTAAGAACTATAAACGGAAAAGTTGTTAGGATGAGAGGAAATAAAGATGGATCAAGATCTTTTAGGTATCGTGATGGGATAAAACCAATTGGATTTGGTGTTTCTTGGGATCCAGTGGATGGAGAGCCTATGCTAGGGGTAAGTTATCAATGTGTGTATCTAGCACAAAAAAGTACTATTGTATAAGCTAATGTTTTTCTAATACCTTCTTTCTTAATTTTAGAATGCTATGGGATTGCCTGTACCAGCGTGGCCACTTGATATTACACCAGAAGACTGTAGGATCCATGCTGAAAGACCTGAACCAGTGGTTCTACACTCATCATATCCAGTACCAATATGTATGCTAGAGGCTGCTTATCTCAGGGGTCTAAACAAAAATGATATTAGCCCGAAGATATGACATGATGGGGGCTTTTAAAGTATCAGTGTCAAACAAATGTTTTAACTTTTTATGTTTTAAATAATGTAAGGTGTAATATTTACTTTATCATAACTTGTTATGAGCAATGATTATAATATTCTTCTATTTAATTAGACCTTTTTTAACCATTTGTTTTATTTCTTGCATTTAAGTTGAGTTGACGTTTCATCCAAATGTTACAGTACATTATGTGGCTATATAAGCACATAGTATACACCATAACATACCACAGTTGATCCTAGTAACTACTTCACTAAATTATAACTTGCAATGGCTAACTCATCATCTCCCAACCCCATCTCTGGACGCGTTGTAAACGAGTTAATGAAATTGAGCGGTGAATCAGGCCTTCACAAGTGCATGAAATACTTTTTTATGCAACAAGTGTCTGAGGAAAAAACTTTTGCAAACACAATTCGTAACCAAGTTTTAGATGTTAGGGCTGACATAACAAAACTGAACTCAATTATTGATGAGTTGGAAAATGTAACTGACCGTGTTTTAGTTTGATCTATTGTATTGTTTGAAGGAAGCAAGAACAACTGAAAATGACAAGCTGGTTTCTTTGAACATGTTGTTGCAGGAAATTGAATGGGGCATTCGCCAGAAAGATGATCATGCTTGTATGATGGATTTGTGTATTGCTGGAGTTTTTGATGTCGATGAGACTGATGCTGATGAAGAAGGTAATTAGTACCTGTAATGCAAGCAATAAAAGTGTTGTCTTTTGTACTCCTATATGTGGTATTGTAACTAGGGGTGTCGAAAAAGTTAACCCGACGCGAACCCGACCCAAACCCGAACCCGAAAAAGCCTATTCGGGTCTGGTCACTCGGGTTCAAAAACATATTCGGGTCAATTCGGGTTGACCCGAATTGACCCGAGTTCTAATTAGGCTCGGGTTCGGGTTTATATTTTTAAGCCTTGACCCGAATTGACCCGACCCGACTTGACCCGAACCCGACCAACCCGACTTGACCCGAGTTTTTAAACACATTTCACCTTGTAAATATGCTTAAATAAGCCAAATTTTAAATTTTTTACTTATACTCGGGTTGACCCGAACCCCGAGTTGACCCGAACCGAATTGACCCGACCCGAATTGACCCGAACCCGACTGACCCGAGTTCTAATTAGGCTCGGGTTCGGGTATATTTTTTTGAGTCTTGACCCGACTTGACCCGAACCGATTTAACCCGAACCCGATTGACCCGACCCGATTCCCACCCCTAACTGTAACCCTACTTGAGTTTATCTTCCAAGTAGTTTAAGTATGTGTGACCTTGGAAATCCTTATATTAAATAAATTCCACCCAGTATGGTTTCTTTGTTTTCATGAAATCATTGAGTCTTAGTTATCTTATCATAAAGCACAATACATTAAACAAAATAGAGAATACATAGTTCATAAATCATTTCCCAGATCTTAACTGCAACAACCATGAAAGAAAATACAAAGCATTACATAAAATAACAAATAAAAAACAACAACCAGCTACAAATTAGACATATCTTGAGTCTTCGATTGGAAGCTGTTACCATGATCAGTTATTGCTCTAGTTGTTTTCTGACTCTTAGTAATCCAGGGATAATCATTCTTGCTCGAACACACATGGGTGGATCGACCCATGAAAAGAAATCACACACAACATTCAAACAACAACAAAACCTACTCCCAGGATTTGCATTGGTCCATGAAGTCCTAATTATTGTAGAATTTCCACATAAACAATTCATTACTAATATTTGTGGTGTGGTTGTGTCTTTGGAGGTTTTGAATAGATGTGTTTAGGCAAATAGATATTTTTATACAAAATTTGTCCTAATAAAAAAATTATTTAATTGTACTTTTATCAAACTACTATAAGTACATTAAATTTATTTGTTGTACCTTCAAGAGTTTAATATTTATGCGACTTGCAATGAATTTATTGTACTGTTTCCCAGCAGGTGTATACTACAAATTGAAGTCTAGTGCATCAAAGTTTAATATATTAAAACCAAGTATGAGTAACCAAATAAAATTTAAACTAAGGCTGATGTTTGAGGGTTCCAATAGGCCTGTCCTGTTACCAAAGGAAATTCGATACGAAAACCTATATTTGTATTGTAAGAAGAAGTTTTCAATAAGAGGTTATGATAAGATAAGTTTATCGTACATAGATCAATCAGAAACAATTGAGGTAACAGACGACGAAGACCTAGAATGCTTCATGAATGATTTTGTTCACAGCAGCCTTCAAGTTCCTAAGATGTTTATATCTATAGATAAGGTATTAAATACTTCATCTGCATATTTTGCCGATTTTGATTTAAATATACTATATCAGGGTGATGGTTCGTCATTTCCACCAGGAACTGATGAACATGGTTGGAATAACAACACTTTCAACCATAACCCGCCCCCTCCTTCTATCCCTTTAGAGAAACCAGTTTACACAAATACCCATCCCAATGTTTCTCCAATTAGGTATAATGTAGGCCATAGATTTAATAATAAAACAGCATGTGTGTATGAGATTAGTTTGCAAGCTGTTATGGAAGGCTTTAAGTTTCGGGTTGTTAAGTCATGTAGTAAAAGGTTTAGTGTTCGATGTGCACAAGAAGGTTGTTCATGGTGTGTTTATGCAAGGAAGTTTAAAAGCAGTGTTTCTTTCTTAGTAACAACCATCAAAAATAGTCACGCTTGCTCAAAAACACAAATTCTACCACATCATCATAACGCTACTAAAACTTTGATTGGTCAATTGATTTTAAGAAAAATGAAAGATACTAGACGGGTTTACAGGCCAAAGGATATAAAACACGATTTCAATGTTGATTGGAAGATAGACATATCATACAAACAAGCATGGGGGAGACATGTTGCATTACATCTTCTGAATGGTATCCAAGGTGGTTCATTCGAAAAGCTACCAAGTTATTTTCATAATATAAAGTTGGCAAACGAGGGAACGGTTACTCATATAGAGACTGACGACGATGGTTGTTTCAAGATGTGTTTTATTGCATTTGGTGTACCCATAAGTTAATATCTTTTAGTTTTTTTTGATTTACCTAATCAATTAATAGCCACACACGTCTAACTTATTTGTTTTATTTACGCTAGCTAAGGAGCTTCAAATCTTATATGAGACCACTAATAAAGATAGATGGAGCACATCTGAAAGGGACATATCTTGGTACAAATTTGCTTGTTGTGGGAATGGATGCAAACAACCAAATTATATCAATAGCAACAGCCATATCACAAGGAGAGACAGTTGAGACATGGTCATGGTTTTTGACAAAACTAAAGGAATGCATCGGCGAAAGAGCGAATATGTCTATCATATCTGATAGGCACCAAGCTATTGCAACAGCTTGTTTGAATGTCTTCCTGAATGCCTTTCATGGGTATTGTTGTCGACGTCTTATGATGGATTGTAAACTGAAATCAAAAAAGATGAAGGCCATTTTTTGGAAAACTTGCAAGGCTTACTTGGTACAAGATTTTCAGAAATCACTCGATGATATTAAAGCAGTAAGACCTAATGCTTACAAGAAGTTAGTTGACGCTGGTTTTGATAAATGGTCAAGAGCACATTGCCCAGGGAAACGCTACAATTACATGACCTCAAACTGCGTTGAATCAATCAATGCGTTAACAAAGATTGTTAGGAAGGTTCCTATCACAAAGCTGATGGACTTCTATAGAGACCTTCTACAAAGATGGTACTTTGAACGGAGATACTATGGGGAAGGTATGATGGTGTAACTTTTAATTTTTATATACTTTTGTTTATATGTGTGAATGCAATTTAATAAAACATAATTATTTTATTATGTAGACGAACCAACAGCTGACGAATTATCAAGATGGGCTCAGGCAAAGATAAAAAAAAGAATGAAAAAAAAGCGCGTCATGGATAGTATATGGTATCGACAAGTTCAAGATTTATCAGGTGAAGGAATATAATCGAGTGCACATTGTTGATTTGGTAAGGGGTGTATGTTCGTGCCTAAAATGGCAATACTCAGGATTGCCATGTGGTCATGTGTGTGCTATGGCAAAGTTTGTTGGCTTACATAACTGTAACCAATGGGCAAAAGCGTGGTTTTCTCAACAAACTTTGAAAGCAATATAACAAGATATTGTTTTCCCGTTTCCAGAGCCATCAATGTGGGAAATTCCTGATGATTTGCAAATTGTTAAGCCACCAGCTTTGGTTAAACCACAACCACGTAGACCAAAGGATGAAGCTAGGATACCCTCACAAGGAGAGGGACCTATAGACAACAAATGTTCAAGGTGTCGCAGCAGGGGGCACAATAGAGATGGTTGTCATGCACCATTGCCGAGCCAAGTAAGTTAATAGTTTATCATTAATAAATATAGACGTATTTATTATGTTGATATAAATTTAACTATACATATATATTTATGTAGGTAAGAGGTCAGTCTCACTATCCTAGCAACCAACAAAACTCTGGTTCTGCTACCGGAGTCAATAATTCATAAAATACATAAGAGCAAGGTTTTAATCAAGTTCACTTAGATGAAATGGACATCTCGATGTTATTAGTGTGTCGATGTGATGGTTGCCATCCATTAAACAATAAATCTCTTGTAATAAACCTATTTATTTATAACTCAAGCATGTTGCAAATCCTAGGTTTCATAATACATTCATTCAACCTTATGCCTAAAATAAAACTTAGCCATTTGTTCACGATAAGACAGCACAGTCTGTATACTATCATCAACAACCAATGATAAGCCATGTGATAAACGGTACAAAAAGATACATACCCAGACTCCGCAATCGTTAAAGATTCCTCCCTGCTTAGGAACATCCTCGGCCGTTATAAATGTTATTTGGTATGTTATCTGGTCAATTCCGTTTGCAGCAAATAAGCCTTGAATGGCTAGAATTTCAGGAAGCCGTACCTAACGAAAACATGATGAAAAACTAAATGTGAACACAAGAGTTTAATCCAACAAACAAAATGTGATAAAACAATTATTTAAATAAAAAAACACCTTTAAGCATTCCTTTGTTCGTAGATACCAATCGGAATATTCAAATTTGCTATTGTCGCCAAAATGGTAGTATGTAACCAAACATGAACATATATCATACTCCGCCAAGAACCAGTGCATCCCGGGTTCATTAATAGGTATAAATACCTTATCAACTTCTGCCCATGCCTTACTATATCCTTCACCATTCACGTACATATAGGCGTCCCATTCGGAAGTAGTAGTTGCACAAAGTAGGGGCTGACCATTGCAAAAATGCATCAGGTAGTCGTGTATGCCACATGTAATCCACCCAAAGATCAATGTGCTTTTACCGGAAATTAAAATAATGAGAAAGACATAAGACGGAGATTCAACGACTAAAATAAATTATAATTTCTGTATGTCACGTAAAATAATTCTCCTTATCTCATCCAATAGATAACCTTGTCTAGAGGATCTAAGCATAATAAGGATTCCCAGAAGCGTCTATCAACGGTTACTTCGATAGACCAAGGAAATTTAGAACGTAACCGTCCAGGCCGACCAAGATAAAGATCCAATTCATAGCTAACTGAAATTATGTGTATGGCATTGTGTCTACGCGAAAGATCCTATATTTATGGTAAATTAAAATAAGTAACGAATACTTGAATTATTGTAAAAGTAATGTGATTGATCATGCGAGGGGGAACTTAGGCGTACCTCAATCCAAGGTCCAACATCTTCTAACCGGTTTGTCATGTCTAAATCAACCACACCATAATGCTCACCCGTCTTTTGAAAGTTTTGGGATACTAATGCCCAATTACATGTTCTGTCTGCTAATAATTGTGACCTCCTTTGGGGACGACATTCTGCCATTGCTCGTTTCATATGATTCGAATTCATTAAAATTTCCCATCGTCTTTTATAGTCCATGTCCCTTTTTTTATAACCTCGAGTGACCTCTCTTCTGCCAGTAACAATATTTTTTTCTTTTCAATTTTAAGCTTTTCAGCATAAGCATAATGTAGTTCCTCTTCTAAGAGTCTCCTTTCCTCTTCTACGATGCGAACCATTAGTTCTTCTTCCATGAGATAATCCTGTTTTTAATAAAGGACCAGTCAATAATTGTCTATTTTTCAAGGTAATAATAAATACTTCTGTTACCATCTCAGTTTCAGCTTGAATATCATTTGATACATCCATCTATATATAATCATGATTGGCATACTAGAGCAACTGACTATAAATATTAATAAGCTCGTAGCATAATTCTTCGTTTCTTGATTTAAAATTTTCACTAAAATCCAATGTAAGCTCTTCATATCCAGTAGTCTTGCAATCACGTTCCTATATTATTTTGTATAAAACGTATTAATTTTATGCCTATGTGGATAAATATAATAATGTCGTGTGGGTAAAGAACAAATTGTTTTACCTGGATTATAACCTCAACTTTGAAAATGCGAGAATTCAATTACTGTATCAGACTGTCTTTTATACTGCTTTCCTTCGATTTAAGAATATTGACATTGGAGATTGTGATGCTCACACATAGACTATGGCGTTTACGGCTAGTAGAAATCTTTTGGAAATACGCATCATAAGCCAGCTTTTCTAACGTTCTTAAATACCAGTCCGTTTGGTATTCAATTGCTGTAGGCCTAAGATCTGTGATGACCTTTGCATCCTGCAATGATGTAATAAAGTAAATAGAGAACCTAGAAGGAAACCCTAAACCCTTGAGTATATATAAATTAAATACCTTCCCGAATAAAGACAAAAAATCCGTTCTTTTCAAGATATGCTTTTTAGACCATGCAACACCTCTTGGTGTGATGTCATAAACTTTATTCCACCATTTGACGCTATTTTGAAATGATTCTAAAATCCATACCTAAACAAGATTATTAAAATTATCACTCAAATTATTTATAGTTAAATTTGCAGCATTTTAAATAAGGTGAAAAGCACAAACCTGAAATGCCCAAACAAGTCCACACAGTGTATACGTGGGCACATATTTACGCGACTTATGCAGCCCTTGAATGTGCTCACTCTTGTGATGTGCAACAACATTCACTATCTCCTGATATAAAGTACTCCATATATGCTCGCCCCAAGGAAAATAATTCCAATTATCCATATTATCAATCAACTTAAATAATAAGTTATCAACTTCATTCGGCAACAACCGGCCCATAAATATAACTTCTAAGATTAACAAAAGACATATCCTAACCGCGTCTACATCACTTAGTTTTGAAAAAAAACTCCTCATCCTCAATAACACCTAATAAATCTAAGTTTGTTACCGCTAAACCAACCCTATGAGGGAATACAGGGTTTCTGAATATCATATCACAGTCGGTATATGGACTAAGACTATGATGTCCAAACCTAAATCCAGTTATGATACTAAACTCGGTCCGTCCAAAATGTAGCCGCAAACCCTTGAGACAATATACTAACAACATATCATAATGAGAATCATTCACAGTACATTGTTTCTGTAGGATACAATCAATCATATGTCCCTCCTGCCTACAATACGTAAAGTCTAACCACGAACCAAAAGATGTGGTCCTAAACAGATTCCTTCGATTTTCATCCAAAGAGTTTTTTATAATCTTAAAGTACTTCAATTTACTTCTTATAAATATTTTGGCTTCATATTCCTAAAATAAAACAAGACACATATAAAGATTAACATGCGACCACTCAATAAACAAACCAACGATTAACATAACTAAAATTTTTCATTCATTGATAGCGCGGATTCATACAATCGGAGCGAGGAATATACATTATTACTTAAACATAAAAGACCTACTTGGTCTAATACTAGAAAAACATAATTAAAAAAGCAAACAACATGACAAAAGATTCATAAGGGAGCATATGAAACAACTTTGAACTGGTTAACAAGTCACTTGGAGCCAAGGTTGACAATCATGGATATTTTTAAGGACCTTAAGTTGAACATGATTAATGGAAGCCATCAATGTGCGGATCTTAGAAAGATCCACGTCATTGATCTCCTTCAAGATATTAGAACTATCGTAGGCAACTGTGCTACCATACAAACTGTCAAGTTCAGAAATGAGGCCACAACGCTCATTAACTCGATGGGCCAAACGTTCAGCAATGCTATTAAGGTCATGAGCAATAAGATAATCTTTGTTGTTTTCAGCATCGAACAAGACAATCATCATGTCCCTAATATTTAGACGGGGCAATAGTGGACAGCTCAAATAGTGAAGACATTTTTTTATCAGATGGAAAAGGAAGATATGATAACTATTAGTTAGAAACACTTTTTATAAAAGAAAATATTCAAACTAGCAAAAAGAATATCATAAATGCATGTGCAGACTTAAAACTCCTTCTTTTTGCAATATAGTTTATTTTAGTTAAACCCCACAAGATTTTTTCCTTTTTTTGTAACTAAGGGTCCTACTATGTTACATTTTTTATTTTTAAGGTTACCAAAACAGATAATGCATGTGCAGATTTCAAAATACCACTTCAATATAGTATATTTTAGTAAAATCCAAAAAAGTTTTTTCCCTTTCTTGTAACTAATGGTCCTACTATATTACATTTTTTATTTTTAATGTTACCAATATACACAACCAACTATATAACTTCAAATTATCAGAATATTCATAAATATTTTAACTAGGCATATGTAATATTTGGACTTAAAATAATTTGTGTGTAATCAATATGGCCAGCACAACAGGTACAAGCAATTAATTTAAATAAGAGATAGTCGCATAAGTGTATATTAACACTTAGAACTAAAGCTTTAAAATTTCTGGTAATATTCAAGGGAGATGGTAGTTTACAGTCATGTCAATATTAAATATGATTCTAGAGAGTAGAGAGGAGTTAATACAATTATATATATAATAACAGACCCCTTATTACAAATGAATAACACACAACACAACAATTGAAATCAACTGGTAGATGCATTAACTATGAAAAGCAATATAATATAGTGATTAAACAACGGAAATCACATAAACTACTAACCTATGCCCAGAACATCTTTGGAACGACCGTTACTAGTAATGAAATGAAACTAATCGATTAATTGATTTTGTTTTTAAGAGATCTAATTTGCGGAGATTTATGGGTTTGATAGAGAATACAGGTGAGGGGAGGATAGTTACAGAGATGCATGAGGGTTTCAAAGAAGTTAAAGTTTTGTTTTTTAGGGATCTAATTGGGGGGCGGGGATAGGCAAAAGTAAAAGTAATGTACAAGTGACTAAATAAAATGTACAACAAAGAAATTCATAGATTGAATTTTTATATAATTATTTAAAAAATTATTTTTTTATAAAATTATATTTTTAAATTACAAGTCGCATAAAAGAACTCTTACAATATCTTACACATTCTTACACAAAGTACAAGTCGCTTAACAAGTACAACAAGAACAATACCCGTGCGTTGCACAGGTACACAGTTATTTATAAGTTAAAAATTGTTTTCACATCTAAAAGTTAAAAAAAGAGACACATTAAGCATCGTCAAAAGAAAGACAAACAGACTGTTCCTCCAACTTTGATTACATTATTAAAGAAAATGAGAAATAAATAATTGTATGGGTACATAACAAATGCCTTCAACGTGAACAAATCACCAAACGATATTCATAAAAATGTTTTGATTTGGACACATATTACATAACAGTCAAAACACGTTATGTATCTATAAAATTGGAATATGGACTGTATTGTTGAACTGTCTAGGTACTACCATGTGTGCATGTGAGAATGAAACACGACTACAACTGACTTTCAATTCACATCAGATGCAACTATGGTGGAATGCGTGTATCGGTTTATAACTAATATAATGATGGTAACTTCTTCAACAGATCAATTAATTGCGAGTTAATGGAATGATTGGACGTGTCAACTTGATAAGATATGTTTAATTTATTAATACTTTAGCACCTAAAAGAGAACATAAAAGAAAAAAACATGCTATTAAAACAGTATGAGCAAATGACAAAAACAAATAAAAACAGACTACTAAGATAGTAGCCTAACAATATATATGCTGATCTAGAAGTAACCTCAACCATTATCAAGGTCTTTTTCTTGGTCATGATTTTCAACAAAAAGATGGAACGACTTGTTTCTTCCTTTTTTTTCTTTTAGAAGGCACCATATATCGTCTTTCTTTTATAAGGCGACATCGGGATATAGTCATCATCTATATCCTTTATGAGAAGTTAGAGAATCTAATAAATAATGGCATGTTGAGTGACACAAATGAGGCTTTCACTAAAATGATAGCATAAAATAAATATTGAGTGGATCAAGTGGTCACTCATGACCTAAAATAAGGCTTTGCAAATTTTAACTTTTGTGAAAACAACATCAATATACTGGTTTCTACCACAATTTCATTATAACTTATACTGTAATTTATTTTAGTAAACATTATCACTCCATGTGTTTATATGAAACATTGGATTATTTTTTTGCTATTCCCCAAATCACTTTTGATACCTATTTACTCCATCGTTGTACTTCAAATAAGCAACTTCTAATAAATAATCAAGAGGTTAACCTTTTAAGAGAAAAAATATTAAATGAGAAAATATGTGTGAAAGATGTACTTGTCTTTTTCTTTAAGATTGAATAACATCAAATGAAGATAAAAATAGGGTAACATTATAAAAATTGTGACTACAAACTTTATTAGTAAATGGAAAAGAACAACCTTGGTCAAACATGTAAAAATTATGACTACAAACTTTTTACATATATGGAGAACCAATTAACCTCATTATCTATGTTTTAATATTTAAATTTTAAAACTTCTTATGCATCTAGTAAGTTTTTTTTACTTTGTGTTATGCTGCTTAATCTAACTAAGTTAGTCATAGTGAGTGACAATATTGGTGCCAAATAAACATACCCACTATTTTCTGCAAGTTAAGTAGAATACAAAGTGATGCCAAAAGAAAAGTAGCCAAATATATGTGCAAGTTTGTTATGAGTGTGAATATTATACTTATCCTCATTTATACTCCTATTAAACAAATAGTTAAATATGAACCAAGATTAAAGTAACAATCGTTTAATGGTTGCAAAGTATCAAAATGGGCAAATTATGAAACAACTGTATAACTTACTAACAGAATGGTGATACCATAGTGAAAACTATATATTGTCATACCAATGGAAGAATTATTAGCCAGTAGTAGTGCTTAATTAAAAGGCTTGGTTGTGACCCATAATATCAAAATGGTCAATATGATATAAAACAATGGATTACTTTAACCTTTTTACTGATAATGGCAAAACCATAATGAAAACAATAAAAAGTGAAAATACCTTTATGACTTGATGATAATACTTAACTTTATTATCATCTCTTATTGAATCCGCTAAGAGAAACTTTTATGACTGCCTGATAGTACTTGACTACTACTTTGAATAACACATTCTGATATCAACAAACTAAAGAAATTAAAGAACAGATATGTGTAAGATATTGTTTGGTCACTGAGATGCGCAACATTTGTTAACAAATAATAGAAGGGTCATAAATTTTGATTGCTAGAAGAAACACAAACACAAATTAAGGAACTTTGAAGAAACTACAATACTTGTGAAAAAGAAGCTTACTTAGATTAATACATGTAAGCTATTAATCCTTTATTCAAGAAACCTATGAACACAAACAAAAAAAACAATGCAATGACAATACTAAAAATATCCTAAATGTCTTCATCATCTTCACTGGTCACCAACGATTTCATCATCACATTGAGGGTTACATTTGGTCCTTCATGGACGACTTCTTCACCAACTTCCTCATCATCTGAATCTTCGATAAGAATGATATCATCTCACTTTCAATTCATCAAGTTGTGTTCACGGATGTGTT
The DNA here is from genome assembly GCA_025667525.1 of Glebionis coronaria. NCBI lineage: Eukaryota > Viridiplantae > Streptophyta > Magnoliopsida > Asterales > Asteraceae > Glebionis > Glebionis coronaria. Next base: position 531,523,044 of record CM046880.1, read on the forward strand.
ATTTCTTATTCATAGACGAATCAAGGTGGAAAGTGAGTGCTTGATTGTTGACCATGTTTATTTGAAGTTTTATGATTATGTTAGGGTTAGATGTGGATGAACCTGTGCATGTGACTCACTTATATAGTGCTTTTCATAACTAAAATGACGCCAAAAAAGGTAAAACTGAAAGTACCTAGATTAACTACAAGTTAGTTGAAAGAGATGTCACTATCCTATTTTGTATTCATCCTCATTTTAACTTTTATAAAACATGTGAAAATTGAACATCAGATGCTCATAGTAGATAACGTCAGTTAATTTATAGGGCTAAGATTTGTTTTAGTAAATATCGTACGGTTTGTAACGCATGACAGGTCACATTTTTTTATCTCTGTAGCGGCGACAATAAATAAGGGTAATTGTTCGCGTATATCTCCGGCATATGGCCGAAGGCATGTCACTGGCACCGAGACAATTGCCACGTAGGAGAGAGACAACATACAAGATCCCCCATATCTTGGGAGACCTTGTTTTACCCAACAGGCAAGGCTTTACCCAGCGGATCCAGCCATGATCCGCCGCCTGCTTTTACACTGTACCTGACATTAGGGTACTGTTCATAAGCGCATGTCTCGATGACATGACTACACAGTCAGGTATGCCTTAAGCTTTAGGTATAAATACCCCAAGGCATTTACTACACACAACAACACACAGTACACAGCATTTACTCTTACTTAATAATATATCTCCGGTATTCCGCACCGGATACCACTCCAGTGATAGTTACTTACTTTCACACCGGAGCTTGGTCTCGGGTCCACACCTGGGGCGAGTTAACGTGCGTTCTATTATTGCAGGGTAGGCCAATCCTACAAGCATATCTTACACGAGACCGAAGCTAAATATCCTGGGACCTTGTGCCTGCGGAAATTTGTTCCAACATTTGGCGCCATCCGTGGGACCCTAAACTCGAATCTCTAACTAGCTAACAATGGCGGGGGCTTCGGGGAGCGGGTCTCCTTTAACCATTTCACCAGAGCGTGACAATACCACCGGTGGTGGAGAGACAGAAACACCTTCCTCTTTGCAACAAAAAATCCTTGATAGCGTGAGTGAGTTGCGAAGTTTGGTCGGGCGATATAACGCCGTCGGGCAAGAACCTCTTATCCCTATGAAGTTGGTCTTCGACGAAGAGCCGCGGGATATTCATAGGGAGAGGCCAACAACTACACAAGCTCACAAGTCTACGGACATGTCAGCCGAAGAGCTGCAAAAACCATTCAAGGATGTTGTCTCCTCACCGTTCACCAGGAAGATCATTCAATTTTCATCACAAAATAACATCCTTCCGACAACACTGAAGTTGTATACTGGAGCTACAGATCCAAATGATCATATCAAGCGTTTAGCCGGTGCGGCCAACTCGGGAGAATGGCCCATGCCGGTATGGTGCAGATTTTTCCAGCAGACGTTGGACGGGGCAGCTGGAGGATGGTTTGAAAGGTTGCCACCAGGCAGCATACGACATTGGGACGACCTGAGGGATCAATTCCTAGAAAGGTTTGCCTTGAGGAGGAAGAGTCACAGGAGCCCCATAGAAATCACCAACATCGTGAGGAAGGCTAATGAGTCGCTCTTGGTATTTAAAGAAAGGTGGACTGATGAAGCCAGTTATATACAAGGCGTTCTGGAACTCATGAAAATCTCCTCCTTTACTGCTGGGGCTAAGTGCCCAGAGTTGTCTCGGCGTTTCTCCGATGACGAACCAAAGACGGTAGCTGAAATGTTCAGGAGGGTGGATGATTTTACCAAGTCCGAAGAGGCTTATAGAAACACAGAGCTACCACAGGGTGAAGGAAGTGATAGAGGAGGAAAGGGCGTGAAGGATGACAAGTACTTCTCAGGGAAGAATTTCAACCGCAACAAAAACAAAAATGACTACAAGCCAAAACCTGCGTATTCACCATATCTTCCACCAACCAACCCGAAGAAGAATCATTATCAACGGTCCGGTCTAGAGACGTTGACAAAATTTCCCAAGGAAATTTTGGCCACTGAGTTACAACTTCAGTTACCTCAACCCCCACCCACAAAGGGCATGGTGCGCCCAGAAAACATGGATAAGTATTGTGACTACCATAGGGAAAAGGGTCATCTTACAAATGATTGTCATCAGCTAAGAAAGCAGTTGGAGGCAGCACTCGAATCCGGAAAGCTGAACCATTTGATGAAAGATTCGAGGGGAAAGTTAAACAAGGGTAATCAGGGAAGAGGAAATGGAGGAGGTGAATACAAAGATAAAACAATAAACATGATAAGCAGCAAATACTGTGGCACGAAGCGAAAAGAGGTATGCCAAGTCGAATTTGATTGGATGAATGTCCCAATATACTTCCCTCCGCTAACTGAAGCCGAGGCTTCGGATGATCCCTTGACATTTGAAGCAGAAGTAGAGGGGTATTGGGTGAAGCGCGTGTTTGTCGATGAAGGAGCAGCCATGGAAGTAATGTTTGAGCATTGCTTCATGAATTTAGATCCGGATATAAGGCGAAGGTTAACTCCTGACCCTGTCAAGGTCCTAAGTTTCTCGGGGGAAGAAACTCAACCAATGGGAAAAATCAAGTTGGAGGTGACGTTTGGAGCACATGGCATGGAAAGGAACACTAAATTACCTTTTGTGTGATCAAAGCACCATCCCCGTACAACATCATCCTTGGCCGAACTGGGATCAAAAAGTTAAGAGCCGTGCCTTCAACGATACACTCTGCAATGAAGTTTCCCACTCCTGGTGGCATCGCCACGTTTAAAAATACAACCAGATCGATCTTTGAATGTAGGGTAATTGAAGATGGTCAAAAAATAGCAAAGGAAAAGGTCACGGCCGTGGGCAAGGAGTTAGACAAATGGATTGCGTTTGAAAAGTTCAACGAGCAGGAAAGAGTCGAGGGAGGGATGACGGAACAAGTCATCATCCATCCCGGTTACCCGGAGCAATTGGTAACCATTGGGAGGCTCTTCACAAAGAAATGTAGGTTACAACTGATAGATCTGCTGAAGAATAGCACATATGTGTTTGCTTGGGAGCCGTCGGATATGACGGGGGTCCCTAAAAGAATCATCAAACACTCGTTGAATGTGGATCCGTCCAGAACACCTGTGGTCCAAAAAAGGAGAACGTTGGGTGAAGAAAAAAGCCGAGCAGTCCAAAAGAATGTTACGGATCTTTTAAAGTCTGGTATAGTGAGACCAGTCCGATATCCAACATGGATCTCTAACCCTGTCCTCGTAAAGAAGCCGGATGGTGATTGGCGAATGTGTGTTGATTTCAAAAACCTTAACTCAGCCTGCCCTAAGGATTATTATCCACTACCCGACATCGACGTGAAGATTGGCTCGGTCATGGGTTTCAAGTTCAAGTGTTTTCTTGATGCATACAAGGGATACCATCAAGTGCTCATGGACAATGAGGATGAGGAAAAAACAGCCTTCTATACAGATGAGGGTACATTCTGTTATACCAAAATGCCTTTTGGACTTAAGAATGCTGGAGCCACATACCAACGATTGGTAGACTCGACATTCCGGTCACAAATAGGGACAAATCTAGAAGCATATGTTGATGATCTGATGATCAAGAGCAAGACTGAAGAGAAGATGATTGAAGACATCAAGGAAACATTTGATAACTTAAGGAAAATCAACATGAAACTCAACCCGAAGAAGTGCTCTTTTGGGGTCGAAGAAGGAAAGTTCTTAGGATACATGGTGACTTCTGAAGGAATCCGGGCAAATCCTAAGAAGACGAAAGCCATCTCAGAGATGCGGTCACCTAGGACATGGAAGGAAATGCAATCTCTCAGTGGAAAGCTAGCAGCCTTAAATCGCTTTTTGTCCATGTCAGCTGAACGTTCGCTTCCATTCTTTGAAACTCTGAAGAACATAACAAAAGAAAATAAGGAAGAGTACCAGTGGACGGAGCAGGCAGAAAAGGCTTTTCAGGAACTAAAAAAGGTGATCATGGAACTTCCTTCAATGGCATCGCCAATGAAGAACGAGGTGTTGTATGTATACTTAGCCGCATCTAAAGAAGCAGTAAGTGGAGTTCTCCTGGTAGAGAGGGAAGGCGTCCAGAAGCCGGTCCGGTACGTGAGCAAAACGTTACATGATGCCGAGACGAGGTACTCGACATTAGAGAAACTAGCTTTCGCCTTACTACACCTTTCAAGGAGGCTCCGTAGATACTTCGAGGCACATGACATCCATGTCATAACCGACCAGCCACTGAAACAAATATTGGGAAAATATGAATCGTCCGGAAGGTTGGCGAAATACTCTGTCGAGCTGGCAATGTATGAGATATTCTATGTGTCGCGGAACTCAGTCAAGGGCCAAGTGTTGGCGGATTTCCTTAATGAAGCACCTCTGGGACAGGAGGGAAAAATGGAAATATATGAAGTTAATGAGCAAGTGGAGCCAGAGGTAGCTCGGACGCTGTACACCGACGGGGCATCCAGCTCAAAAGGGGCAGGAGCTGGTCTGGTGTTGACCAACCCAGAAGAGATGGAGTTCACATACGCTTTAAGATTCAATTTCAATTGCTCCAATAACGAAGCAGAATACGAGACATTATTGGCTGGGCTGCGGCTAGCAAGGAAAATGGGAGTAAAGGTGCTAGAAGCCAAAGTGGATTCCAAACTTGTAGCTTGCCAGTTAAGTGGAGAATTTGTTTCCAGTGATGATAGAATGATGAAATACTTGTCCAAGGCCAAAGAGATCATCACATGCTTCACAAAGTTCAATATCACTCATGTGGCCAGAACAAAAAATCAAAAGGCGGATGTCCTCAGCAAGCTTGCATCAGTGGCATTCAACCACCTCACCAAGGAAATCCTAGTGGAAATCCTAGAGTCCCGGTCAATAGACGCTCAGGAAGTAAATGACATAGTGCAAGAGGAGGGGGAAAATTGGATGACACCTATTTGGAAGTGCTTAGAAGAGGGCATATGGCCGCAAGACCCTAACGAAGCCAGGGAAATGAGAATGAAAATAAGACAATATGCCATAGAAGATGGTATGCTGTTCAAGAAATCCTATTTGTCTCCCATGCTAAGGTGTGTGGGTCCAACTTAAGCCAACTACATCATCAGAGAAGTCCATGAGGGGTCATGTGGAATGCACTCCGGCACAAGGTCGGTGGTGGCAAAGATTGTGAGACAAGGGTATTATTGGCCCACCATGCACCAAGACATATGGGAGGAAGTCTCCAAGTGTGATGCATGTCAGATACATGGACCGGTCCCAAGACTCCCAAAGACAAAGTTGACCTCCATCATGTCACCATGGCCTTTCTATCAATGGGGAATGGATATCCTAGGACCAATCGATGGATCTCCAGGGAATGTGAAGTTTGTGATTGTGATAATCGATTACTTCACAAAATGGATAGAAGCAAAGCCTCTGGCACGAGTCACCGGGAAGGAGGTGAAAAAGTTTGCTTGGCAGAATATTGTGTGCTGGTTTGGACTACCCAGGGTCATTGTGACAGATAATGGAAAGCAACTGGTGGAGGGAACGTTAAGAAAATGGTGTGAGAAATGGGGAATTAAGCAAATGAACACTGCCGTCGCTCATCCGCAAGCCAATGGTTTGGTCGAAAGGGCCAACAAGTCTCTAATGCACGGACTCAAAGCCCGGTTGGGGAAGAACCTAACAGGATGGGTCGATGAACTCCCTCATGTGCTATGGGCCCATAGGAAAATGCTAAAAACGATTAATGGTGAAACACCATTCAGTTTGACCTATGGCAGCGAAGCAGTGATCCCGGCCGAGATGGGAGTCTCATCCGCAAGAACCCTTCTGTTCAACGAAGACAACAACGAGGAAGAGCTCCGGCTAAATCTAGACTTGTTGCAGGAGCGGCGAGAGACCGCAACCATTGAGGAAGCAAAGTACAAGAAGAAAGTTGAACAATATTACAACAAAAGGGTGAAACTTTGCAACTTCAAAGTGGGTGATTTTGTCTACCGACGGAACGAGGCCAGCAGGGTCGAGAAGGTTGGCAAGCTTGGTCCTAATTGGGAAGCCCTTACAGGGTAAAAGAAGCATACCAAAAATGGTTCGTATAAGCTCGAGACTATGGATGAACGGAAGGTACCAAGAACCTGGCATGCAATCAATCTTCAAAAATGTTTTATGTAAGGAAAGCAATGTAACGAAGAAAATGGTTGAATGAATGAAATTTTCATGTTGTTTTGGTAACACGATTATCATTATGTTTGCAAATCCTCGGAGTAGCTAACCGAAGGATTGCACAATTGTAAAAACTCTAAGTGTTGGATGCGCCCGAGAGGCAATCCGGGGGACAAATCAAAAGCGGCTATGTGCCGATCTCCTCCCATACATAAACTATAAAGGGAAAACACTTTAAGTGTTGGATGCGCCCGAGAGGCAATCCGAAGGACAAATCAAAAGAGGCTATGTGCCGATGTCCTCCCATACATAAATTATAAAAGCAAAACACTCTAAGTGTTGGATGCGCCCGAAGGGCAATTCGGAGGACAAATCAAAAGCGGGCGTGTACCGATGTCCTCCCGCATGAATAATGAAAAACACTCATAAGTGTCTAAATGTTTCATAAAAAGGTAAACATTATCATATGACTTAACCTTTCGGTTCTATGCCGAAGGATAATGTACAAAAAACTTATCTAAACACAAAGATAAACTGAACACATGGACATAAAGGAATACATGCGATATATTTCAAAGGCAAGAAATTATAAGTACACATTGTTTGTTACATGTTCAAATCACCAAACGCCCATGACACGAATAATGTTATGCAAAAGATAAAAGTGGGGAAATTATTACAAGACTTGAAAATAGTTGTTCGGTTACAAGCCCATGTCGGCATACCGGAGGCAAAGAAATATTCAGAGAATGGTTGTATCAACTTCGGAGTCTGCTTTCTTCCCTTCTTGGTTTTGGGATGAAGGCTCAGATTGTTCGACATCTTTCTCAGTAATGTCAGAAGCTGCGGCCGAATGGAGCTCACTTGCTACAGACGAGGATGGCCCACATTCCGGCTCCAGCAACAGCAAATCTCTAACAGATAAGGAGTAAGAGGAAGAGATCTTGTCAACAAAAGGATATGAGGTATCAAATAAGACATCACAAGTAGGAACCCAAGTCTTCAAAGCATCTCTTTTGATATTCTTGACTTTGGACAACACTTTCTTCACTTGGTCCGGAGTCCTTCCGAGACCGGTGGATTTCATGAAACCAGCAGAGAAGTCTACACTACATGCTGCGCCGAGAGCCTTGCGATACTCATAACTCCTAATCAACTTCTTGAACAAGCATGGGATCCCGTCCCGGGTTAACATCTGTTTGTCAACTTCGGCCTGGCTGAGAAGAACTGTAAGATGTTTGTTGTTTGTCTCAGCAGTGGAAAGCTTCCCCGAAACATCTATAAGTTCATGACTCTTAAGAGAAAGTTGTTCTGTAGCCTCGGTGGTAGTCTTCTTGAGAACCTCATTCTCCTCTTCAAGCGCTTGAATGTGAAGGTTTAACTCTTCCTATCTCTTAGCACAAGTAGAATGTGAATATTTAAGCTGCTGATGGGAGACCTTCAAGCGACTCAACAACTCTTGCCCTTGGGAAAAAGACTCCTTCTCAGCAAAGTGGGAGTTGGCCATGTCAACATATTCACTATTCAACTTCTCATAGCGCTTCATCAAATCTGTCACAACAATAGTGCTTTGGGCGACAGACCGACAACTATGACGAAGGATGTCATAATTGGACATCGCCTTCAGATGTTGATCATCAGCAGGAGTAGCAAGGTTGTATAAGAACTCTTTAGCAGCATAGTTAGATTTGACTCTAACGTCCTCATTCAATCTCTAGTTCGGAACATGCTTGGGGGGCTCAAATTCTTCTCCTGCTACATACGAAAGGATTAGTACAAACATACATACATATACAAATAAAAAGCTGAAGGCAAACAACAAAAGAAGTGAAAAGGAGGAAGACAAAAAGCTAACCAACAAGTTGTGAGTCATGTTCGACATGAAGTGAGGAATGGTCACTCACATGAACAATGGAAGGTGATTTTTTCCTTAGACCAGAACCACCAGCTGAAGCTTGAGAGTTAGGTTTGGCAACACTTATGGGTTGAGTGGAGTGGGTCTTCTGGGAGTCTGCCTCAGATTTGGAATGAACAGTTTGACGACCTTTTCTTTTCACCCTTTTGTTGGATGTACTACCCTCAGCGATAGAAGGAGCTTTTCTCACCTTCGGATTCTTCTCTTGCTTCTGTTTAGCTTCGAAGATACGAGCCGAAGGCTTCTCAACTGCTTGTTGTACGGGTGTCAACTTAGGAATTTCCAGACCAACGGGTAAGGGACCGGTCACGCGAGGAGTTGGTTTCTCGTTTTCTCCATAGGGCTCGCCGATATCAACAATGCCTTCGTCAAAGGAGGGAAGATCCAAAAAATTCATGAAGCTCATTTCTGTAGAAGGTGAGAAACAAAAGCAAGGCAAGCATAAGCAAGCCCGCGTGAGTAATAATGAAGCAAGAACAAACAAAACAAAGTATACCTTTCTTGTCAACATCTAAAAGTAACCGGCGCAGCTCCGGATGACTATAGGGGAAAGAAAGATCAGCGAGAAAAAGTAGAACTTCAGGAGGAGGACGACATAAAATGTGTTTCTTCCCAAGAGCTTTGGCATGTGCGACATTGTACGAAGCAGGCATATTGTTAGTGACGACAAACTCGCGATGTCTCCAAGGCATAGCAAAAGGTATCGCCCGGCGGTCTATTAAGAAGAACTCTGTTTTCCACTTCTTGAGGCTAGAAGTGGTCTCGGTCAAACACTTGCCATATTCTCCCCCTCCTCGACTCTCGAAGGAAAACCAATGGCCCTGCTTACTCAGCCTATAGAACACCCTAAACAACGTAACAGATACGGGAATCCTCGAACCGAAACAACGCAACTCGAACATCACTACTCTATTCACGCCTATGGGAACAAGCTGAGAAATATGTACTTTGAAATACTGAATCACATTTAAAAAGAAGGTGGAGAAAGGGATCCGAAGGCCAGAGTGGTCAAGGAACTGGCGATAAATTCCAATCTTAGAATCAGGTAAGCGATCCATGGTCAAATTTGGATCCGGAAGGCAAGGTCTTAAAAGAGAGGGGATGTTATACTTACATATCACTACCTTCAAATCATCCTCGGTCATACCAGATAAACGTATATGCATATCACACTTGGGATTACGCTTCACCGGCGGGTCCACTCTCGACTTTACGATCTCTTTCCCAGTCATCCGGAACAGGCAAATTTACAAGTATAAAAGATAACGAAAGAATGAAAAATTTACCTACGAATTGTGAGAAGGAAGCAAGGATGAAGAAATGACAATGGCGAAAACGGTATGAGATGAAAATGAATAACACATATATATAGGGGTCATGGGCGAAGAAACCGAGGAGGTACTATTCACTCACGAATCACGAGGATAAAGATCTACCGTTGAATTCAAAATTGCCAGACACGTGTCATAATCCCATCCTCCACTAAAGGAAAAGGGAGTCCAAAATAAGAAACAGACTCGAACCGGTTCAGAAGATGGAACGGTTCAAAAATTAGCTCCGGACGAAGAACAAAAAACTAATTTGTTTAAAGTATCAGTCCATTATAAGTATAATGAACTAATACTTGGGGGGACATGTTCGCGTATGTCTCCGGCATATGGCCGAAGACATGTCACTGGCACCGAGGCAATTACCACGTAGGAGAGAGACAACAGACAAGATCCCCCATATCTTGGGAGACCTTGTTTTACCCAATAGGCAAGACTTTACCCAGCGGATACAGCCATGATCCGCCGCCTGCTTTTACACTGTACCTGACATTAGGGTACTGTTCATAAGCGCATGTCTCGATGACATGACTACACAGTCAGGTATGCCTTAAGCTTTGGGTATAAATACCCCAAGGCATTTACTACACACAACAACACACAGTACACAACATTTACTCCTACTTAATAATATATCTCCGGTATTCCGCACCGGATACCACTCCAGTGATAGTTACTTACTTTCACGCCGGAGCTTGGTCTCGGGTTCACACCTGGGGCGAGTTAACGTGCGTTCTAGTATTGCAGGGTAGGCCAACCCTACAAGCATATCTTACACGAGACCGAAGCTAAATATACTGGGACCTTGTGCCTGCGGAAATTTGTTTCAACAGTAATGACACATTCTTATACTTGAAGTACAAGTCGCATAATATTAAATATAAGTTGCATAATATTATTTATGCATTTAATAATTGCCGAAATTATATACAAATTATAATAAATACAAAGTCATATAATAATATTAATCAAGTTGCACATAAGAGACACTTACAAAAGTGTACTTGTTTCTTGCACAAAATGTACCATGTTTAGAAATTATCAAAGTCGCTTATGTAACATAAGGTAGCATAGGTAGCATATGGTAACATAAGTCGCATCGGCCTATATGTGAAAAGTGAGTAACATGGATCATTTTCGCAAATTCACTTTATGAAAAGTATATCTCGGTAATTATTCCAAGAATATTTAGTCACTGCTTTTTTACACACGGAACAAACCCGTGTGAAACAGCTTTTTCACTATTCACAATGCTTTTTTCATCCCGGTTTTTGTAGTAGTTGTGACTATGTGTTGCTCTTTGTAAGCCAACAACATTAATCTACACTAGATATTTACTGCTACCTATTTGTCAGAGAGATGGATCTAATATTTATAACAAGCCATTGCAAAATTTTTTTTAATGATTATTAGTGTTAGAAAGTGAGTTAAACTTTAGGGTTCGTTTGGTAATTTGTTTGACTTGTCCTACAAGTTTTGTTATTTTTAGTATGTTTGGATTTAGTATATTTTAGGTCATTCGTCTCCTATAAATAGAGGCCAATGTCATTAGTTTTTTTTTGTAGCTTTCGAATTGTAACTTTGAGTATTCAATAAAAGCTTCCGCTTCGTTTGTTCGTATTTGTTTTGATCCAACAAGTGGTATCAGAGCTAGATTGATCCGCCATGAAGAAAAATAAGAGGAAAAAAAAGTTGTTCGTGGCTCATTGGTTCGATGGTTTTGGATTCGAGATTTGAAAAATCGATTATTCGTTTGTGGGATCGAAGTTCGTTAGTTTCGGTGGGGTTTGTTTTAGTTTTTTTTTAAATTCGTTTTTGTGGATCGGTGGAATTAGTTTATGGGTTCGATTGAAGTCTTGGGGCCCAATTTGGTATTGTTAATAAATACTACTTGTCTTTTGGTATTTGGTATTCGAGGGGTAGTCTTTGTTTTGAGATTGATTTGTTTGATCTTTTCTTTTTTTAAAGTATGATTTGGAAGATTTGAATACTTTGGCTTGGAGTTTAATAAGTTGGGGAAATTGATTAGGAATCGTTGGTTACGGTGGGGTACTATTTAGAATTTGAAGATTGATTTAGGGTTTGAAGATTTGATAATGATCGGGTTATTTGAAATTTGTTCGATCGTTCGAAAAAATTTGGGATCTTTATTCGTCGGGTATCTGAAATTAGTTGCTCGAATTTGATACGCTTTGGTGAAGATCGTTTTTAGCGATTTATTTGTTTGGTTGACCGTTTTCAGGTTCGGTCGTTTGTTTGGTTGACCGTTTTCAGGTTCGGTCGTTTGTTTGTTTGGATCGTTTTCAGGTTCGATCCAAGATTGTTTTCAGGTTCGATCATTTGTTTGTTTGTTTGGATCGTTTTCAGGTTCGATCCAAGATCGTTTTCAGGTTCGATCATTTGTTTGTTTGTTAGGATCGTTTTCAGGTTCGATCATTTGTTTGTTTGTTTGATCGTTTTCAGGTTCGATCATTTGTTTGTTTGTTTGAGATCGTTTTCAGATTCGATCGTTTGCTTGTTTGTTTGTTTGTTTGTTTGTTTGAGTCGATCGTTTATTCGTTCGTTCGTTTGGAATTCCGAATTAAGACGGAATGTTCGTTTGGTTTGAAGTTTCGAATAGAGTTGAAGTCACGGTGGACATTGTTAGAAAAGTGACTTAAACACTCAAGGGGCGTTTGGAATTTGATATTCGGATATTTGAATTTGAAGACCAAGATTCGTTTGTTTTGAAGTTTCGTATGAAGTTGAACTCACGATGGAGATTGTTAGAAAGTGAGTTAAACTTTAGGGTTCGGTTGGTAATTTGTTTGACTTGTCCTACAAGTTTTGTTATTTTTAGTATGTTTGGATTTAGTATGTTTTAGGTCATTCGTCTCCTATAAATAGAGGCCAATGTCATTAGTTTTTTTTTTGTAGCTTTCGAATTGTAACTTTGAGTATTCAATAAAAGCTTCCGCTTCGTTTGTTCGTATTTGTTTTGATCCAACAATTAGTATTAAAGTTGTTTCATATTAGGTAAAAATAGTTGCACGTGTTGAGAAAATGCTTATAATATACAAAATTTATCCTTCGTAACATGAAATAGAGTGTAATCGGGCAACACCCGGCTCACATGTGGGTCCGTCCTCCTATCTGTGGCTCTTTGCATTAATACATACTATTACAATTATAGAGCCTATTAGGCCTCTAAAAAAACAGTCCAAAAATTATATATATGCACAAAACAGAGCACAAAAGGCACTCGATCATCAACATATATATATAACATTCTTCTTTGCTTATGTTTGCACCTTAGGACAAAATACATTCCAATCTATTAAAGGTTGAAAATTATGTAGTATCAATTAGTACTTCTACAATTGGTCCTAACCTCGCCGCTTGATCCGGTCAATGGGTTAAGATTACTCATCTTGACCATTGCATTTGCAAAGTCTGTTGAAAAGGTTGCCGAATTTGAACTGTAGGTCCTCACCTGAGCATCCGTTGTACCACCATTAAATAGTTCTTGATCTGAATGCAATAGACCATTTTGGTTTAACAAATTGTTGTAGTATGAATTGTCGAATGATGTAGGAGAAGCAACATCTAATGGTGATAAGTTATTGTCGCCACCGCTGGATGGACAATTCGCTCTCACTGATGTAGCAAATGAGGAGTTTATGTTGTTTTCGTTATAGAGCCGAGCTCTAAACACAGTACATCTTGCTTGCCCAATCGTATGTGATCCTATATTCGAAATAGTATGTATTCACATTTGTAAGAAATGGTTTAAAACTTTCGATAAAGAAAACGCTCACAACAGTTAATGTACCTGATAAAGCTACCATTTCATTAGTAGTAAAACCTTGGTTTGAGAAGGAGGATATGAGACCACTAAGGTTCAAGGTTGGCGCGGGAATGTTGTTATTTGCAGCACTCAAACTAGCTGTGGTCGAGTCCCTCCTACCAAAAACCAAATTCCAACTAGGGCCACCGAGCTGAAAATAGCACAAAACTATTCGTTAAAATCAAAATCGTTTACATTATGCTGAAAAATCAGTAAAATTGGTTTATGTTTCTCACAGCTACAACAGAATCACGAGCAGCAGTTGCTAATAAATCTGCGCAGGAGACGACACCAGGGCAAGAACTCTCCAACTGACTTTTAATGGTATCGATCACGTTGAATCCTCTCAGTGAATTGTTATTAGGTACAGCTGTTTTTTCTCCAGTAAAATTTGCAGTGTCATCAAGCAGCACTGATGCATCACATCCCTACAAAAATTGATAGAAATATATTTTCAGTTCTCATTCATACTTAATTCTAGAATTTGTTTTCAAAAACACTTATTAAGTATGGAAATGTCTATGTTAGTGTACATGTAACAAAACTGACATGAAAGATGTGACATACATCAAACAATAATTAACCCCGTGTTGCAAAATCAAATTAGAGGGAAGCGTTGTTCGATAATATATAAAAATGGAGAGGACAGGGCCGCTTGAGAGTAAGTTAGATCCACACCGGCATCGTGTATATGTTCACTGGCAAAGTGGTTCACAAATCACAACGCCAACGTGAGTGTGGATGCAAGGGTCGTCCCTAAGATCTAGCAAGCATATAATCGGTGATATGGTTTATGTTACTAAGCATTAATAGGGAGCAATGTACGATTGCTACGTAAATCACATTATACTTTAACACACACTATTCGCACAAAATGATAATACTAGATAGGGGTGATTGAAAACTTGCATTGACAAAGCAATCATGGAAATGAAGACGAAGCAAAGAAGCACCCATTCGAGCTTCATTTGAAACAGCAGAGTTCACGGCAGTTGATATGATTGTGCTGAAGTTAGGGCATGAGCTAGCATAAAAGTTGGCGGTAAGTTGGCCGGAAGCCATCCTAGCGAAAACACACAAACACAATATGCATGTTGCTAGACTAGACAAGGATGATGAAGATGATGATGAAGTCATCAAATTAAGTATGACACGAATGATAAAAAAAAAGAAGTTTAAGAGAAGGCAAATATGATGATTTTGCATGAGATAGTTGAATGTACATGCATGTTTAGCCTATATATAAGGGAAAAAGTAAAGACTATTTAGATGTAGACATTATAACAAACCCCTTAAGACTATATATACATATTTTTTGAACTTTTAGACTATACTAGATGTAGACATTATAACAAACCCTTTATGACTTTATAGTATCGTAATTGATATAATGATTATAGTACTTACCATGCACGTAGAAATAGTATACATTACTTTATATTAATCAATGTCTTAAAATCCTGATATATCCAACCGGTTCAACTGGTATGAGAATGGGATTAAGGTTTTGTTTGTTTGACAACCTGATTTAACTGATATTTTTTGTTGACCCAGTTTGATAAACTCAATCGAGTCGTGTCCTTCTATTAAAATATTTAGCAAAAACCTTTGTTTTTCTCAGCAATCTATGTTAGTTAAACTTTTACTAGACTACTTAAATTTAGAACTGGAGAAACCAACTATATATGAAGTAAAGGACAAAAGTATACATATGTATAAAACCATCGACCGATTAGACAGATAATCTAGTGAACCGGAGACTAAACCGAATCAATAAAAGAAACCAGGTTTTAAAACTAGAAATAAATTATAACACATGAAAATGAAGATACACGGCAAGTCGGCAACTAGATTTTGAATTAGGTGTTGATTGGTCACTTCATACTTAATCATATAATACGTACGTACATGATGATAACAAAGTCAAATTTCAGAAAGGTAGGACAAAGATTGATTACCATCTTGTATTATTTGTATGAGACACATGCATTAGTGTCATGTCATTTCTGTTGACTATCACCTCCATTTAACTGTCTTCCACGAATAATCCATGTTTCCCTAAATTGTTCAACATTATAATGTGATTTACGTAGAATTTTCTTTGATATATTCATCACCCTTGAGTATCTAATTATTAAACTTTGTTTTCGCGTGGAAATTTTCTAACCGTGTTTTGCAATTAAACAATTTGTGTTCAACTACTCTTCTCTTTATTAACAGTTGCATCGACGAGAAAGCAATGTTTTATTAAAACACGGGTTGATTCGGTCGGTTGAATCGATTGAACCGTGATCCGATCGGATGACCGGACACCGGTTTTGAGTAAAACCCAGTTGCACCGTCGGTTAAACCGATTAAACTATAACCTGGTGACTTAACCGGGTCAATTAAAAACCCGGTTTTTAAAACATTGCCAGAAAGAGACATAGTTGAAAAAAAAAATAATTAGAAAGATTTAGTTACAAAGTTTACATCAAAATAAAATTGGGTTAATTGTTTGAATTTTTTTTTTTTGTCATTGTGTGTAATGAACTCTTTTTATCTTATTATGTTTAGTAAACAACTAAATTTCGACTTTTATGTGTGTTTTGGATTATTTTACATTTATTTTTTTCAAATTTTCTAAGGTAAAAATGTCATTTTATATGGTAAAATAGCGATAAAATAAGAAAGAATACATGGCAAAGACAAAATACATATAAAGGTCGAAATTTGAAAGTTTAGTACACACAATAAAAAAATGTTTAATACACGCAATAAAAAAAAATGACAAGCATAATACATTATCAAACAATTACCCAATACAATTTTATTTGTATTGAAAAGATTAATATCGGGGCTAAAATGAAATTAGACTCATGTCTTATAACTCGCCTTGGACTGTTGGAGTGTATTTGGCAAAAATAACACTTGCTATATAGCGGTCGAAAGTTACGGTTCATCAAAAAATGTGCATGAACGAAAATGTGTATCACGTAAATGTTCCCCAAACAATACAAAATGATTGCTTTGGTCATCATCTATGTTCTTTGCCGCTAATTTAATTTGTTCATAAGTATATTAGTACACAATGATAATAAAAAACTAAAGGGTAAATGTCAAAAATACACAACGTACTTTCCCAGATTATCCATTATACACATTGTACTATTTTAAGTCCATTATTCACACTGAAACTTGCTATCACAGGTTAAAGCTGACGTGACATGGTCAAACCAAAATGTTTGACTTTTGCTGACTTGGCAGCCACATGGACTAAATATCCATTTTTTTCCACACCCGATCCAAATATCTATTTTTTCACACACAATCAAAATACATACCCTCCATATCTCTCTGATCATTTTTTTCCCAGAAACCTCAAGAACCCTAATCCCCAAATACCCCATTGTCAATTCTATTTAAACCCTAATCCCCAAATACCCCTTTCTCAATTCCATATAAACCCTAATTCCCAAAGTTTGTAATTAAAAGTAACCATTGAATCCATTATGTCATCTTCGTCTTCATCATTGATTAGGAGATATGGCAGGAATCAAGATGTCACAAACAAAACACATTGTGATTGTGACCCCCACTACCCAATTCCTGTTGAAACAGCTTGGACTCCCGAAAATCCAGGAAGAAGGTTTAGTTCTTGTCCAATCAGAGACAAGACAATAAAATGTGTTGTTTATGATTTTCTAGACCTTGAATTGTCTCCATATTATAGAGCATTGTTGTATGGATTGCACGAAACGAATAAAAGCTTGAGGAGGATGGTCAACTCGGGTGGTACAAGCAATGGATCAGAGAGAGTGTTGCCCCATGAAAGTCACATTGGAATGCTTAAAGGCATAACAAAGGACTTGAAGAATGTGAAGGCCAAATTTGTGGTTTATGATAGGTTAATGTTAGTTATTTCAGTTTGTGTTTTATTTTTAACAAAAGTTTTAATCCTAGATTTGGTAATATAATTATTCTATGTTGTTACTTTTACAATGAATCGAATATATTTATGATATCTTTTATTGCCACATTTTTGTTGTTTATGATTCTTGCAAGATTAGCATGAAGATGTTACTAGTTTCTGTTATGTTCCCCTGATATGTTATATGCCCAAGTTTTTGCTGTTGCTAAGTTATATCAGCAAATGTGTTGACTGTATGTGTTAGCCATATTTATGGCATACTCCCACCTACATGGTCTCTCTGATATAAATGAGTCTCACCCAACCATTTGACATCCTCATTTACTTCCATTTAAGTTTTAATAAAAAAATACACAGGTAACAGCTTAACATTTAGGGATTTATCCAAAGATTTCAAAAATGGATAAAGGGAAAGGTAAGTATGGTGTCGAATTATTAGCCATGTTTTCACACTATACCCATATGTCATCCTTTTTATGCAATTTTTATTTTGCAGAAATTATTGAAATTAGTAGTGACAGTGAATCAGGAGATGCTATGACTCAAGGCTATTCTTTAGAAACCATGGATTCATGTAAAGGGCATGGATCTAAAAAAGTTAAGGGTTTAAAAAGTTCATATGCTGGTGGATCAAGTCTTGGACATGGATCTAAAAGATCATCTGATAATGAAACCCTAGCAGCCATTCTCAAATGGTATGGTTATGATACAAAAGATTCAACTTAAAGTAATGATTTTAGTGTCCACCTTGAAAGCCCTGCTCATAACTCAAAATAGGTATTTGCACCAAAAGCTTATGATACTATCAAAGGTAAATACATACCTGTGAATGCATCTTCAAAACAGATTGTTAAAAGTCTTGTTGCAGTCACTGGTTGTGTCATTGGTCTTTCTAACCAAATGATTTGGTTGCAAATCTGTGAACAAATGAAGGGTCCTAAAACTGCAGTCAAAGGAAAGGGCAAAGCTAAGGTTTGATAAACACTTTTATGAACTTTTCATGAATATTTTTTGGTTTTTGTATGTTATGGTTAAGTTATTAGCTGTTATTCTAGGGTATCTGATATTATGATGTGTTTATCTTGGTATGTATTGGTAGCTTTTGCAGACTTGGTATGTATTGGTAGCTTTTGCAGTCTTGGTATGTATTGGTAGGTTTTAAGACCAAGGTATGTAATGGTGTGTTTAACTTCAACACTTGGTATGTAATGCTTTGTTTAGATTGATGGTCTTGTGTGAAAACATGTGGATACATACACAATTTTTGTAAAATAATGTGACCTGTACAAACCATTTCCTAACTAGGAGACAAGGTGGTCCTGGTTTCCATTCAAACTTGTTAAACAATACAATATAAAACAAAAGATGTTGATTTTTATAAGAGATTATCATGCTATTCATGGCATGTGACTAACAGCAGAAAATTTGTGCATCCATTTCATACGAATCACACATTAAACAACAACATCATTCCTACCTTATCCTATACAAAAGCTTGGTTCAATTGTTTAGGTCATTAGACCAATACCATCACAGATTTGCTACATAAACATTATCCAGATTACAACAAACTATTACAATAGCTTCATATACTCAATCACTAAGGTGAAGAGCCTTGACTGGTGTAGATCCATTTTCAGCTTCATCAAACTTCAGTTTCTTGGATTTCATCTTAGCTATCCTTTCAGATCTACCCCTGTTCTTGTGTGTAACCCTAAAAGGAACTGCTATGTCTGTTTGTGATACTTTTTTGGTCTTTGCCCTTCCTCTTTTTTTGGGTACAGGAGCACTTGACATAACAGGTTTACCTTTTTCTCTTAATATAAAGTGGCTTCCTTGAGAATTGACCGATTGAGATGTAGCACCTAAGTCAGATTCATCTCCATGTAACCTGTCTTATGTATCAAAGTATTCTGCTACATCTTCAGGGTTGGACATAAAAATTTCATCTACTGGTTGATTGTGCATTCTCATTTCAGCCATATGTCTTGTAATAGGAGTTCTACCAGGTATTTGCCTAGCTGAAGACCTATATATCTCCCAAGATGCAAACTCACTAGTGTAGTCTTTCCAAGCATCTTCATCATCTATTCTCTGTTGCTCCTCAGCATCCCACTTTGCCTTTTCTTCAGCCTCAGTTCTTAGAAGCTCTTCCAAAGCCTGTCTTCCTATTTCCTCAAGATGTTCCTGTACACAAGTTTTCCAATTATAAGCTAAGTTCATTTATATTTAATTACATTGTCATTTTTTTATCGATTGAAGTGTACATATGGAGTTAAACTTGTTCCACCATCAGTTGCTGGTTTTTTTCCCTTTGTCTAATTTGGGTTGATTAGGCTTCTTAGGTGTAGTTGGAGGCTTCTTTGAACCAGATGGGGTATTTTTTGAGGTACCAACAGGTTTCTTTAAGATTGGAGTTGTAACATTGTCTTCTGATACTGGCATAACAGGGTCAGCCATGTCTACTGGCTTATCATGTGTAGCCTATGAACCACTTACATCCCCTTCATTTGGTGTCTGACTTTGTTGTTCATAAGGAACATCATAGAAATTTTTTGGTTTAGTTCTTGGGGTATTCTTGCAATTCTTTCTATTGTGCCCAGATTGCCAGCACCTATGGCAATGAATCACTCTTCCAACCCTACTAATTTCATGGTTATTTTCTAAAGGATGCCTAATCCTTTGTTTCCTGGGTCTGCCCGGCATTTTTCTTTCTTGAGGTGGTAATGGTTTTTCAAGCTCTGCTCTCTTCCATACACTAGAACCAGGGACAGGTCTAATGGAGTGATTATAACAGTCAATCCATTTGGACTTAGAATACCAGTCACTAACACCTACCTCTGGATTCAAACCTAGGTGAGAATAAGCAGCCACAACATGGACACAAGGTATACCTGTTAGCTCCCACATTCTGCATCCACAAAGTTTTTTTTTATCAACATTGACACCATACGCATGGTCATCTCTTCTAACCTCAACTTCTTGGTAACCACTCCGGTACACCATCCAGTTCCTATCATAGTGTTACAACTCATCATTATAAATTCTATAATAAATGTTAGACAATTTTTGTAAACAAAACTTTCAGTATTGTACCTTATTTTAATTGTATGAATCTCCAACATCTTCTTAGCAAATGGAGTAATTTGATGTGTGTGTTCTACGGCTTTCTTGTTAAGGACCCAAATCCTTTGCATAATGTATATCCTGATGTCTTCTAACATGGTAATTATGGGCTTTCCTCTAGCCACAAGTATTCTAGAGTTAAAACTCTCAGACATACTATTTTCAAATGCTGCACAACATTTGTCCATTTCAAAGTAAGCACGACACCATGCATTTGGATTTCTGTCAACTAACCATGTGTATGCATTATCATCTAGTTTCCTTATTGCATCCATAACCTGATGAAAGTGCTCAGGTATTATGCAGGAAGCAGCCGACTAAAACAATCTCTTGTAATGTAAGCCACTCCATTTCTTCTTGAAATTTGCATAAATGTGTCTTGCACATTGTCTGTGCTCAGCCTCCCCTAACCAAAACTTGACACCTTCTATTAGACCCTATATTGATTATAATTATTAAATGTTAGCATAATATAGATAAGAAAGTTATAGTTAAGTGTTAACATATATATACATAAGTGACATGTTTCTTACCTTATGTCCATCTGATATGACTGTAAGACCTACACCATTGTTCAATCCAAGGTCATAGTGGATCAAGGCCAAGAACCACATCCAGTTATGCTTGTTTTCCACCCCTACAACAACCCACGCTATAGGAAACATTTGATTATTATCATCCCTTCCCATTGTAGTAAGTAACTGCCCTTTGCAAGTGTGTGACAAAAAACACCCATCCAAACCAATCACTTTTCTACACCCAGCTTTACAGCCTTCCTTTGGTCCAGCAAAACAGACATAAAATCTTTTGAAATATGTAAGCCCATCATCTTTTTCATCCAAATCTATGTGA
This sequence comes from Glebionis coronaria, assembly GCA_025667525.1. Lineage (NCBI taxonomy): Eukaryota > Viridiplantae > Streptophyta > Magnoliopsida > Asterales > Asteraceae > Glebionis > Glebionis coronaria. Next base: position 531,544,175 of record CM046880.1, read on the forward strand.
CAGGTTGAACCAGGGTTAGAGTCCAACAAGGCTTGCCTGTAGTCCCATAGCCTACTGTAATGGTCTATTAAGCCACCTTCATGGTCATACAACGCCATCTGTTTTGCCCTTCTACATTGACCTAAACTCACCTTAATCATGAACTTTTCTCTGATTGAATTCTGCATAAACCTATGACCTATATTAGGGTTATTAATGATTTCCCTATCATAATGCTCAGCTATCCATTTGTATGTAAACAATGTACCTAAATTGTAGTTTCTACAACACTTGTGAGCAGGGTTGAGGGATTTGATTTGAAATGACCTTTCATTACCCATCCAACTAGCCCATAGCCTAAACAGACAGTCCACCTTAGCCAACACATACTCCTTTTCTTTTGCCTTTCTTTCAGCCCAATTAGCTTTTGATGTTTCACTCCTTTTGCTTGGCTCACCTAATTTCCTTTACCTTTGCCTTTATCAATGTCTGAGCTTGTTTCTTCACTACCATCTGACTCAATTAGATTGCTTTCTTCTGTAGGTTTTTACCTCTTTTACCAGCACACTTACCAGCAATAACATCCCTACCATACTTTACCAGTATTCTATGACTCTCATTGTGTAAATACCACAACTGGTAACCATTTATGACTCCATAGTTAGCTAAGAATTTTTTAAGTTGTAATGGGTTCTCAAACTTCATACCTGGTACTAGTTCACATTCATCCCATGGTGTATCAGGATTAAAATTGGGGTATTGAAAGTCTTTCCTAACTTTGTATCTAGGTTCAACAAAACTATCATCAGGATCATGATACTCTATCATTAACTGTCCCAATTCTCCATGACCTTCAGGTTTGTCCTTCTCATTGTCACCATAAACCTACCCTTACCAACTAGCTTATTCAACCAAGTGTCAGTGGTTGTAAGCATAGGAATGTCTACATAGTCCTCTCTCTCATTTTGGGAATCTATGTGTTCAGGAAAGTCATCCAATGGATCATCCTTACAAACATCATCAAAGTCACTATCACTAGAATCTGATTGTAACCTATCCTCATTAACCAAATTAAAAACATCATACCCATGGTGTTCAGTGTAAACAGACAAATGACAATCATTCTCAAACAAGCATTCTACAAATTCTTCTACATGGGCATCATTAGCAATGGGTCTCAAACCCATATACATTGGAACACCAAGTAGAGTATAGAAGATGGATACATGTGCTACTAACACTAACCTACGGATAAAGAGAAAAAAATCGTCATATTTCATACCTTCGAAGTCAATATCATTAATTACACGTTCGTCACCATTGGTATATGAGACGGGATTTCCTATAAACAACCCATCGTGGTGCAAATCCACCACAAACTTCGCCATACGTCTCCAACAAACCTGCAATTACAAAGATTAAAAATTAAGGCAAAACAATGGATTCGTCATATTTAAACAATGGAAACCTCAGAAACTGGAAATAATCAAACTAAAAATTAGGGGGGGGGGGAATTAGGGTTAATAATTTTCCCCCCAATCTGATTAAAACAATAGTTCAAATGGAAACAACAATTAAAAATAAACGAATCATCATATTACAACAATATAATATCAAAGTATTTTACCTAAATGGATTTTAATTATTTTCAGAAAAAATTAGGGTTCTTAGGATGGAAGATTGATTTGAGAGAGTACACGCGTTGTTTTATAAACTTGGAATGATTAAGTATATTAAAACGACGGGGTTTATCAAAATAAAAAAAAAAACAACGTGGAAATTAAATAAATATGTAACTGGTAAAAAACCTTGGTCAAAGGTAAAAGTCAACAGGTTTGACCAAGTCAAACTAATTTACCTACGTGACAAGTGTGAATAATGGACTTAAAATAGTACGATGTGTAAAATGGATAATCTGGGAAAGTACGTTGTGTATTTTTGACATTTACCCAAAACTAAATGTTCATCAATCATGTTTTTTCTCTTAATGTTCATCAATCATGGTTTCAATACTCGTAAAAAAAATCATTTCAATGTTCATAAATAAAGGTTTATCAATGATGATCTGAGTGCTCACCAAACAATGATTAATCAACACTTCTATTAGGATGTCCACCAATGATCCCTCCAATCCAATAGAACCAGTGACCTTTTAGACTACGAGGGAATTTTTGACTTTCATTTGATACTTTTGATAAGTTTCTTTTTTAGCTAGAGGTCTACTTCGAAGCAGTCTTCTTACATAGGTTTCCTTAAAAGCAGGGGTATGACCTGTCGACATTTCACCTCTCTCTTATCCTTTCGAAGCAGGATTGGATACCGTTGTTGTTGTTTTGATGAGTTTCCAAACAAAAAAGGCCAACACATAATTACAAAGATTATATATATATATATATATATATATATATATATATATATATATATATATATAAACTAGCCGTGTACCCGCGCAATGCTCCGGGGGTACCCGGTGACTAACTTTTTCGACAAACAAATATTTTTTATTGGTGGTTTGAAGAATTTTGATGGCTGAATCTTTTGTGGGCAAATTTTTTTCGAGTCTTTTTTCATAAATCATGATTTTGTTATATTAAGATTTCATAACTGATATTCTAGTAGTAATATTAATATCCATCAATAAATTATTTTCAGTTTTATATGTTACAAACTTATAATATATGGTTATTTATTGTCTCATTAAATTATTTATTTAATCATTAATGACATTTACTCTTATTGACTCATATTTTATAACTCATATGTATCATTTACTTTTTAGATAAGTTTAAAAAAAAAACATAATAGGCATTTAAACCTCCAAAATGGTTGTATATAAATTTCTAAATAAAGAAATGTTTGATGCTGAAACATTTTAAGACTTCTAAAAATAAAAAGTGATAAATGTTTTATAAAGTACTCGCAGGGTACCCGCGCAATGCGGCGGCGGGTACCCTGTGACTATATTTTGTGGTTAGTAAATGTTATATGGTTAACTTTTTTAACAATAACTTTTTACAAATGAATGATAATATATTAATATACATTAAAATAACTTTAAGCAATAACAATGCTTGTGAAGGATTTCAATTTTAAGACTTCCAAATCCTGGCACAACACATCCAATCGAAACACTAATCACAATAAAACCATTGATTTTTTTCTTCTGTTGTAATCACGAAAACCACCAGATCTACAACCAAAACTACCAAAGCACATCAAACCTTTTATTTTGCGACTGATGGTGGCAACGGTGACGGTAGTGGTGGTAGAGGCGGAAGTGGTAGAGGTTGTGGGCATGTGGTTATGGAGAAGGTTTTATAGAAGTTTTTTTTTATTATTTTGAAGATCTTGAGAGAAAAGAGAAAGGGATATGAATGTGTATGAGAGTGTCTTATGACAGTTTTTATATTATTTGAAAAGCGGTTACTTATTTTTTTGGGTATACCTAGGTTTCCGACTCGACATTGCGAGCCGACTAATCCCAGGGCGACTACCTTTTTGGATAGCCCGGAGTCGTCGCAGGTGAACCTCTGTGGCCACCCCCAAGTGTACACACCTAGTGAGGTTTGAACCCTTGACCTCTTGTTTGAGAGTAAGGACCTTACCACTAATTTTGCATATTAAAAGTGCACATTAATATAAGGACGGTTACTTTTCATTTAAAAAAATGTTGCATACGTTTTGCTATAGCAATAATTCATGTTGACTAAATAATAAATATACATTTTGAACAATATTGACCCAATTGTTAGACTTCTTTTTTTAGAAATGTTTTAGGCTGAATTTTTTAAGACTTCCAGTTATAGAAAGGGTCTAAAAACTTTATAAAGTAGTATATATATATATATATATATATATATATATATATATATATATATATATATATATATATATATATATATATATATATAAGGGAGAGTTAAAATAAAAAGACTTTTTTTGGTGAGAAGGATAAGAAGGATTTTTAGCCAATCATTTAAAATCAATGGATAAGATCAATCCATATTCCTAACTGAAGGTCTACGCGATTATTGCCCTATCCTACATGATGGATTTAATTGATAAAGATGGTTGATTAATTGATAGATATAAAGAAGATGAGAAGGGAGATGATGGAGTAGAGAGAGAAAGGAGAGAAAAGAGAAGAGTAGAGAGAGAAAGTAAAGATTGAATGAAAATTATGAAAATGACCAGCCCCTCCTAACATGCTAGGAGGGGATATATATAGCCCACCCTACATGTGGGCTATATGGACTATACATTTACTAAGTGGATCACGAGCCCATTACATAATTATCGTTGGAGCGACCGATCCTTCATAAATACGTAAAACGTATTTCCAACAATCTCCCCCTAAGGGAGGTCGCTCCAAGAGACAAAGTTCTAAATAGTCTATATCTCGTGATCTATGCTAACTAAGATGTGACCGAGACTTTATTGGGAAAAACGTATTTCCAACAATCTCCCCCTAAGGGAGGTCACATCTTTTTACAAAATCTTAAACCTAGCATCTATGCTTGAGTCTTTGATCTTGTTCTTGTGAATATGCTTGATGTGATCTTTGACTTTAGTCTTGAGCATGTTTCCTTGCCTTGACCTTGTGCATTCTTCACTTGTGATATTTGCCTCTTCGTGACTTCATGTTCCACATACTTATACTTTTAAATTCTTGAAAGCTTCAGAGTTTGATACAGCGGAAGACTTGACCTCCAGGCTTTCTTGAATTTGTTGAGGTACTAACTGTATGTAGTATAAGCATGTGGTGACGACTTCTTCTGGATTGTACACCGCAATGCTACCTTCTTGTTACGCTGCATAATACGGTTAGCAACAAACAATATACACGGATGAAATGGCCTTGAACATTTCATTCTAATTCGGTAGCATTTTACCTCCGGTCGGTGAAGACCGTTGGACGATATTAAATATCGTACTTGTGGCAGGTAGTTTCAATAAAGAACCTCCTTGACAAGATTTCGCGGGTAAACCCGTTCTCTTTACTCGACCGTCCAAAGCTGACTACGAACGTAAAGAGTGAATCATTTGGATAATAATATCCGCATGATTTGAAGCCGTCAATTCATGTTCCTGGAACAAGTGAAATTCAATTAAGAATCGCACCATCGTTGCTTTCCAGTTGTCACGAGCTTGATTCGTATAGAATCTTGCAAGTTACCTACCAAGTGCTGTTTGAGGTTAACACTAGAAGGATTTCCACTCATCACTGTAAACACTAAGGTATCACTTTGAGTGTTTTGGCAAGATCACTAAGATATTGCGTAGAGGCCTGGAACGTGTTTAAATTCATTTAAGAATTAAACCTCTGTTGCTTTCCAGTTATCACAAGTTTGATTCATAAAGAATCGCACAAGTCACCTACCATGAGCTTTTTGATATTCGCTCAAGAAGGATTTCCATCTTCATTGTAAATACTTTCGTATTACTCGGATGTTCAGGCAAGATCATGAAGATTTTGCGTAGGACTCTTAAGATCTTTCTTACTTTTCACAGTGTGTGAAGAAGCAAGGAAATATGAAAGTGTGTCCTAATGAGATATTTGATGATCTCAAATGGCTCTAGACTCAATCGTGCATTTTGGATTTTTAGTGATCGGAGGCTGGAGAGGAGTGCCACCTTTTCAATACCAATTTATTCGGAGTGAATAAATCAATAGATAATGCGTTGTCTCCGTGTGATGAAAACAAATATCTTTTGAGAGATATCTGAGTAAGCTGGGATGGGTTGTGCATTGCATCATTGGGTCCATGATGTCTATCTTCAATATCAAGAATCATTAAACAATGATCTTAATAGCATATGTATTGACCCGGTTTCTGCCTAAGTTGTAAGGAGGGCTTCTTTCTTTACACCCTTTATCTTTACAATTCTTTTTCATTATTCAACCCCTTCAATGCTTACCAATACGTCATCACTAGCACCTTGTTGTGATTGTTCCAGTGCTAACTTAAGTACTTGGTCGGCATTCAACTATATTCACAATCTTTCTCTATCTTTCCTAAGGACTACTATTTCTAGCTATGGAATATCCTTAGGAAGATTCCTCCGGTTCTAGAGGAATCATTGGACTTTAACCTATCCTACCATCCTTATGTCACCACAATCTTCATCGTCGTGAATAGAGATGTTTTGGGTAAGTGTATGTCACCATGAAATCCATTTTGAAGTGCAAATCCATTTTGCTCCCCCTTAACATATGCCACGATATCCGAAAACATTTCGCACATGTCGGGATGAGCTAGCACATTAAGTCAAACCATTTATGATTAATCATTTCCCATATTAAATCACATTTTCTCCCCATATTAAAAATATTAACTCAATCAATGTTTTTAATATCAATTGATTTAATAGCGTTTTAAGAAAATTTGGGAAGAAAAATGCAAATCCAATTATCTTCATGAGTTACACAAGCTCCCCCTCAAATTAATGAGGGTCTACTTGAAACGTAAATTAAATACCTTTTAAACACAAGTGTAAAGTACTTATCACGTGCAAAGATCATATATGATAATGAATTCACAATATTAGCAATTTAAGAGGTTGGACCTGAATGATGGAGAACATCATATGAAAGAAGCACATGGTTCTTGTTCACGAATGTTGGTCTTCCTCGTAACTTCTGAAGTTATCTCTTGACTCCATGTGTATGATTGATATCCTTGTCTTAACACCAATATGTGAACTTGGCACTCTCGGCATCAAGGATTCTGAATGCTGGACAATTGCTCCCCCTCAATTGTTGACCCGTGTTCTATTGAAAGAGCTGTAGTCACCGTTTGAGTAGTCGCATCGTCGAGTATGTAGATATCAATTGTAAGTTGTTACGGTTGGTGGAGATGATAACTTCGGATACTGAAGTCAAAGCTTTCCGGTGAAATGCTTGACTTTAAAGTGAAAAGCGGGTTACTATCGGAAATAATAGCAAACCATAATGGAGCATGTTTTAAATTTTTTAACTTCTGCTCGAACTTTATTTACAATCCCGTGTCATTATTGAATGACATTTCTAGGTTCGTAAATATTATCGATTCCAGAAGACATGCTCTTTTTATCAAAACATTTTTGAACACACAATTTTGAAAGATTTAGAAAAACCTTTTGAGAAATTCTTGAAAAATTGTGTTCAAAGTTTTGAAAACCAATTACTTGAGCTTAAGATTTGGAATATCTTAGGAAAGCTCAAGTCCGAGAAGTTGTAAACTTCTCGTTGTAAGGATAAGTTACCATCGGCGATAACCTTTCCTTTTATCTGAAGAACGAGTCCTAAGCTGACATTTACATAGAAGTCGTTTTCATGAGCTTGAAAACTTTGACGGTTTTAACAGAAAGCTCATGACCGAGAAAGGTTAATTTCTCGTTATGAGGAAAAGTTCTCTTATTTAAAAGATACACTTTCCTTTCTGAGCTTAAAACTTCGAATGTTTTAATAAAAGCTCATGACCGAGAAAGGTGAATTTCTCGTTAAGAGGATAAGTTATCATAAAAGATAATATTTCCTTTATTTTAAGTTCGAGTTACAGTCTGACATTTAACTGTAAGTCATTGTGCATGAGCTTAAAAACTTTGAATGTTTTTAATATTAGCTCATGCCCGAGAAAACTTAATTTCTCGTTGTTAGGATAAGTTTATCATCGGCGATAAACTTTCCTTTCTTTGAAGTTCGGGTCATCTTCTGATATTTAATGATGAGCCTTATACACGAGCTTAAAACCTTTGAATGGTTTTAGGATAAGCTCGTGTCCAAGAAAACTTAATTTCTTGTTAAGAGGGTAAGTTATCGTTGCGTAGATAAACTTCCCTGTCTCTGAAGTCCGGGTCATCGTCTGTCATTTAACGAGGAGCCATTGTGCATGAGCTTAAAAACTTGTAATGTTTTTGATATAAGCTCATGCCCGAGAAAAATTAATTTCTCGTTGTTAGGATAAGTTTACCATCGGCGATAAACTTTCCTTTCTTTGAAGAGCGAGTTATAGTCTGTGATGTGACTATAAGTCCTTTTTACACGAGCTTAGCCATGAATCCCCTGAGACACTTGTTTCTCCGATATCTGCTTCTTCAGCAACCAAACTCTAAGAGTGTCCTTAGTTGAACGGTATACAACGATTGGACCGCTTCGTTCTTTTGGAACATCAACTTTGGTACCTGCATTCTCATTAGGAGTTTGTATACTTTTGCATGGGTTAGAGATATCTATTTTAGAAGCACGTGGGGGTTCACGATTTTCTTTTCTTGTGTCAGAGGTGGCCTGAGGGGATGATTCACTTGTCTTAGTTGGCAAACGTTTCCTTTTATAGAAAACCTTAAGTTCAAGCTTAAGTGATGTATCATCCTTTGTAATTTCCTCCCTAGTAGTCTTCGTAGAATCAGAGACTATCCTAGTTAAAGGGCACTCGTTTCCTACAAGAGTGAAAGTTCTACCAGTGGGGCGCCATATTTTACCAATGGGTTTGATTTTGGCAACCCACTGGGATTTAAGTCTAGCACGGGAGTTCACCTCATTAAGTAGTTTCTTGATACAAGAATCATGATTTGCCGTAAAGACACATTTTCTACATGTTTTACAAGTAGCATATTTAATGTCCGAGTAAGATCTAGAATTCCTAGATGATTGATTGATGCTCCTAGGATGTGACATGCTACGGTTAGCAGTGTTGGGTAAACTAGAAGGCATCTGACTAGGTTTGAAATTCATATCTCTTACTTGTGTCTTTTGCTTAGCTTCCCTTTGACCAAAATCCTGGCGCACATCAGTTGAACTAGTTCTAGACGTGTTCATTGAGCTATTCTTAGAGAAACTAGAGGCAATCATGTGATGAGGTCTTGCTAAAACTGATTTAGTCACATTAGGCCTAGTTGGTGGAGTAACTGTTATAGAAATATGACCCAAATCAACTTGGGAGGCAAACCGCGGTCTCGAGGATAGTGGTCGCTCTGATCTAAATGCAGTAGGTTGTCTGACAATCGGTTGTCTGACGAACTGATTTGTAGGCGGTTTCCCCAAGATTGATGGTTTTTCAAGCTTAGTGTCCACACTAGGTCCTCTATTTTTCCTTAAATCGTTTTTCAACGCAGCTATAGCAAACACCTTTTCTTGAACTTGAGCTTTTAACGTCTCATTTTCTTTGAGCAATTCATCTTGGGATGCCATTTAGACTCTAGTAACTGAATTTGTTTCAAAAGATTATCCTTTTCAGCTTTAGAATCTGAAACTTTTTGATCCAATTTTCTTTCAAGAACAACGTTAGACTTTTCAAGTTTTTTCAAAGTATGCTTCAAATTTGTCCGTTTTCTTGGAAAATTCAAGTTTGGCATCCTCAAGATCTTTTGATTGTTGAGCTACAATCGTTTCGAGCTCTCTAATTTTGGAATCAGAAGCAGTCAATGAAGCAGTTATAATACAATTATCATGATGTACTATAGCATTCTGAACAATCTCTCCCCCATGATGACTTACATCGGATGAATCAGAAATGGTATTGCTATCACTCGTTTCCATCCCATGTTTGTCATAATTAGGTTTAGAATTCTCAATATGCGGCATATCATCAGCATATACATCATAAACAACATTACATTGTACCATGTTTGCAGGCGCTTCGTCATAAACGGGTAAGGTGTCAGCAAAAGAGATCTCGTGAACATTCCCTGACGTGCCACTGGTATCATATTGTCCTCCTGATTCCGTGCTCTTGGCATCAATAGGCTCCAAGTTTTCAACCGTATGACCAGTTTCCTCTTGCATCGAAGAGTCTTGCATTCCATTATCATACCCTTGCTGAAGTTGAGATCTTTCATAAATCGAAGATGAGACCGATGTCATGAGATTCAAAATTGTATCACGGAAAACTCGAAGCTCGGTATGTGTATCTCGAAGAAATGATTGGCAAATCACTGAACTTTCAGGCTTGATGATATTGAATTGGAGGAAAGGCGTGAGTTGTGTCACAAGAGCCTTATATGCAAGTGCCGATGCAGAGTGATTAAAGTTTCCATGGTTGAGTTGCTCGGCGAGTTGGGTCAAAGTGGTAAAGATAGAGTCGATGAATATATGACGATCTTGACCAAAGATTGTCACAAATTCGCTCCCTCCTTGAATCCTCGAAAGAGTGACAAGATGAGACTGAAGCATTTGAAATGAAGTGATGCCACTTTTCCTAACTTTGTTTTGCATTGAATGTGATTCTTCCTCTTGAGATGTCGAACTCAACGAGTCCATTGAATGTCGATAAAAAATGTTTGTGGACGAGGTTGTTTTCGAAAGAGCCGTAAATAACACTTAAAAATCCTCGATGGATGATATAAATCCTTTCTCGGCTCAACAATTTTTATTGGCTCAAATGTTGATAAAATAAACCGAAGATCAATACAAATAAAGCTCACTCTAAAAATAAAGTTCGTCAACGAATAAATCCAAGCTACGGTAAATTTAATGATCGGGCCGTCAAATATTTTACCTCTTTGATTCTTTCGAAATACCCGTCTCAATACGACGTAGCAAAAACTAATATAAAAAATGAACTTAACTAAAAAAAATAACAAATTATCTTTAAAATATGAAAATATAAAAAATTAAGTTAACTTAAAAAAAATTTACTTAACTAAAATTGAAAATAAAATAAAAAATAAAAATCTAATATATAGCGAGATTTCCACAACACCTAAAATTCAAAAATTTTGCTTATCTAAAATACAAAAAGAGACAAAAATACAAAATAAAAATAGAAAATGTTACCTAAATTTTAAAAATCTTACTCAACTAAAAATAAATAAAAAAATAAAAGAGAAAACAAAATAAGAAGAAACATGTGTGAAAGTTGGTCTTCCTCGTTTCCTTCGCCTTACACCAAGTGGAAACCAATAGCAAAACACAGCCTTGAAATTTCCGCCCTAAATAAATAATATCACTTCCTAAATTGTTTGTAACCTCCGCCCTCTCCAAAAAACTCCTCCGTCTAATCTATCTCCTCCATAACTAAAACTCTCTCACACAAAACAACCGATCATCAATTTTTATCTTCTCTCAATGAAACGCAGATCTAATCAATCAAATAACTATATTAATCTGTTCTCAAACCCACGAAATAAATTTAACCAAATCAAATGATACCCAAAAGTTTACTGAATATGACGAGAGAAGAAGAAGAGGACTTCAAGATCCGTTGATTGGGTCTCGGGTAAGTACTGTGTATCGTCTAATCATAGTTTTTCTCTCATCTGTCGAGTCTTTCTGTTCGTGTCTAGATTGGGTTGTAGATCGATGAAGGTTTGGAGTGAAACTGAGATCGAGAGTCTAATGATTTTGGTTTGTTGGAGTCTTTTTGGTTTTTGAGTTCAAATTGATGTTGGGTCGAGGGTCAAAGTGATTTTGAGTCAGTTTTGTTGTGGGTTTTTGTTAAAACAGAAAGTGTGATCTAGTCAAAAGGTTTTCGAGTTTGTGTTGGGTATGGTGTGATTCAGAGAGGGGTGTCGAGGGTTGTGAGGGGGAGGATAGGGTCAACTAGGGTTGGTTGGTTTGACCGAGAGAGGTGAGGGTGAGGGGTGTGAGGTTGTTTGGGTCGATGTGGTGTCCGAGAGAGTGAGGGTGTGAGTTCGAGGGTGTTGTTCGAGGGTGTGAGGGAGATGTCGTTGGTTTAAGATTGGATTGATGGACTGGATGTGTTTGTACGAGAGGTTGAGGTCGAGAGATGTGAGGGAGTTCGAGAGGTTTGAGTGAGGGTGAGTGAGTTGTCCGAAAGAGATTTGGGTCGAGATTGTTATTAAGTGAGACGAGAGGTTTTGAATGTTGACGAGGGTGTGTTTAAAACTTTTCGAGTCTTTGCTGTCGAGAGAGGACTTAATCATTGCTTTAATATCATACGCAGATGCCGATCATGCTGGGTGTCAAGACACGAGGCGTAGCACTTCTGGGTCTGTTCAACTCCTTGGAGACAGATTGATTAGTTGGTCTTCAAAAAGGCAGAAAAGCGCTGCAATTTCTAGCACGGAGGCTGAATACATCGCCATGTCCGGTTGTTGTGCTCAAGTCCTTTGGATGAGATCACAACTAACTGACTACGGTTTGGGATTCAACAAAATCCCGATGTATTGTGACAACAAGAGCGCCATTGCCCTTTGCTGCAACTACGTTCAACACTCCCGGGCCAAGCACATAGACATTCGCTACCATTTCATTAAAGAGCAGGTGGAGAACGGAGTGATCGAGTTGTATTTTGTCACCACTGAGTATCAGCTGGCAGATATGTTCACCAAAGCCTTAGATCGAGGACGAATCGAGTTTTTGATCGACAAGCTTGGCATGAAATCATTCTCTCCAGCGACTCTCAAAGAATTGGCAGAAGAATCAGCTGAATAGTGGTGGTAAACTATTCAGGCGTATCCTTTGTTCGTGATCATGTATATTATCGTATATATATAAACCACAAAAAGAAAAATACAAAAATATAAAACAAAAAAAAACCATAAAAAAATATAAAACCTACAAAAACCATAAAAATTATAAGATCAAGAAAAACCAAAAATATTTTTCGTTTTTTAAAACGGGCATGTCTTTTAGTACGGTAATATTTACGGCTTTAGAAATGTCGATCAATATTGACACGGCGCCATAAATAGAGTCCGTATAAAAGTTGTACATTTTTAAAAGCCCATTATGGCTTGTAGTTATTTCAGACTGCAACCCGTTTTTCGCATTAAAGTCACGTATTTCCTTGGAAAATGTTGGCTCACAACGGGAATTAATTTTCTCGGGCATGATTTACAAGCCAAATCATGCAAAGGGATCAAGTTTACTTTACAACTTGGTCTAACACGAGTTAGTGTACGTCTCAGTGCATTAATTTGTCAAAATAAGAGAAATCTTATTGCCACCACGAATCAATCTTTTCAAGACATTAATTGGAAATGTTTTCATCAATATTTGACTCTTTAAACAATGACTACAGCTCTTTAAATAGAAAACGGGTCATCGTTTAAGGGGGAGAAAATATTAAATCATCTTCGTCATCAAAACGATTTTCAAAAGTGTTTGTGGAAACTTAATTGGCTAAATGGTTAATGAGTGGTCTTGCTTTAGAATACGACTTGTGCTCGCTCAATGAGATAGGACTTGCTTTAGATCTTGGAAATCCGCTAATTAGGATACAGTGTGTAAGTTGTGTACGGGCTAGAATAGTTATTACATTGAGATAGGATTAACGATTGTTAAGTAACTTAACGAATGTTAGCCTAAAAGAAGTTATCAACTAAAAAGGAAAAGAAAAGAAAAGTATAGGGACTTAAAATGATTAAGTGTGAAATTTGTTAAAATTTGACCTAAGTCAAAACCAAACCCCCCGTGCTTTTTTGTTTTTCTTCTTCACTGTTTCATTTTGCCGCCATTAACACACACATACACACACTCAAGCTTTCACTGATTATAAAAAATTGATTTTTGAAAAAAAAATTGTGATTTTAATATAAAATAAGTAAATCAAAGATTTAATTATGATTTAAAACATAAAAACCCAAACTTTTTATAAAAAATACAAATTTTTTAATATTTAAGCGTGATTAAATCAAAACCCATCAAAATCAAACAAAAGAAAAACAAGAATAAACCAATCTAACCATGCTCTTGATACCAATTGAAGGTCTACACGATTATTGGCCTATCCTACATGATGGATTTAATTGATAAAGATGGTTGATTAATTGATAGATATAAAGAAGATGAGAAGGGAGATGATGGAGTAGAGAGAGAAATGAGAGAAAAGAGAAGAGTAGAGAGAGAAAGTAAAGATTGAATGAAAATTATGAAAATGACCAGCCCCTCCTAACATGCTAGGAGGGGATATATATAGCCCACCCTACATGTGGGCTATATGGACTATACATTTACTAAGTGGATCACGAGCCCATTACATAATTATCGTTGGAGCGACCGATCCTTCATAAATACGTAAAACGTATTTCCAACAATAACTAACTAACTAACCACCAAAACACGATTTTAAAAAAGTCTTCAAAAAATTCTGAAAAATTCCAAATGGTCGGATTTGTTGGTGCATAAAAAAGTTGTGAATAAACGTTTTTTAATTTTAGTTTTTTATGTTTTTCTGATGCACAAAAAACAAAATTTGATGCACAAACACGTGAATTTTGGTGTACAAAATTTTTTTCATTTAAAAAATTTTCAATTTATTATAGTTTGATGCGGAATCATATTTTAAAGCAAAAAGTCAAAAGAAGTTGGGCATAAAAATGAATTGTTGATGCACAAAAAACCTAAAAAACGTAAAAGAAAACGTTTTTGTGCATCAAAATTCCGTTTTTGTGCATTAAAAAGCGTAAAAAACATTAAATTAAAAAAACTTTTTTCCCAAAAGTTTTTTGCACCAACATACCCGATCTACTTGAATTTTTTCATAATTTTTGAAGAAGTTAAAAAAAACACGTTTAGATGGTTAGTTAGTTAGTTAGTTAGTTTATTAGGATTTTGATTTAATCTCATCCATTGATTTTAAATCAATGGCTGGAAATCCTTCTTATCCTTCTCACAAAAAAAAGTCTTTTTATTTGATCTCTCCCCTATATATATATATATATATATATATATATATATATATATATATATATATATATATATATATATATATATATATATATATATATATATATATATATATATATATATATATATATATATATATATATATATATATATATATATATATATATAGGGTGAGGTTATTTTCAGAACCAAAACAATGTACAACTCTGCGAGAACTAAAATCAAGCAATCAAATTTTTTTGGATATTAATTATTATTATTTAACATAGAAGGGCATAATAGTGAAAGTACATTTTTATTTTCTTTTTTCAATAAAAACGTTTTTTCTTTTCCTGAATTTTAGAAAGTTTTTTTTTATTTTAATCTTTTAGATTTACTTTTTTATTTTAATTTTTTGGATAATGTATTTTCAAAATGCTTGTTTAACAAGGTGCACATGTGTTTTGTATATAATATAAATTTGCTTTTAATGTTCAATTTCATAGACCTTTAAAGTGACGTATTTTACATGTATTTTCATACAATTTAAAACAAGAACAATATATATAAAATTTTAACATGGTCTAAAATACACCAGTGTTATTCATATAGATTCAAGCCAAATATAAGCGCACATGCCTCACTTAGTGTACATGTATTTGACTTCATTACACACTCCTGGTCACTCTAACTCTACGTATATGTACATCTACCTAGTCTTTGTCTCATCATGTCATCTTCATATGTACATCTCCGGATGAGTTTGTTTATCTTTCTTATATTCAGTATCTTCATCTAATACATGTGCAATTGTATTCTTCACTTTTAATATAAACCTGAAAATTTGCATCCAATATAATCAGTTTAAAAAACAATCAAGAACAAGTTTTAATCTAATTTAAAACATTAAATTTGCATATATACAAAGAGTTCAATGACTTGAGCATGGCAACTAACTTTTTATTTAGCTATTACCTGAAAGAAGGCAAAATGACACACATAAAGCAACCTGTTGTTGTTGGATTGTTTCCATCACTTTCATTAGAGTATATCACTTCAAACTTTTTTACTTTTGACAAAACATGAAGACTTGTGCCTTTGATGATCTAATCAGTACTCTTCGTTTTACTTTCAAACGGGTTACGCTTGCAAATACATGTGCACCATGTCTACCTAAATCATGTATACACTTACCAATACACATGCACTGTATCTCTATAGGTTGTATAAACCATCCACCAGTGGCCATAACTTGATATAAAAAGATGTTTATGACAAAAACATATAGTATTAAATAAAAACTGTCATTATCTTTCGTAACTTGTTAAGTGGACATATTTTAAAACACTAAAAAATATACATCTAACTAATGACACACAGTTATAACAACCTCGCTGATCAAAACAAAGTAGAGAAAAAATGAAATCATACTAAATACATGTGCATTTATATGGATTCATATCATATAGAAAGACAAAATTACAACTAAACCTTTATTTATTAACCACATACAATTAAAAAGAAAAAAAATATCCCAAGATAAGATCTAGTTAAAAATAGTAATCGTCGCTTCCTTCGAAACCAATGGTTGTTCTATTCTAATTATAATTCTAAACATGAAACATTCTAAAATATTAACCAGATCAAGAATCTCGCTGTTTCCTAAAGTGCATACCTTTTATTCGTTCACTCATAATCGGCATAACCTTACCAAATCAGTTACACCACTGGATAAAACATTGGTTGAGGCGTTGGATACATAGATCAAAGGTTACGGCTGTTGGTTACATAGATTCGAGGTTTTTGGAGTGTTGATTGATTGAAGGTGTAGATAGAAGGTTCGCCAGGTACACATATGGAAGAATTTCAGATGCAAAAAAGAAAAGAGAAGAGAGACGAGGGGGGCGGTTATTAAGATTTGAGGTCAAACGAGAAGATATATGTTAATTTTTTTTGTCAGATTCTAAATTTAGGGGTGATTAAAAATCCCGTAAATGCCCTTTTATTTTTTATATAACTAAACATGTTTTTGTTAGTTATTACCTTTATGCCATGATGATTTGTAACCGTAGATCAGAAATAGAAGGATAAGATTGGTTCTTGTAGTTCTCGACATTTTTTTAGTTCTGAAAATAACCTCACACTATATATATATATATATATATATATATATATATATATATATATATATATATATATATATATATATATATATATATATATATATATATACGGTGAGGTTCTTTTCAGAACCAAGTAAATGTACAGAACTGCGAGAACCGCCTTTTTACTCTTAAATGCACATGTATTTTATCGCGTTAGTTCACAATGTAGACGTGCATGGATTCTCATCGTGTTAGGTCGTTAGATACATGTATTCAAGGACCATGCACATGCATTTTGTTTCGTCTGTATCATAACCACCTTCTCGATGGATAATATAAAAACACATGTGCACTCTTCATATCGCTCATTATACTTGGATTTATAACTAATAAAACAATTATTAAACGTATAATTTAAACATTACGAAGAAAATACATATGCATTATTAAGAATAAAATATGGTCTCGCTGTTATGTGTATTCAACTGGTTCTTAAAAGAACCTTATACTATATATATATATATATATATATATATATATATATATATATATATATATATATATATATATATATATATATATATATATATATATATATATATATATATATATATATATATATATATATATATATATATATATATATATATATATATATATATATATATATATATATATATATATATATATATATATATATATATATATATATATATATATACATATATATATATATATATATATATATATATTAATATATATATGTTTTCCTCAATCAAAAAGTTAACTTTAAAACTAATAGGTGCGTCTAAATATTACTCAAATACAACATGCTAATTTTTTGTTAATTAACCCTAAAATCCTAATCAAGAATCAAACTATCAAAATACCACAAGATGCATCATTACACAAAATAGTTAAATCCATATATTAATTCTAATCCACGCCAGAAATTTCATATATTGATTTTGGGAGAGAAACTTAAGGCTTAGTATCCTTTATTATTTCAAGAACAACAAAAAGACCCCCCGTTTCTCTCCAAAATCATGTGACTCTTTATCTCTCCAAAATCAATCAATCATACTGTCACTCTAAAAATAATTACTAACCCTCTACAAGTATTGTTCGTCTCTCTTTAATTAATTTTTAGATTAATTCTTGTGGTGGATATTTGGTTTTAGGTTTGTTCATTTTTTAAGGTTCGTCTGATTATTTATTTTTTCATCAATTTTCTTTCGTTGTTTGCTATTGATTTTTGCTCAAGTATGATTGTTAGTGACATCCTTAAACTTTCCTTAAGTCGATTTGGCGTGATTATATGTTGTTCTTGCTGATTTCTTGTGTTGATCTAATTTATCTTGTTGTTTGATTTTGTTTGTGGTGTGTTTTTGTCCGGATCCAATCGTCAAACATTTCGGGCTTGTTATACTTATTTTTAGTAATGTTCTTTACGTGGTTAGTGATTTTCGTGTAGGTTGCTACCTTTAGGATCAAGTTAGTTGTTTAATTGGGATTGTGTAATGATGATATTAGATGAATAGGGATTTTATGTATCTGGGATGGGGGAGGGAGAGGCGTGAAGGAGAAACAACAAGGCTCGACTAATGATACCACAACAGTTATTGTTGTAATACCTTCTACGGAAGATGAGCATGTTTTGATAGTTCGGGAGGTATACGATTGAGAAGGTGACCAAGTATGGGAATAATAAAGGTACGCAGGATGAGAATGTGGGTCAAAAGCCAATTAGCTCTAATGTTGATCCGAAATTAGGTACTTCTTATTCAAAATTATTTACCTGATAATCGAGTAGGAAAAGTGTGAATTTTCGCACTTTATTTTCACCGACGTGATGTGGTTATCCCGTTGGAGTCTATTATAGTTATGAGTGAATGATTTGTTAATATGCCATATGGTTTATTTTTAGGGAAGCGGGTGGCTTACCTCGTTGTTTCTAATATGGTAGGAACACTTGTGGTAAATATAAACGGGTTAAATATATGCTTAACTCGTCTATCGGATTTTTTTCTTCTAGTTTAGCTCTATGATGGCTTGGATTCAATACTTGAAAATGTTCCATGACCTATTCACAATAATCCACTTATTTTGAGAAAATGGAATCCGGATGTGAAGTGATTGAAAGAAGTTGTTGGTAATATTCTGGTTTGGGTTAAACTCCATGGTGTCCTTATGAAGCCATTTAGTGAGAATGCTTTGAGTGTCATTGCTACTAAACTAGGTAATTCGTTTATGTTTGACTATTATACAACTTGTTATGTGCCTGTTATCATAGGGTATGAGGTAGGTCTAGCTATTAGAGCAATGAATTAACTTTGGGTCGATGTGGAGTTGAAACATACTATCATGGTGATTATGCATAAATTTATTGGTGAGGGGTCATATATGTGTACTATTCGTACTGGTATGAGTGGAAACCTCTCAGGTGTGTGTTGCAAAATTTTTGGATATGTTTTGGACGAGTGTCCCAAGAATATAGGCTCAAATGTGGTGAAGAACTTGAAGAATCCTAGCCAAACTATATAGGTGTTTCGATTGGTCCTAAGGTGGGATTTAAACCAATTAGTCAAGTTTATATACTTGCTTCTAAAAGGGACAATGCCATCTCTCATGACAATAATAAGAAATATGTGAAGTCTACTAGAAAAGAGGTTAGCAATCCAAACTCATTTGATGCACTTAATTCGGTTGAAACGATGTCGCGTTGGTACAAATGGGTGGACTTTAAATTCGGCTAGTAAAGGGGTATATTCTGGCGGATTTTTTTTTAACATGGGACCGAGTAGTACTATTACTACCCATATTGTTGAAAAACTGATAAGTTTGATAGACTAACTATTGATGAGAAACTTACACTTGTAGATGATGAGGTTAAACCTCTCTAAAAGTTTGATTATTTGGGTGATCGTGATAGTGAGAATGAAGTTGAACCAATTGATAATAAAATGAAAAGTTATTTGACCTCAAAGGGGGTTTGTTACGTGGTATTAATATTTTGTTGAAATAATAGAAGGAAACTTATGGGAATGCTGATTACGATGATATGTATAACAATGCAGGAAATTCCTCACAATATTCTGTGTGTACACGATAATATGGATATCTATGTACAAGGTCGTAAGAAAAAATAGATTACTTGATATTATTGAGTCATTTATAGTAGCTAGTCACTTTATATACCTTCCTTTAGGGTTGTAGTTTGTCTATGTAACGAGCATAGGTGTGAGATTTCCTTCATCCATTGTACTTATTGCTTTTTAGAGTAATAAATTTATAGAAACCTTTTAAATTCTTTTTGTAAAACTCTAATTAACCAAGCATTTAAGTCCCAAAGTTTGACATTCATCTGCTAGACGTAGATTAATCATCTTGTAAAACCCGAATTTGGAAAATGTGAAATTGTCATTTTATTTGATTTTGAACATATGGATTTTTAACTTGCATTTCATGTAAGGTAAAGTATGGTTTTGAATTAATTAAGAAGTTCAAATAATTAAACTATATGTTATGATTTTTGAAAAATTATAAGAAAATAACCTAAGTATTTATTTAGGAAAAAAAATATATGTACCTAATTTTTAATAAAAAGTTCGTTTTCCCCTTATTATATTTAATATATTATATTTTTTGGTAATTTATTTAGAATATGCATCAAAATCTTTTATTTTTGAAGTTTTGGTTAAATTTGGAAAAGAGTAAAATTTGTTAAGGCATGTTTTTATTAAATTAATGTGTAGCCCTTTAAAGAGGTAAATAAAATATTTTTTTCCTCATATATATTTAATTAAAATGGTTTAGGAAAAAATAAAATAAATAAAATATTGATTTTTATTTAGCTTGTCGTATTTTGAGGAAACTAGATAAAAACATAATAAACATGTCTCCTCTTATTTTAAGACTTGCTAAAAATCACAAATCCCCTCTCCCCCTATATATTGTAAACGTCCCATAGGCTCCTCCCACACACATTCTTCATAAAAATTTCACTAAAGATCTCTTCTTGATCTTCCATTAAAAAAACCTTGAAGAAACCTTGATTTTTAAGTTTTCTTAGTGTTCTTCCTTCTAATCATTCTTCATCCTTGTTGTTTTTGCGGTGTGTGGTCATTTCATCATCATCATCATAAACCTCTAATATATAAGTTTATTCAGCCCCTAATTCACGTGTCACCATGGAATGATTATATGTATTATTTTTATGAATTGGGGTCTTATGAACCTTAATTTTACGTTTATGATGGTTGATTAGTTTTTAAAAGTAATAATTGTTTAGATTTTTGTTTAAACAGCCCTTAGTGGTTTTAAATGAGTTCTTATAACATATCAATCAATATCTAGACACTATAAGGTGATTTAGATAGGTTTAACACACTTTTTAAACTATGGTTTTGGGCAGTGTGAAAAAAGGGCGATCTTAAAACCTTCATAAAACGACTTTTACTAAAGCTTTTGATATGATTATTGGGTCTAAAATTAACTAAACGAGTCTAGTTTTCAAAAAGGCTGACCTTTTATTTTTATGAGGCTTATAAATATGAATTTTTGATTTTACAACTTAAGGTGTCATAAACTTATTTTTTAGACTGAAAATATTAGATCCACCAAAAAAATTATAACTCCTTAACTATTATGAATTTGGTCAATCCACTTCTTGGGTATGATCCTCATATGTTGGGACATCGACTGAAATTTTTATAAAAGATATAAAGGTGTTTAAGTGGGTCAAAACCGTCACTACTTTCTGTATGTTACGACCAAAATTGATTTTGGGCTAGTTTAGAGATTTTGGGTCATACCATGGGTTGGTTAACTAATGGCTTAATCTCTTTTACAGAGGCCTTATAGACCCAAAAGGGAGCCTCTTTTATTTTTATAAGAATTTAAGGGAAATTATTTTTGGGGTAACTAAGTAGCGGTACCTACTTTAAATACCGACATAATATTTAAATATGGAAATTATGGTTTTAGTATATCAACCACCTATTTATGGTAACTTTGTAGTATGAATTACTTTATGTTATATGATGTGTATGTACATATAATTTATAGTTTCGGTGACACTTGGTTAGTCTCGTTAGCATTTGAGTGCGGTTCTGTGTGTACACGATTGCTAAAGGTACATATATTCCGTCCTTTCAACAAGGACCTTTCTATCCCTGTTTAGATTTGTTTTGCATGATCCCTATAAGCCATTGCTACAATTCTCTTCATGAATTCTTGCTGATTTGATATGATCTCTTTTACTTCTTTGTTTCACCATGATTCATGTGCTTCAATTGCTTTTGTATGCTTCATATGCTTGTTTGATGATTCCTTTGATTTGTATGCTTTATGATTATGATATGTCTTACTTTTGCCCGAGCTATTTGAACTAGTCATGGAGGTACCATGACCATGTTATCCGATGTACCGGTGGCATGACACAATATGAGGCGGTGTGATTAGTCCCCAGTGTTCCCTAACGTGAGCTCAAATTATATGATGCTATTATGGGTGTGTATGCTACTCATGAGCTAGTGTACATACTATGACTTTGTTTTACAGGGCGCGTATGGATTCATCCTATGGTTCGTATGTTATGTGATTTAGTGAACGGTTGGTATGTGCTATATGCCCCATATCGCTTTCGGTGCATTAGGTTTGGCCGCCTATGGACACTTATGTGATTTTATGTGATATGGTATGATGTTGTGTGATGTGTATGAGTTCGTGGGAACTTCCTTTACCTTTCTTTCATTGTTTTTTATATCTCTTATTCCATCTCTTGTACATCTATTATTATTATCCGCAGCTTCCGTTACATCTCTTCACTTTACAGTTTTATTATTATATATGTTCACTGAGAGTTAGTTCAACCGCGTTTTCTTTTCCCGTGGCAGGTTTTAAGCGGGAAGATGGGCATTGAGAGTTGAGTTGAGAGTGTTTTAGAGTTTACCTTTGAGTCAATAGATACTGAAGGCATTAAATTTGAGTACTTTACAATTGAACCCCTTTATTTTTAAAGTTATTGTTTGTGAAAGATATTTTATCATAATAAATAAGTATTATTTTGACGTTTATTATATTATGTTTCTGATACGACACCATAACGTGACACTTAGTCTCTTTATCGAAGCAGGTGTAACGCATCTCTTTAGTCGTCTAAATATATTTTGTTATCTCTTGGCATGTTGCATGCACGTAAACAACATCAGAATTCCACTTCACGATTCAGATGACGAGCGAATATTTAGAGGCAACATCCTCTTGTCTTTGAGATTTCATATCGTAGACAAAACCATGACACAAAACGATCAAGTGTACCTAAAATAAACCGAACAACACTACTGACGTGATCATGATAGTATAGTGATAATTAGATACGTTATAGGGTATATTAGAAAATTACCTTTAGGAAAAAGTAATAGTCTAAAATTACCAAAGACGGATTCAATTAAACACGTGATGAACCAAGTTCGTTGTACACGAAGATCTTATGAATTTGAGACGTTTTGCTTTGATTTGGACAATCGATTTGAATTGGTTTCGGTTTTTTAAACTAAAATTAAATTCTACAAATTTAAAACTTATTTTTATCCTAAAGTGCATGAATCGTAAACCCCAAATTATTTAAACCTAAATCAATTACTTAAAAATTTAAAACTATTTAAAAATTAATCTATTTAAAAATCTATAAAAATTAATCTATTTAATAAAAATAATTTTTAAACTATATTGAAATCTATTAAAAAGATTACTATATATAAAATCTAAATTAGTTGTAATCTAATTATTTTAAAAACGAAATACCAATTAAATTTCTACAAAATTGATAAAACATTTTTTTTATATTTTACTTTATTTATTTATTTATTTAACCTTAATAAAAATTAATCCTGAACAAATTATATTAATTTAACAAATGTAAACAATTGTATTAAAAAGGAATTAAAGCTGCTAGCCAGTTACAACTAGCTATAATAATGACCTTGACTGAAATTAAAACCAAAAGAGCCACTAGCTCAAGTGGTTAGTTCGTTTGGCTGTGAACCGCGAGGTCGCAGGTTCGAGTCCAACAAGGGACTTATTTTTGAGATTATTTTTATGAATGCGAAAATCAGAATCCTAAGTCACAGGAGTGACTATTATGCAAAGCTTATTTTAGGAAACTGATAGGAATCAGTTAGGAACTAGCAAACCAATTGGGTCTGCTAGCTTTTAATAGCAAAACAAATTAAATCAGACTTATATCAAATTTAAGTCAGCAAAACAACACTTTTAACAAAATAAAACATACATCAAGCTAAAACAAGCAGCAACTAAGAACATACAGCAAAGAGAGTCCAATTTCCAAATTTGACAGTAAGCTAAGCTCAATCATATGACAAAGCAACTTAACTCATAAACGAATCAAATAGTAAGAATGATGTAGCTAATCCAAATGATCACCTCACATACAGTATGCCTCATAAACTTTCAGCAACAACGAAACAACATATGGTAACAGTAATGCTACAGACTGAATTAAACTAAGTAACAGATAAACTCAAAAACTGATCAATCTAAATTAACTATTCCTGAAACAGAATCAAAGCTCGAAATATCAATTAAGAAAATAGAAGTCCTAACCTAAACAAACCATGTATGTAATCTATCAGATAACATGACAGCAAGTTCACGCATTCAGTCATGAAAAATCAGCAATCAATCTAAAAACTTAAACTAAAATACCAGCCTAAGCAATATCATAAAACCCAATTTGCAGACTAGTACCAGATCTAACCAAACTAAATATTCATATTCAAGTTAATAGTATTATCACTTTAAACCAAAGTCAGATACCCCTCGTGAATGAAATCGATACAGTAAGATAGCTAAGCAGAATAAGCAGTAACTTAACAATAAACCAAACTTATCTATATCAGATTCAAACTATCATAAACAATTAAAACTAAGCATATCAAAGCAGTATAAACTAATATTCCCCCAAACAAAATCAGCTTCAATCAAACAATATCAGATTAATTAAAACTAGAGCATGAATACAAATCATAAACTGAAACAATATTAATCTAAAATAGAACACAAAATTTAAAATAGAACTCACTTATTGTCGATAGCCTTTGAGAAGAAGGTTGTGCTGAACAACCTTGTGAACCCGAAAAGACATCACCAATACGAATCACCACCACCATCATCGAATCATCATCACCAAACATTCACGAATCAACATTTCATAAACTTCCAGTGGGGAAGTTTATCTTCCAAATATTACTCTTAATATCTAATCTAAGCTATTAATGAGCTTAAATTAAATATCATAAACATTATTATTTATGAAACAGATTATAGAATTAACTTTTCAATTCAAGCAGTAAAATAAGACACAAATTTAATCGAATGTAAATAAACTTTTATTAAAAATCAAGAAAGATTACAAGACTTGATAAAGAAAATTACAAAGACTTAATTCTAACTCTATTTCTACATAATAACTTTAAAGTAAAAATTGGATGATTTCTACTGAAAATACCAAGGGTATTTATAGCCGAGTCGAAGGTGCTTGGGTGATGAGTTTGTTGAGGGGAAATCTTCATCTCAGCCATCCAAAAAGCATCAACTTATTCTCTCTCTTCCAAGGTCTGATCTAAGGGCTGATAATTGCCAATTAGCACATGGATCGCCAACGTGGCAATCCTTGTTCTAGTTGTGCTTTTACAAAGATGATGTGGCTCCCTTTTATTGGAGGATTGAGGAGGATGTGTTGTTTCCGCCAGTAATCAGATGCCACGTAGCCACGCTCTTCCATTCTTCTCTTCCTTAAAACATGGGGATTTATTATCCCCTCGTGTGAATTACACGTGCAAACCAAAACCCCCAATTTATTTATTGATTTTAATGGATTAGGGTTTGGAACAGTGTAATAGTGCTACTGGTTTATTTTTTAACTTTGGGGAAGAAAGGTCTTTGGTTGTATCGAAGGTTTCTGTGGTGTGTGTTTATTTGGTGAGAAAAAATAAAGAGATTGGGTGAGTAACATAGGGAATATCGAGATGAGTGGTTGTGAAGATATGAGTTTAAAACGTGTATAACTTTTCACGTCCAAAAATTGTCCATTTATGTTACTTGTGAAAAGCCTTGGGCTTGAGGCCCAATTTGCACACATCCGTCTCTTTGTTTCTTAATTAAAAATTGGGCTCGGGCCCTTATTTACTCAAACGTCTCACAATTTGGACCAAGTGAGCTTGTGATGGGTTTTTTCCAACTAGTGAACCTTTATGAACTTTAAATGGGCTTTTGAGTCCATTTACCTAAATGTGGGACCCACCAAGGCCCATAATCCTTTAAAAATATTAAATCCTCTAAAATGAACTCGTCTTTTGGCTCTCTTGATCTTTTTCTTCAAACTCGTGCCGATTTTGTCGGTTTTCGTGAATTTGGTACCTACACACATTAAAACAAGAAACAAACAAATACAAGGCCAATTTTATACAATTTAAGCATTTATTCATCGTTTTAAGATACTATTGATATGAGTAAAATCACTCATATCAAACTCCCCCTTGCTAAGCAATTGCCGTGTCCTCACGCAATGATAAAATAAAACACTAACTACACCATTATTCAACTTTTGACTTTTTATTTTGCGAAGACATAATGTATTGCTTTCATTATTTGAAAAATAACTTTTAGGATCATAAAATTCAAACATATTCATCGTCCCCGACTTTTCACTTTTCCATGCCAAGTGCAAAAACAAGATCATTGTCAATCATAAGTCCCAAAATTAAACCAACTCATACAAGTAATTTGTGTTAAACTCAATCTCCTATTATTCCTAATTGTATCTCTAGATTTTAATTGTCATTCACCCAAAGGCTCATTTGACTTATTTTTGATATTTATTAGTCCAAAAATGAAGGCAAAAACGGTGTAAACTCAACACTCAAAACCTAACCTCGACTTCAAAAACCGTTGTCACTAAAGAAAGCCCACATCAAGGATAACTTAACACGATTTGAGGGATAAATCCCCGGACCCGAAATTTGGCTAATATGGCTACTTAAAAGCAAAAATAAAAACCTCCAAAGTCAAATATGACCTTATAAATGGAGTTAGCAACAATCACATCATAATACCTTGTGGCTCTTTAAGATGTAATTGTGCTCCTTATTTAAAATCCACACCCGAAGGCTCCTTGGACAAAAATAAGGGAATTGACATCACCATCCCACCTTATGGCTCATGCTGATGAAGCAATTTTTATTCAACACGTCCCATTGCCATACACCCTAAGGCTCTAATGACAAGGTTAGTGCTACATGACTCCCACCCGAAGGCTCCTAGAGAACATGTTTTTATTTATTCTTCTTTATTAATATGATATTTATAGTAAGCCAAATTTCCGCAATCCCATGATCAAAAGTCCATGACGCTGACACCCTTAATGTGTTCTCACTTTAATTACAAGGGAAGAAAAAGAAGGAGTTACGAGTTAAGATATCAAGTCTAAACCGCTAAAAACTTCATTTATTAAGCAATTATTATTCAAGTGTGGAAAGTAAATACGAGGAGATTAAATCAAACACAAAAATACTTGCACAAAGAAGAGTTAATTTTAGAAACTTATGATTGAACTCTATCATCTCTTGTTCTCCATATTGTAAAATTTCAAAAATGTGAAATCAATGGATACTTAGCCTATTAAATCAAAGTTTTGGGTTTTCAAGTCATCTATAGGATCTTGCATCTTCTTATACTTTCTCAAGTTTTAGAATTTGCGTTTTAAAGTTCCCTTGATAAACGACTTTCTAGGATCAATTATAGGAACTTGCGAAAAGTTCTTGTTCTTAACCCGTATGAATTAAGACTTTCGCGTTTTAAAGCTCCCTATATAAAAGCCTAGCAAAACTTAATTTAAACACGTTAAGGAAAAGCTAAGGTAAAAACCAAGTCGAGTCAAAAACTATTTTTATTTTCACCAACGGAAAGCCTACATTTGTGTCAAAAGCACTTATTTTCTTTATTAAAACTTAAAAACAACACTAAAAATGTAAAAATTTTATGAAAAACGAGAAAAAAAATTACGTTTAGACACGACAAAAGCAATAGCAAGCGATTATATCGATTGACTCCCCCATGCTAAAACCAAACATTGTCCTCAATGTTTCTTAGCTCAAGAGTAACACCCCCTTGCTAAAAAACGAAGAGTCTAATGCAAAATCCTAGCATGGAAAGAGCACGCAAATCTATAAGCCGTTTATTAATTATGCCTCAAGATAAAACGTTAGTCGATAAAAATTAAGGAATAAAGAGTGTGCCCCTTTTTGGCATTCAAAGAATGGAAGATCAAGTGGACCGGCAAAAACCGAACACGAGAGTCTTCAATGATTAGGGTCATACCTAAGATTCACAACACAACAAAACACGAGCACGAGCTTGAAAAATCAAGCCTTATTAGTTGTTAGAAAATAGAAAGAAGATAGAATGTATGGGACTCCCCCACAAGGCACCTCGTTTTTGTTAACCGAGTCATGAGCTCGACTCGATCCCCGCATTCATTGGTCCTTATGGAAAGTTTGAAGATCCGGGACAACCTCCGTAGGTATGTCCCCTCCAAAGTAGTGTTTCACACGATGACCATTCACCTTAAAGTTAGGCCCGTCTTTTTGAGCTAGCTCAACGGTGCCATAAGGGAAAACTTATGCAATGGTGAATGGTCCGGACCAACGGGATTTAATCTTGCCCGAGAAAATCTTAAGTCTAGAGTTGAATAAGAGGACTTGATCACCAACATTGAAAATGCGGTTTTTGATCTTAGAGTCATGAATCCTCTTAGTCTTATCTTTATAGATCAAAGAATTTTCATAAGCTTGATCCCTTAATTCACTTAGTTCATTCAATTGAACCTTGCGATGATCACCCGCGGTCCTCAAATCAAAGATACAATGCTTAAGAGCCCAATACGCCTTATGTTCGAGTTCAATTGGCAAGTGGCATGCTTTTCCGTAGACCAACCTAAATGGTGTACAACCAATTGGCGTCTTGTAAGCCGTACGGAAAGCCCACAATGCATCGTCCAATTTATCCGACCATGAAGTGCGATTCTCTCCAATAGAACGCTCCAAACTCCTTTTAAGAGCTAGGTTTGGAACCTCCACTTGACCACTCGTTTGAGGGTGATAAACCGTAGGAAGTCGATGAGTGACACCATATTTCTTTAGAACTTTTTCAAATTGTTCATTACAAAAATGGGTCCCACGATCACTTATAATAGCCCGTGGAGTTCCAAACCTAGCAAAGAGTTGTTTCAAAAAGTTCACCATAACTTGAGCATCATTCGTAGGCAAAGCTTTAGCTTCAACCCATTTAGACAAATAGTCCACGGCTACGAGAATGTATTTATTTCCTTTCGAAGATGGAAATGGCCCCATAAAATCGATCCCCCACATGTCAAAGATTTCACAAACTTGGATTATGTTTTGAGGCGTTTCATCCCTTTGTGAGTTCTTTCCTTGACGTTGACAAGCATCACAAGTCTTGATCAAGTCTTGGGCATCACGATATATGGAAGGCCAAAAGAAGCCGGCATCAAAGACTTTCTTCGCGGTGGCGTTGGCACCATGATGTCCCCCGGTGGGTCCCTCATGACAAGATTTAAGGATATCTTGAGCTTCTTTGCCAAACACGCACCTACGAATCACTTGATCCGCGCACACACGAAACAAGTAGGGGTCGTCCCAAAAGTAATAGGAGATATCCTTGAAAAACTTTCGTTTTTGTTGGGACGACATACCCTTGATCACAAACTTCCCCGCATGGTAATTTGCAATGTCCGCAAACCATGGGGTCCTATCATCACCACGAAAAGCAATCATACCAAGCGTCTCGAGAGGAAATGTTTCATTAATTTCCTTGTTCTCTCGATCGCTTTGGTGAGGATTTTCAAGTCGAGATAAATGATCGACCGCGAGATTCTCGGCTCCTTTTTTGTCTAGAATTTTGACATTAAACTCTTGAAGGAGGAGAATCCACCAGAGAAACCTCGGCTTAGCATCTTGTTTATTAAGAAGATATTTGATAGCCGAGTGGTCCGTATACACTATGGTTTGAGACAAGACGAGATATGGTCTAAACTTTTCAAAAGCATACACAACGGCAAGTAACTCCTTTTCCGTTGTAGTGTACTTTGTTTGAGCATCCGTCATAGTCTTACTTGCATAGTGTATAGGCAAGAAATCTTTTGACTTACGTTGCCCCAAAACCGCACCTACCGTAAAATCACTAGCATCACACATAATTTCGAAAGGTAGGTCCCAATCCGGGGCAACTAAGATTGGAGATTCGGTTAACTTCTTTTTAAGCATCTCAAAGGCTTGAATACACTCATCCGAAAAGATGAAAGGAGTCTCTTTTTCCAAAAGATGGGTCATAGGCCGAGCTATCTTAGAGAAGTCTTGTATAAAACGTCTATAGAAGCCGACATGGCCGAGAAAACTCCTAACTCCCTTAACGGTGGTGGGTGGAGGTAATTTGGCAATCACGTCGATTTTAGCCCTATCAACCTTAATACCGGCCTTAGAGATCTTATGTCCTAACACAATTCCCTCTTTGCACACAAAGTGACATTTTTCATAATTAAGCACAAGATTCGTTTCCTCACATGGTTGCAACATTCTTTCAAGGTTAGAGAGACATGAAGTGAAAGATTCCCCAAAAACCGAAAAGTCATCCATGAATACTTCCATGGTTTTCTCGATCATATCATGGAAAATGGCCATCATGCACCTTTGGAACGTCCCCGGAGCATTGCATAGTCCAAAAGGCATGCGACGATAAGCAAATGTTCCATAAGGACTAGTGAATGTGGTCTTTTCTTGATCACGAGGGTCAATGGGGATTTGGAAATAGCTGGAAAATCCATCCAAAAAGCAATAGAATTCATTCCCCGCTAGTCTCTCTAACATTTGGTCCATAAAAGGTAATGGAAAATGATCCTCTTCCTAGTGGCATCATTAAGTTTCCTATAGTCAATACAAACACGCCAACCGGTCACAAGTCTAGTAGGAATCAATTCATTATCCCCATTAGTAACAACCGTCATTCCTCCTTTCTTTGGAACACAATGCACGGGGCTAACCCATGGACTATCTGAGATAGGGTAGATCATTCCGGCGTCTAGAAGTTTAGTGACTTCCTTTTTGATCACCTCATGAATCTTTGGATTAATCCTTCTTTGATTTTGGATAGCGGGTTTATAATATCCTCCATTAGAATTTTATGAGTACAAAATTTTGGATCTATACCCTTAATGTCGGAGATTTTCCATGCAATGGCCCGTTTATGCTTCTTAAGCACTTAATAAGTTCATCGTTTTCGTTTTCCTTTAATCCCTTAGCAATAATCACTGGTAACTTATCCGTTCCTTCAAGGAAAGCATACTTCAAATGAGTGGGAAGTTCCTTAAGTTCTAATTCGGGTGCTTCCTCAATAGATGTTTTTACTTTAGTCTCATTTTCACTCACAACTTTTAATTCCATAGGTGGTGATTCAAAAGGATCCATATTCAACAATTTTTCAATTAAAGCAATATCTCCCTCGGGATCAAAATTCTCACAATCAAACTCACTAGGATCAAATGGTGTGCTAAGGTAATCATCAATTTCCTTATCGATTTTTGAATAACCATTAGTCTCAAGCTCTTCAAGAATGAAGTCACCTCCCTCAAATAGAGTGATTGGAGGTTTAGCCAAAGAGATAATAGGATTCGACGAAGTGGGATTGCCACTTTTAGAAGAAGCCGAGAATCTAAGCACTTCTTGAGAATATTCTTCACAAGTAACATCAATCACATCGATTTGATTAATTGATTCCTCGTAATACTTGGTAGAATATTTAGAGATATGACCAATATCAAACGTGATATTTTCATCATCAACTCTTAAAGTCAATTTTCCCGCTTTCATGTCAACTAAAGCACTAGCCGTCATAAAAAACGGTCTTCCCAAAATAAGTGGTACACGAGAATCTTCGGTATAATCACAAACTAAAAAGTCTGTTGGAAAGACGAGTTTCCCTACCTTGACAAACACGTCTTCGACTATACCTTTTGGAAAGGCGATCGATCGATCCGCTAGCTCGAGAGTCATCTTAGTAGGTGTAAGCTCGGGAAGTGATAACCTTTTCCATACGGAAAAAGGCATCAAATTAATGCTAGCACCAAGATCGGCTAAAGCTAAGCATTCTTCCATATTAGGAAAATCACATGGTATCACAAACTTGCCCGGGTCTCCAAGATTTTTGGGAAGCTTTTGTGTAAGAACCGCGGAACAATTAGCATCTAAAGATGTAGACACGTCAACCAATTTCCCTTTATCATTCATCAATTTCTTAATAGTCGAAGCAAACATAGGCATGTAAAGCAATGATCCACGAAACTAACATTAATGTAAAGATTTTTAAACATCTCTAAAAAAGTAGTCATTTGAGCATTGGACTTTTCGTGGAGCTTCTCTTGGTTAAGTCTCGAAGGGTAGGGTAGTGTGGGTTTAGTCTTCGGAAGCTCGGGTTCCGGAATAGGCAATTGGTCAACCTTTGGTGGAATAGGAATTTCCTTTTCTTTAACCACCTCGGGTTCTTGCTCCACTTCCCTCACTGGAGAGGTACTCACATGTGGAAGCAAAGGTCCGTCTAAAGCTTTCCCACTACGTGTGGTTATAGCTTTCATCTCACCCTTCGGGTTTGGAATAGTGTTGCTAGGTAAGCCACTCGAAGACGAGGAAGGTTTGGTCATAAAATATTCAAACATCGAAAGCAATTTATTTTGACCTTGTTCCAAACTTTGTTGCATACGATTTTGACTTTGCTCTAATCTTTGCTCAAAACGGTTTTGGTTTTGTTCAAGTCTTTGTTGATTAAGCTCAATCTTGTTGTTTTGCCCTTTAATCGTATTTTGAAACTCATTTTTCAAAGTTTCCATTTGTCCTTGAATGTTATTTTGAAAAGCTTTCAAATTTGCCTCATTCGTTTTAATGTAGCTTGACAAATCATTTTGGTTATTGCTTTGAAAACCTTGATTGTTTTGATTAGCATTAAACCCATTTCCTTGATTATAATTCCCTTGGTTACCACGGTTAAAATTATTCCCATTGTTTCCATTGTTGTACCTATTTTGAACCGGTGGAAAACCCGGTGGAGCAACATGATTTTGACGAGGAACTTGACCGTTGGAGCCATAAGTTCCCGTCGCGGAAAAAGCACTAGCTTGATCAAACCCCGTGGTTAAACAAGCATGATTAGGATGTGCTCCACCACATGATACACAAACATTCTCAACCATATTAATCGATCCATGAGGATTCTTCCTAAGCTCATTCAAAATCGTGTCAATCTTAGAGTCCAATCTAGCAATCTCGGGATTAAATGAATTCACATTGGAAACACCCGGTGTATTTCGTGAATATTGTGCTCTAGATTTATTCTCAATTATACCCCACGCGTCTCTCGGAGTTTTTCTTAAAAGATTACCACCCGCGGCGGCATTTAACAAATCTTGTTCAATCATATTTAGCCCATTATAAAAAGTATTAATTTGATGCAATTCCGAGAAACCGTGGTGTGGACATTGTCTTAACAAATCTTTAAATCTTTCCCAAGCAACCCCAAACGATTCATGCACTTTTTGTTCAAATCTAGTGATCTTGTTCTTAAAGTGTGTTGTTTTAGATGGTGGAAATAAATAACATGAACTTAGACACTAAATCATCCCATGTTAACATCGAACCCGGTGGTTCTTTCTCATACCAAATCTTAGCATTACCCTCGAGCGAGTACGGAAAAAGCATGAGCTTAATCGCGTCATTCGGAACATCTCTAAACTTGAGAGTCGAGGTAATTCGAAGAAAATTCCGAATGTGAGAGTGCGGGTTATCGGTCTCATTTCCACGAAATTGGTCGTCACGAATGAGCGATAAAAGACCCGTCTTAATCTCATAATGATCCGCCAAAATAGCCGGCACAACGGTTGCTTCCCCATACCCTTCGGTGGGTGCACGGAGCAATTCCTCCATTGTTCGGTTATCGGCCATCTCTACAACAATAGGTGAAAGCTCGGGTTCCACTATTCGTTGTTAACGATTTCTATTTCTACGAGGAATATTTTCAAGCCTATTAAAATCAATCACAAGTCTAGAAGAACGTAATTGCATACAATGACGAGAATTTAGAGGATTGAAGAAAAGAAATTAGACAAGAAGAAGATTATTTTTGGTATTTTTATTTGGTATTGCTCAATAAAAAATGATCGATAAAAAACAAGGAATAAGGATAACTACTATGGAAGTAAATTACCCTCGGTCGACTTTGAAACGATAGGTGAAAACCTAAACGTCTCGAGGTTCAATAAGTAAACTACAAAAATAAGATTTATTACTACTTGAGTTGGCAAACCAATAATAGGTCGTCCCTCTCAATATACGCACAAGCAAGCGGGGAAACGAGGTGGCACAAAGCACTTAAAAACCTTTTTCCTTAGACGGCCTTTTATAGCATGTCGCCTTATACCCACCTTATAGTTTGTATAAATCGAGTTCAAACTTCTAATTAGTATTTATCTATTTTGCCTTTTATTTTTGTTTTGGATTCGACTACAATAGCTAGGTGATGAAATCCCAGCTAAGGTTTTATTGAAAAGTATGTAAATTTATTGTTCTACGTAATACAATATATTAATCACAAAAAACGATAAAAACGATACATACTATATAATAAAAAATAACAAAACTTTCCGAGGACGGAAAGGGTCTTCAAATCAATGATCAACAAATCTCCACAAAGACGAATCGTACACAAGATCCCCGGCAGCGGCGCCAAAATTTTTGATGTGATCGTGATAGTATAGTGATAATTAGATACGTTATAGGGTAAATTAGAAAATTACCTTTAGGAAAAAGTAATAGTCTAAAATTACCAAAGACGAATTCAATTAAACACGTGATGAACCAAGTTCGTTGTACACGAAGATCTTATGAATTTGAGACGTTTTGCTTTGATTTAGACAATCGATTTGAATTGGTTTCGGTTCTTCAAACTAAAATTAAATTCTACAAATTTAAAACTTATTTTTATCCTAAAGTGCATGAATCGTAAACCCCAAATTATTTAAACCTAAATCAATTACTTAAAAATTTAAAACTATTTAAAAATTAATCTATTTAAAAATCTATAAAAAAATTAATCTATTTAATAAAAATATTTTTTAAACTATATTGAAATCTATTAAAAAGATTACTATATATAAAATCTAAATTAGTTGTAATCTAATTATTTTAAAAACTAAATACCAATTAAATTTCTACAAAATTGATAAAACATTTTTTTTATATTTTACTTTATTTATTTATTTATTTAACCTTAATAAAAATTAATCCTTAACAAATTATATTAATTTAAGAAATGTAAACAATTGTATTAAAAAGGAATTGAAGCTGCTAGCCAGTTACAACTAGCTATAATAATGACCTTGACTGAAATTAAAACCAAAAGAGCCACTAGCTCAAGTGGTTAGTTCGTTTGGCTGTGAACCGCGAGGTCGCAGGTTCGAGTCCAACAAGGGACTTATTTTTGAGATTATTTTTATGACTGCGAAAATCAGAATCCTAAGTCACAGGAGTGACTATTATGCAAATCTTATTTTAGGAAACTGATAGGAATCAGTTAGAAACTAGCAAACCAATTGGGTCTGCTAGCTTTTAATAGCAAAACAAATTAAATCAGACTTATATCAAATTTAAGTCAGCAAAACAACACTTTTAGCAAAATAACACATACATCAAGCTAAAACAAGCAGCAGCTAAGAACATATAACAAAGAGAGTCCAATTTCCAAATTTGACAGTAAGCTAAGCTCAATCATATGACAAAGCAACTTAACTCATAAACGAATCAAATAGTAAGAATGATGTAGCTAATCCAAATGATCACCTCACATACAGTATGCCTCATAAACTTTCAGCAACAACGAAACAACATATGGTAACAGTAATGCTACAGACTGAATTAAACTAAATAACAGATAAACTCAAAAACTGATCAATCTAAATTAACTATTCCTGAAACAGAATCAAAGCTCGAAATATCAATTAAGAAAATAGAAGTCCTAACCTAAACAGACCATGTATGCAATCTATCAGATAACATGACAGCAAGTTCACGCATTCAGTCATGAAAAATCAGCAATCAATCTAAAAACTTAAACTAAAATACCAGCCTAAGCAATATCATAAAACCCAATTTGCAGACTAGTATCAGATCTAACCAAACTAAATATTCATATTTAAGTTAATAGTATTATCACTTTAAACCAAAGTCAGATACCCCTCGTGAATGAAATCGATACAGTAAGATAACTAAGCAAAATAAGCAGTAACTTAACAATAAACCAAACTTATCTATATCAGATTCAAACTATCATAAACAATTAAAACTAAGCATATCAAAGCAGTATAAACTAATATTCCCCCAAACAAAATCAGCTTCAATCAAACAATATTAGATTAATTAAAACTAGAGCATGAATACAAATCATAAACTGAAACAATATTAATCTAAATTAGAACACAAAATTTAAAATAGAACTCACTTATTGTCGATAGCCTTTGAGAAGAAGGTTGTGCTGAACAACCTTGTGAACCCGAAAAGTATACGAATCACCACCACCATCATCGAATCATCATCACCATACATTCATGAATCAACATTTCATAAACTTCCATTAGGGAAGTTTATCTTCCAAATATTACTCTTAATATCTAATCTAAGCTATTAATGAGCTTAAATTAAATATCATAAACATTATTATTTATGAAACAGATTATAGAATTAACTTTTCAATTCAAGCAGTAAAATAAGACACAAATTTAATCGAATGTAAATAAACTTTTATTAAAAATCAAGAAAGATTACAAGACTTGATAAAGAAAATTACAAAATTAATTCTAACTCTATTTCTACATAATAACTTTAAAGTAAAAATCGGATGATTTCTACTAAAAATACCAAGGGTATTTATAGCTGAATCCAAGGTGCTTGGGTGATGAGTTTGTTGAGGCGAAATCTTCATCTCAGCCATCCAAAAAGCATCAACTTATTTTCTCTCTTCCAAGGTCTGATCTAAGGGCTGATAATTGCCAATTAGCATACGGATCGCCAACGTGGCAATCCTTGTGCTAGTTGTGCTTCTACAAAGCTGATGTGGCTCCCATTTATTGGAGGATTGAGGAGGATGTGTTGTTTCCGCCAGTAATCAGATGCCACGTAGCCACACTCTTCCATTCTTCTCTTCCTTAAAACTTGGGGATTTATTATCCCCTCGTGTAAATTACACGTGCAAACCAAAACCCCCAATTTATTTATTGATTTTAATGGATTAGGGTTTGGAACAGTGTAATAGTGCTACTGGTTTATTTTTTCACTTTGGGGAAGAAAGGTCTTTGGTTGTATCGAAGGTTTCTGTGGTGTGTGTTTATTTGGTGAGAAAAAATAAAGAGAGTGGGTGAGTAACATAGGGAATATCGAGATGAGTGGTTGTGAAGATATGAGTTTAAAACGTGTATAACTTTTCACGTCCAAAAATTGTCCATTTACGTTACTTGTGAAAAGCCTTGGGCTTGAGGCCCAATTTGCACACATCCGTCTTTTCGTTTCTTCATTAAAAATTGGGCTCGGGCCCTTATTTACTCAAACGTCTCACAATTTGGACCAAGTGAGCTTGTGATGGGTTTTTTCCAACTAGTGAACCTTTTTGAACTTTAAATGGGCTTTTGAGCCCATTTACTCAAATGTGGGACCCACCAAGGCCCATAATCCTTTAAAAATATTATATCCTCTAAAACGAACTCGTCTTTTGGCTCTCTTGATCTTTTTCTTCAAACTCATGCCGGTTTTGTCGGTTTTCGTGAATTTGGTACCTACACACATTAAAACAAGAAACAAACAAATACAAGGCCAATTTTATACAATTTAAGCATTTATTCATCGTTTTAAGATACTATTGATATGAGTAAAATCACTCATATCAACTACAAACATAATTTTTAGGGATCATGTGCACTTAACAAAAACCATGTTTTTTTAACCTAATTTAACCTTATGCAACAAAAATTCATAGGTGTCATAGGACCCTCGAGACCCATCCTGATTTCGTTCTCCATATGGTTCTTGATAACGAAGCATTGTATATTCGTTTCAAAACTCTCAAGCAGACTACCCAAGCTATAAGTATTCTGAATTGAAAAAATACTATGGTGTTTAAAAATGATAATATGATATTTGCTCAAGGTAATAAGCATAACCATTGTCACAAAAAACATTTAGGTAGTGTTTGCGTTTGCAAAAAAAAGTCTGATTGTCTCTGACTTCTGATAGTGAGTCGCAGTTAGACATTTTGATTGTTTGTTTTTTCGTTTAGATTCATATATGGTAAGATATATTATGTCTGATCTGGTGAGGGTATCCACAAATCTGACTCTATTTTAACCCTTCAAAATCTCACATTAATCTATTAAACCCATCTCTACAGTATAAAAAAAATAAAGGTAGATCTTTGATACAAACCAATAATAGATCTTTGAAAAACTAAAACTCGAGAACAAAACCACCGCTTTGGTCATGAAATATTCAAGAAAAAAACGACAATTCGAATTAAAGGGTTCGTTTGGTTTTTCTTTCAAAATAAGGAAATATTACAAGGTATCTTTTTATGTTCAAGATTTAGAAAAACAAAGTAACAAAGACATAAAAAAAAACTGGATGGCGTCTTTTTTTTTAACATGAAAAGTAATTAGTTAAATCATGTTGGATACATGATAGTGATGAGTTTGGATCGATTTTTGTACGTGGATAATACTTTGTTGTAACCAAGTTAGTGGTGAGACAGAGATCGAAAATATCTAAAGGACATATTATAACCAGGTTTTACAACGTACGTATACAGCAACCACATAATTAGAAACAAAAAGCAGACATATGCAGTCATATATATGTCTTCTTAAACTGACGAAATTTAACGTCCTTCTTTTATTTATTACTTGTATGCTTCTAAAAACTGCACCCATGCATAAGTATCACAACCTCACTGCACCCTGTAAAAAGTCATCATACAAAAGAGAACATTATTACCAGAAAAATTACTAATAAGTAGATATGTGCTAGGTTTTAATTTAGTAACATAAAATTTTAAGAAAATAATAATTAAACATACTTGGTGCAGTCGGTTCCGGGGCTAATCTTGTAAGGGATACTAACGCCACATTTGCCAGGGAGTCCGGCAGCATAGCTGGAACTAATGCCCGAGTTGGCGGAATAAGCGTTCTTCAAGCAGGTGCAGGCAGTTTGACGATCAGGGGTTGATGTAGCCGCGTCATTGAGTGCTTTTACACCACTGCAACATGTCTCTGGCACATCACCACCTTTTTGTAGGTAGCCAAGGCATGGTGCCAAGCTACTAGCCACCTGACCACAACTAATAGCCTCGGCAAAGGGTGCTGCTACCAACATGCAAGCCACAACTACACACGAAACAATCATTGCCATCTTGGCCATTCTTAATTTATATGAGTATGATCACTAGAACAACAGAAACTTTTTTATGATTCTAAGTTGGTGCAAGAAAATGTTTTCAATGTCGCGATATTTATAAGGTGTTTTAGATGTCAATCTATGTATGAACGAGCTGAGTTAAGGGAGGGGTTGCAATTGCAAGGACAAAATATTATTAGAGGTTATTAGTTGGCAGTTAGGACTGACATTAATTGAACCATGCATTAACAAGATTTAGTTTCTAATCTATACTAGTGCAGTTGGCAAATATTACTTTTGTATGCCGACAATATAATATTCGGTTATTTTTTACCATCAATTCTGGTTGAGTTTTCTCTTGAATACATGAAGTGCCACTTATATAGATCTTAAATTTCTTAAATACAGATCCACATTATCAAGTTTGAAACACATATATGTATAAGAAGAAAAACGTCAATGATTAACTAAAATGTAGTTCGTATGTTTGTGTGGGAAAAGTTGTATATATACACGAGACTTTTCTCAGAGATGTATAATTAGAACAATCAGAAATAGGAACACAACACGTGTAGTGGCCTTACGGAAACAAATAAACAACAAATAAGAAATAGGCATATGTATACTGCCAATCAATGAATGTGTAGCTAACTGAAAGAAAATATGTGATAGCGACAATTGTATAAGAGTAGTTCATTCGTAAAACCCCTATATAGCGCCGGATTTATATCGACAAATAGTCGTAGTTACGCCATTGTAAATAAATGTTTCGTGTAACGTTTATGCATGTGGTTTGAGTTTGGAACTAATCTTAGTATTCGGGTAAAAATAAGAATACTAATGTATTTCTGCCAAATGTAAGAAAACCGCTACTTTGATTTTATTGTGAAAAAAACTTATAATAAGTCTTGCTCAAATGGTGTAAAGTATATTTGTTCAATTGGTAAACTTCACTCGATAACAAACAAACTGCGTTTTACTTTACACCTAGCTGCCCAGATAAACATACATCTTTACCTGTTTATCACAATAAGGCCATTATCTTTCTTCATCCTACTCGTAAATTTCTCCCAAAACTCGATGGTCTTGTGTTAGTTTATATTTCTGTTGATTTGAAAAAAAAAATCCTTAAATGAATGAAACTGTAGGATATGTAAATCTTGCTTATATTTTAGAGAGAGAAAGAGA
Organism: Glebionis coronaria; assembly: GCA_025667525.1. Lineage (NCBI taxonomy): Eukaryota > Viridiplantae > Streptophyta > Magnoliopsida > Asterales > Asteraceae > Glebionis > Glebionis coronaria. The sequence continues at coordinate 531,584,566 of CM046880.1, forward strand.
TACTAGAGAGAGAAACTAATGTTTACTATGTGAAAAGATGAATAACCACACACCCTCTCCATCTAAGGAGAGGGTTTATATACCCAAGCCTTGTAATGGGCTTGGGCTTACATGTTTGGGCCGGCCCACACATGTTGTAGGCTAGGCTTGGGCTTGTTTGTTAAATAACGATGTTTAGACTACGAGCTACTACTTAGTATATTGTCGGAGTGACCGAATCTTCCTAAATACGTAAAAACGTATTTCCAACAATCTCCCCCTAAGGGAGGTCACTCCAAACAAGGGCGTTACCCGAGTTACAATAATGAAATAAACCTAGCATACTATGCTTGTCTTGAACTCGTAGCCTTCGTCTTTCTTTTCCTTTTTCTTTTCTGGCGAACATGCTGATGTGATCTTTGATATCAATCTTGAGAATTAATCTCTTGCCTTGATCTCGTGCATCCATCACTTGTGATCTTCGCCTCTTCGTGACGCCATGTCCCACATACTTATACCTTCGTAATTCTTGAAAGCTTCAGAGTTCGATACAGCGGAAGACTTAACTTTTAGGCTTTCTTGAATTAAATGAGATATTAAGTGCATAAAGTATAAGCATGCGGGGACGACTTCTTCTTGGATTCCGCAACGCCACCGTCTTCAAATGCCGCAACATAAGTAGACACGAACGAAATGGCTTTGAACATTTCATTCTAATTCGGTAGCATTTTACCTCCGGTCGGTGAAGACCGTTGGACGATATAAAATATCGTACTTGTGGCAGGTAGATTTAATTAAAAATCTCCTTGACAAGATTTCGCGGGTAAACCTGTTCTCTTTACTCGACCGTCCAAAGCTGACTGCGAACGTAAAGAGTGAATCATTTGGATAAAATTATCCGCATGATTGAAGCCGTCAATTCTGATTCCTGGAACAAGTTTGATTCATTAAAGAATCGCATCATCGTTGCTTTCCAGTTGTCACGAGCTTGATTCATATTGAATCTTACAAGTTACCTACCAAGTGCCGTTTGAGGTTAACACTAGAAGGATTTCCACTCATCATTGTGAACACTAAGGTATCACTCTGAGTGTTCTGGCAAGATCACTAAGATATTGCATAAAGGCCTGGAACGTGTTTAAGTTCAACTAAGAATTAAACCACTGTTGCTTTCCAGTTATCACAAGTTTGATTCATAAAGAATCGCACAAGTTACCTACCATGAGCTTTTTAATGTTCGCTCAAGAAGGATTTCCATCTTCATTGTAAATACTTTCGTATTACTCGGATGTTCAGGCAAGATCATGAAGATTTTGCGTAGGACTCTTAAGATCTTTCTTACTTTTCACAGTGTGTGAAGAAGCAAGGAAATATGAAAGTGTGTCCTAATGAGATATTTGATGATCTCAAATGGCTCTAGACTCGATCATGCATTTTGGATTTTAGTGATCGGAGGCTGGAGAGGAGTGCCACCTTTTCAATACCAATTTATTCGGAGTGAATAAATCAATAGATAATGTGTTGTCTCCGTGTGATTAAAACAAATACCTTTTGAGAGATATCTGAGTTAGCTGGGATGGATTGCATCACTGGGTCCATGATGTCTATCTTCAATATTAAGAATCATTAAAAAATGATCTCAATAGCTTATGTATTGACCCGGTTTCTGCCTAAAGTTGTAAGGATGGTCTTCTTTCTTTACACCCTTTATCTTTACAATTCTTTTTCATTCTTCAACCCCTTCAATGCTTACCAATACGTCATAACTAGCACCTTGTTATGATTGTTCCAGTGCTAACTTAAGTACTTGGTCGGCATTCAGCTACGTTCACAATCTTTCTCCATCTTTCCTAAAGACTACTATTTCTAGCTATGGAATGTCCTTGGGAAGATTCCTTCGGTTCTAGAAGAATCATTGGACTTAACCTATCCTACCATCCTTATGTCACCACAATCTTCATCGTCGTGAAATAGATGGGTTTTGGGTAAGTAAATGTCACAATGAAAATCCATTTTGCTCCCCCTTAGCACATGCCACGATATTCGAAAATATTTCGCATATGTCGGGATGAGCCATCACGTTAAGTCAAACCATTTTTGATAATTTCTCATATTAAATCACATTTTCTCCCCCATATTAAAAATATTAACTCAATCGATGTTTTTAATATCAATTGATTTAATGAAGTTTTGACAAATGTTTTGGGAAGAAAAATGCAAGTCCATTTTATCTTCATGATACCAAATGTATGAGATATGATACCGATTTGTAACATGATCACACATTCACCATATTAGAAAAAGATTGACAAGGTTGGACCTGATTGATGAGAACATCATATGATAAGATCAAATGGTTCTTGTCAACATATGTTGGTCGCCTCTTCATGTCTTAAGTCATCTCTTGTCACCACGTGTACGATTGGTATTTTTGTCTTGACACCAATTTGTGAACTTGGCACGTTCGGCATCGAAGATTCTGAATGCTTGACAATTGCTCCCCCTCAATTGTTGACCCGTGTTCTATTGAAAGAGCTGTAGTCGTCGGTTGAGTAGTCGCATCGTCGTGTATGTAGATACCAATTGTAGATTTCTATGGTTGTAGAGATGATAGCTTCATAAAAACAAGACTTCTCTTGGTTTAACAAATAAATGCACTGAAACGTACATAGATTTGTGTCAGACCAAGTTATAAAGTAAACTTGATCCCTTACAAGGTTTTAAAGTAAACCTTGCCCGAGAAACTTAATTCCCGTTGTGAGCCAAAGCTTTCATAAGAAATACTTGACTTTAATATGAAAACCGGGTTGTAGTCTGAAATAACTACAAGCCATATATGCATGTTTTATGAAATATTTACAACTTTTGTACGAACTCTATTTATGGTGCCGTGTCAATATTAATCGACATTTCTAAGGCCGTAAATATTATCGTACCAAAAGACATGCCTTTGAAAATTAAAGTAAAAATATTTTTGGATTTTTATGAAATTTTCAATTTTTATGGTTTTTATATGGTTTTATATTTTTCTATTTTGCTTTTGTGGATAAAAATATAAACAGTATATACAGATGATCAACAAGGATACGGAGAATAGTTTACCATCACTATTCTTTCGCTTCATCTGCCAATTCCTTTAGAGTCTCAGGTGAGAAGGTTCTCATTCCTAGCTTGTCGGCCAAAAATTCAATTCGAGCGCGATCTAAAGCCTTCGTGAAAATATCCGCCAATTGATACTCAGATCGGACAAAGTAAAGCTCTATTACTCCATTTTCCACTTGCTCCTTGATGAAGTGGTAGCGAATGTCAATGTGTTTCGACCGGGAGAATTGAACATTGTTGTAGCATAAGGCAATTGCACTTTTGTTGTCGCAGTACATCGGAATTTTATTGAAACCTAGACCATAGTCGGTTAATTGCGATCTCATCCAAAGAATTTGAGCACAGCAACCGGACATAGCTATGTATTCTGCTTCTGTACTTGAGATTGCAGCGCTTTTCTGCCTTTTCGATGCCCAACTGATTAGTCGATCTCCTCGTAGTTGCAAAGTTTCACTCGTGCTACGCCTTATATCTTGACAACCCGCGTGATCCGCATCTGCATATGCCATAAGTGCAATCGAAGAGTCCTTCGAATACCAAAGTCCCCGATTAATGTTTCCTTTAAGATACCGATAGATCCGTTTAACAGTAGCTAATTGTAACTCAGTAGGCCTAGTTTGATACCGAGCACACATGCATATAGCAAACTGAAGATCAGGTCGACTAGCTGTGATATACAGAAGAGTACCGATCATCCCACGATACAGTGTTGCATCAACGGCAACTCCATGTGGATCTGCATCAAGCTTAGTTCATTCCACCATTGGAGTATCCACGGGGTCACAAGATTATATCTTATATTTCTTAAGCGATTCAAGGGCATACTTGGATTGATTGATAAAGATGCCTCTGGGACTCTGAGATATCTGAAGACCTAAGAAGAATGATACCTTGCCCATCATTGACATCTTAAACTTGGAAGACATGAGTTTGCCAAATTCTTCGGATAAGGTTTGGGTCGAGGCTGCAAATATAATATCATCAACATATATATGTACCATAATCATATCGTTACCTCGTTTCTGAATGAACAGTGTGGGATCCACCTTGCCTTTAGCGAAGCCTTGCGTAATAAGGAATTGTGATAATAGATCATACCATGCGCGTGGAGCTTGCTTCAACCCATAGAGAGCCTTCTTAAGCTTATACACATGATTAGGATATTTAGGATTCACAAAACCATCCGGCTGTTGAACATAGACCTCTTCCTTGATTTCACCATTCAGAAATGCCGTCTTTACATCCATCTGATAGACGATCATATTCATGTGGGCTGCATAAGCGAGGAATAGTCTAATAGCTTCCAAACGGACAACAGGTGCAAAGGATTCCATAAATTCGATGCCTAATAATTGCTTGTATCCACGAGCTACTAGTATAGCTTTGTTCTTTAATATTCCGCCTAACTCGTCGAGTTTCACCTTGTAAACCCATTTCAAAGTGAGTAACTGCACTTGATCCGGGCATGGGACAAGTTCCCAAACTTCAAAACGTATAAATTCGTTAAGTTCTTCTTGCATAGCTTCTATCCAACAGGATTGAGTAAAAGCTTGTTGCCGTGTCTTAGGTTCAACTTCAGTGAGAAAAGCATCAAAATGACAAAACATTGCATTTTCTTGTAGCTGACTTCGTGTGGATACCGGACGATTAGGGTCACCAATAATAGAATCTATAGGATGATACTTTGTCCACTTGTTGTCATGTTCACAAATCCGTGGATTGGAGTAAACTGTAGTTGGAGCTTCCTCTGAGGTGGACGACCCGGCTTGATTAGGGTCGGGAATTGGTACACAAAAGAATGGAAGTTCACGCATTTGAGCGAATTCCAAATCGTGATCATCATCATCCTCTTCATCATCAATAGGCATGACGTGGGTAATTGATTAGGGTGTTGGTTGAGAATTACTAGATGATGGTATATCTTGACCAATTGTAGGTGCAGATGTGTCTGATTGTGCTTCGGTTGCTGGAGTGACAACTTCGGTTACCGGAGCTGTTACCTCATGTTCTGGAGCAACAATAGTTGGAGGAGTAAAGAATTCTTCAAAGAACGGTTGAAACAACGTATCCCATTCAGTCCTAGTAGGTGGTATTAATGATGAAGTAGGGTTGTTTGGGACAAGACCAGAACTAATGTTACTGGGTCCCATTTCATGAAATGCGGGTTTAGAGTTGCTTTGCTCAGAATCCATAGCTGTCAGCTCATCAAAATCAACATTCATAGTTTCGAGGATCTTACGAGACTTACGATTATAGATTCGGTATGCCTTCTTTGCGGGTGCATAACCAATGAAAATACCAATATCAGCCTTTGGTTGAAGTTTTCCCAAATTGTCACCATCATTATTTGGATAGCAAAGAGAACCAAATACATGAAGATATGATAAATCTGGTAATTTACCATGGAGAAGCTCATAAGGTGTTTTACCATGGCGTTTACGAATTAGTGACCGGTTTTGGGTGTACACTGCTGTAGATACTGCTTCTGCCCATAAAAACAATGGAGCCTTTGCATAAATTAACATCGTTCGAGCAGCTTCCATAAGTGTGCGATTTCGCCTTTCAACGACACCGTTTTGTTGTGGAGTGCATGAAACGGATGTTTCATGAGATATGCCAACTTCTTCATAATAATCACACAAGATTTGATTCACAAATTCGGTTCCATTATCTGTACCGTCGGACAATAGTGTTGAGACGCACTTGAATCATCTTGAGAAATCCGATGATGAATTTCGGTGCCTCATTTTTTGTTGTAAGAATTTCACCCATGTAAACCGAGAGTAATCATCGACAATGACGAGGATGTACTTTTTACCACTAAGACTTTCAACACGCATTGGCCCACAAAGATTCATATGCAACAGATAAAGTTTCTCTTGGTTGGTGTCTTCCGTCTTGGGTTTGTAAGATTTCTTAGTGCTTTTCCTCATTGTATACGCGGAACACAAATGATCCTTGTGAAATGAAAGTTTAGGAAGACCACGAACAAGTTCATTTTTCTCCAAATGATTGATAGCGTCAAAGTTAAGATGAGATAACTGTCGATGCCATAACCATGACTTAGTCTTCGATGCTTTGGAGAGAAGACATACGGGAGAAGCGGCCATCATTTCTTGTAGAGACAAAGTACACAAATTATTCCATCGAGTACCTTTCAATAAATCAACCCCTTCCAAATTACGAATGAAGCAGGTATGTTCTCGAAAAGGGACTTCTAGGTTTGCATCACAAAATTGTCCCACAGAAAATAAGTTGTGACCGAGACCTTCCACATAATACACTCTTGAAATAATAACATTCCCAATATGATATTCACTATAACCCATTATCTTATCAATATGATCATTTAACCGTACCAAGAAACTTGCTGACGAAATTTCTGAGCTGAGAGCGATCTCCGGTCATATGCTTGGAGAAACTAGAGTCCAAATACCAGAGAAAAATTTGGACCACCTGTTTTCAACAACAACGGTAGACAATGCATTGGAAACTATTGGTTCCGGAGTGTTAGCAGATACAGATAAAATATTATCAGAATTGCTAACAGGTTTGTGACCCTTAGATTTCCTGCGTTTTCTAATGTGAGTTTTAGCACTAACAGGTTTTACTGATCCAACTTTCTTAGGTTTTAGATTATTCGCGGGCACTACAGTGGGAGTAGACCTATTTAAAGGGCACTTGGTTCCTACAGTAGTGTTGGTGTTCCTAGTTAAAGGACACGCTTGTGTTTTGGTAGCCTTGGTACTCCTAGTTAAAGGGCACGGTTTCTTCGCTTTAGTGGGAGTGATCCTAGTCAAAGGGCACGCATTTCCTACTATAGTGAAAGTTCTACCAGTGGGGCGCCACATCCAACCAACTTGGGTTAACACTTTCCCAGTCGGTTTCCATTCTAATCCATTTTTCCGGGCATACATCTCATTCACATGGTCAATAAGGCAAGAATCATGATGACTAGAAAACATACATTCATTGCAATTCCAACATTTCAAATTAGAATTCACACTAGGCATAGAACGCTGCACAACCGCAGAGCCTTTAGGTTTAGCTACATGATTCTTTTTATTCAAAACATAAATAACATTTCTAGGATGGGCTTCTACTTTCTTCTTCACTTGACTACTAGATGGGGGCAAGATCCTATCATTTTTCTTGTTTCTTTTAAGCTTAGATCTTTGAGCCTCAGTAGTGGTGCTTACTCCTGTAGAAGGCAACACAGGAATATTAGGGCTGATTTTGATTCCACCTTATCTTTAGTGACCAAAGTTTGAGATGGTTTAGTCCTAGGGCCCTTATTAAATGGTGTGACGGCTATAAGGTTCCTTTTGATTGCACTAGAGGACAATGCTGAGACATTGGCTGCGTTATCCACAACATTCTTACCTTTTAGAGTACAAAGTGTTTCCATTAACTCCACCAAGACCAGATTTTTATCACAAATTTGTTCCCTCAAATCAGATATTTCCACCGGCTTTCGATTCAATTGTTCAATCAATGATTGATTATGTGCAGTGGTATTAGCACATGCGGGCTTTACTGAATCTAAGAGTCGTGTATTTTTCTGTTTTAAGTTATTAACTTTGGACAAAATCTTGGAAACTCGATTATCTATATCAAGTTTAAAATTCTCAGCAGCCTCAAGTACGTTCACACAGTTAAGCTCCTTAGATTTCTCTATGTCTATCGGCAAAGATTGAGCAACTTTGTCACTTGGCTGACGCTGTTTTGATTGTAAATTCAATCGAAAATTCTTTTCAAAGTTTGCGTCATCGATATTAACACATTCGAATGACGTTTCAAAGATTTCTTGAATAAAATGTGTTTGAATCTCATCAAAACGTTTTGAAAGCGAAGAATATGAATCTTGAAGCTTTAAAAATTCAGTGTCAGATTCGTGACAAGTACTATCTACCACATTATCCACAGATTCAACATTATGCACAATAGAATCATTATCAACACTTTTATTCACACAGACGGAAACTATATCATGAGACATCACTTGCTTCAGAAGCTGATCATTTTGCCGTGAAACCCGTTCTATTTCAAGTAAACTGTTTTCATAAGCATCATCCATTTCATTGAAAACATGTCTAACTTCTTCTATTTCCAAAAGCAAATCTTGATCAAGAGTACTAAGACAAGCTTTAACATTCTTTACAAACGGAACAATTTCATCTCGAAACGCAGCTCTAGTGTGCTCAAAATTCCATTCACCTTCCGTTATGGCCGAAGCCGTCGTACGTTCCAAAATGACCTTGTCAAACTCGGCTAAGTGTTGGTGAACCGCATTTAAGTTAACGGACGCCTTACTTACCCGGTGGAATTAACTTTGTTAAATCCGTGTTGACAAGTGTAGGAGACGTACTAGGAGGGTTTTCATTTGACAAACTTTGGGGCACAAGAACTGTCAATTCAGCTAATTCCTTTTGTAAGCGAATGCGGGTCTTTTTAGACAATTGATCTTTGTTATATTGATCATAATCAATTGTATGGAATTTTGAAAGCATTTTAGAATTATTTTCGTTCGCAAGTGACTGTGTCTCCTCAGAACTACGAACAAAAGGTGCTTCTTTCGATTTGCCAATTAGGGTCATATCATAAAGACACATAATATATTCCTGAGCTTGTTTTGCATAACCGGGATTAGGTGGTAAATCTTGAAGACGCTTAAGTTTGAGTTCTTCAAACGATTTAGTTAAAAGATGAACCTTTTCTGTGGAAACGTATTGTTTTAAAAGCTGTTGTTCTTTGAATTTAAGAAGTTTGGTAGCATTAATTTCCGATTCAAACTTTTTAGACTCGAGAGTTTCGAAATCCATTTTAAGTTTCTGAAAATCATTGACAACCGACTCTTTTGCTTTTTATTCATTGGAAAGATTAGCTTTTAATGATTCTATTTCTTTCAAGTGTTCAATATTTTCAAAAAGAAATTGGTCAAATTCAGAACATGTTATTTTCTCTGCTTGAGGAACCATTTCAAAAGTTTTGACCTTTTCTTTATGCAACGCAAGCTCAGCAGTTAGGGTGGAATTGGTATCTACGGATTGTCTGAGGGCCATATGCATTTGATCAATAATATGTTTAGGTAGCATGACCAAATCATGTTGAGCATAAGATTCCATACCCGTCGTAGCATTTGGTTGAGGTTCACTCAAATGTGTAGGATTGGGTACCACATCATTTGAGTTACTAGTTCCCGAATGCTGTCCGAGGTTGTCATTTTCATGCCCAACTTGATGTTGGTTATTATCAATATTATTAGATGTGGTTGGTACCTCACTGAAGACATCAGAACCGTAGTGAGAGAGATTAGCAACCAGAGCAGCTTGGGCAGAGTGAATGTCATCACAATCCGAATCATATGCATCAAGATCATCTGCTTGATAAGCTGCATTAGAAGTAGAAACGACTGCAATGCCTACAGTATCTGCTTCTCTTGGGTCTGCAAGAAATGCTAACTCCTCTGAATCCAAAATCTTCCCCTTAGACTGAGCATCAACCAAATATATCTTCTCACGAAACAATGCATCATCCCTTCTCCTCTTCGGCTGAGTGCATTGCCTAGCCATATGACCTTGTCCTCGGCAATTGTAGCAAGTCACAACCTTTTGAGGACCAATGGGGCTTCCATTTCCATTAGCTTGAGAGTTCACAGCTTGAGCATTCACAGTCCTTGTAGGAGGTCTATATGAATTTTGCCTTCCCTGAATAGGTTGCACTGTTACTTGACCATCTTGAATAGTAGCTTGTTGTCGAGGATTTGAAGAGGTGCGGAGCTGATTGTTTGTTGGTAGAAATCCTCTAGTTGCAACAAGTTTTGACAAGTAGGCAGTGAGATGGTTTAGAACATCAGCTGGCGTATCATTTGGAGTAAAGACCGGTGATTGGATTGGTGGAAGTTCATTAGAGTAGAAAGCTTGTGCTGGTTGTGCTTCTATTGGAAAATATCCTTGCTGAGGAGTATAGCACATTGGAGAAGTGTTGGCTTGTGATGGTGTTGTTTGATATGTTGGTTGTTGTGGAAAAGATTGTTGATGAACACTTTGTTGAAATGCTTGTTGTGGCATCATTGGTGGTTGATAAGATGGTTGTTGTGGTTGCTGATAGGTGTGTGGTGGTGGCTGCTGCAAGTATGATGGTTGTTGATAAGTATAAGCCATGTTTTGTTGAGAAGCATACATGTCAAGTGGATCATGAACTTGAGGTGTAGACAACCGAGCCTCAATCACATGGCATTCGTGTTGTTGAAGAAAAGCTTGAAGTTGATCCACATTGGTGTTATGTAAGTCCTTAGCCAATTTAACATCCGTCACGTACTTTTTCCATTCTGAAGGAAGAGTGTTCAAATACTTGGTGTTCAATTGAAATGTAGGAATTGCCATGCCATAGATATTGAGCTCATTCAACAATAGGGTAAATCTCATATAGTAATCATTGAGAGTCTCCCCTGGCACATAGGCAAACTTATCAAAAGTATCATAAAGCTTACACTCTCGTTCTTGTTTAGTTAACGAGGTGCCTTGCATGAGAACACGAATTCTATCCTATAACTCTTTGGCAACTTTATGTTTGCTGACGAGTTTGTAGACATCTGGAGAAGGGCTTGGAGAATGATATTTGTAGCTTGTTTATCACACTTGTCTTGTATCTTAGCATCTCCAGTTAGTTCACCCGTAGTGCGAGGACGAGTAACAGCACCTTCCGTCACGGTACCATATACCAATGGTCCATTGAGCACCGATGCCCAAATTAGATGTCCATTCTCTTTGTTCAACATATAAAGTTCCATTCGGGAAGCCCATTCCTCATACATAGTCATCACCAACATTGGTGGACGATTATCCGTACCCGAGAGGATGGACTTATCCGTAAGAGATGTGTACTCCATTTCAATAAGTTAAGATTTACAAACGTTGATCGACCAATAAAATAAGGTTAAGTGTTTTTGTGTTGTGGTGTGTTAAAGTCGAGAAACAATGTTAAAATCCCCTAAAATATGTTCTTGATAAACCAAAAATTCCAAGTCAAAATTACACACGATTCGAGATTTTTTAAGGAATAATTTTTGGATTGTCGGAATGTTGATTTATGTCGGAATACTCTTTTCTGTCAAAATGTTGCTGGTATCGAAATGGCTAGATCGGAATGTCCAGATCGGAATGTCACTATCGGAAAGTCCAGATCGGAATGTCACACTATCTGAATGTCCAGATCGGAATGTCACTATCTGAATGTCTAGATCGGAATGTCACACTATCTGAATGTCCAGATCGGAATGTCACTATCGAAATGTCCAGATCGGAATGCCACTATCCGAATGTCCAGATCGGAATGTAGCTAAAATAAATTGGACATAGTAACGACTCAAGATTCCTTAAAACCGTCAGAATCCCAGATCGCAATGTTAGATCGGAATGTCACGTCGGAATAAGGTATCGAAATCCAGTGATCGCAAAGTAGAACCAATAGGTTATTGCGATCAAACCACCCAGTCTTGTACTTTCCGATGGAAACACTTGCAAGAATTTTGGAAAGTTTGAAAAACAAGAAATTTCCCAACTTTTGATCCAAAAGACTTGTGTTTTAATCAAAACCAATATACCAAAATCACTACGACTTGATAAAAGAATGTATTCGACTTTAAAACACAAACAAACACGAAATGTTTTTTGATGATTTGGTAAAAAACAATCAAAACCACATGTTATGCATAAGAAAGCATAAACAACACAAGTACCAACCTATATTTCATCCCAAGCTCTTGATACCATTTGTAGGATATGTAAATCTTGCTTATGTTTTAGAGAGAGAAAGAGATAGAGAGATGGTGGATTACACACAATTCTAGAGAGAGAAACTAATGTTTACTATGTGAAAAAATGAATAACCACACGCCCTCTCTATCTAAGGAGATGGTTTATATACCCAAGCCTTGTAATGGGCTTGGGCTTACATGTTTGGGCTGGCCTACACATGTTGTAGGTTAGGCTTGGGCTTGTTTGTTAAATAACGATGTCTAGACTACGAGCTACTACTTAGTATATTGTCGGAGTGACCGAATCTTCCTAAATACGTAAAAACGTATTTCTAACAGAAACTTGTAGGCATTGATTGGGTTGTTGCTTCCTAGCTTATTGATCCCATTTTGGGTTTTAAAGATCAATGAAATTGAAAAGAAATTGGATTCAATCCCATCAAAAAATATGGTCTGGCATAAAAAATGCAACACACACATTACTTCCAATGAGTTCATCTGCAACCTATAAAGCCGACGTTACAAACGCGTCTCTTGGAAAAACAAACTCTACATACCTTGACGTTGAAGATAAGGTGTGCATCCTTTTTCTTTTGTTGTAAGTTCTTTAAAGGGGATGTGTGGAAATTCTGATTAGGAATTACTTATTTCGCTCTTAATAGGTAGCCAGATTTTTCTTTTTAAATTTCTTAAATACTTTTTAAAATTATTGAGTCATTTGTAGTCTAGTCACTTGTACCTAATAAGGTAGTTTATCTTGTAGTTAGCGGGGATGTGATTTTCATCCATTTTACTTAACTTTTTTTCAAGTAATAAATTTCTCATGACTTTTTTTTTAAAACTCTAATCAACCAAGCTTTTGAATCTCGAAGTTTGACATTCATCTGCTAGACGTGGTGCTGGGAATAAAATGTAGCCAGTCTACTTGAGCGCTGACAAGAGGAAAACAAGCGTTGATAAGAAGAAAAAAACGCTGACAGATCAAGCATTGACAGGAAGAAGTCAAGCGTTGATAGGTTGAAGACAAGCACTGATAGAAAGATATAGTCTATGCGTATTATGTTTCTAGTTTGTTTTTAGTAAAAATAGGATCAACATTGTATTTTCTATAATTATCTTTACCTAGAATAGTTGATACGTAGACTCTTGTACAAGGCTTCTTATGTCTATAAAAGAAGACCTTTAGGTTATGTTTCATAGTAAGTTTTCATACGTTAAACACTTTCATTGTAAGAAAGTTCGTTATTATCAATCAAGTGAAAGTTTGTTTACATCCTTTGCGTGTTCTTGTTTAAGTGTTAATTCCGCATAACACTTAAATTACTTTATACATAAACAAAGTTTCTCTACGCGTATAACTTGATCTAATCTCGTTTACACAAGCTAAATCGATCTAAGTTTGGGATCAACAAGTGGTATCAGAGCTTGTTGAGAAACTTTTGATCTTAAAGAACACAAGAACCCTAAAATCCCCAAAACCCTAATTCTCACAAAACCTTAAAAACATCATGTCCACTCCAGAAGTAACCTCCTCCTCCTTAAACTACAACATCAAGATTCCCATGCTAGACGCAAACAATTTTGAGCTGTGGAAGTTCAATTTTGAGCAATATTTGCAAATCCATGATTACACTCTCTGGGAGATTATTGAATATGGAAACACATTCAATAAAGCTCAAAAGATTGCAGATGCCATTGCTACAAGATCAGCTGTTCAAGGATGTTCTGAAGAAGATAAGAAAGAAAAACCTGACGATGGTAGAGTTGTGTCTGCTGATGACATAGCAAAGAAAAGGGTTGATATGAGTCTGCAAAAGACCTTTGGGCAGCCCTTGAAGTTGCATATGGTGGTAATGCTGATACTAAGGAAGAGAAGAAGAAGCAACTCTTGCATGAGTATGCTGTTTTTAAGGCTCAACCTAATGAGAAGCTTAGCAGTGTGAGAAGCAGACTGATTGACATTACAAGCAAGCTGTCCTTCATGGGGACAGTAATTGGTGATGTTTCCATTATTGCCACTTTTCTTAGAAGCCTTGGTGATGCATGGAAGATTGAGTCAAGATCTATAATTGCCAATAACACTCACAAAAGTTCTACTTTTGATGATATCTACAACAAACTGAGGCTGTTGGAGAATGAAACTCTCTTGGAGCATGGAAGTAAGTCTACCAATAGTAACATAGCCTTCTTCTCACATAGTGAAGGTCAATTTGATCAGAAGGATTTATACATGCACCCAGTTACTGGATCAACATGTGTCAACGCTGGATCATACCTTGTCAATGCCTCACATTTAGACGCTGACACATACAAAATTGACTCTCCAAGAGTTAAGCCTGCTGGTTTGGATCTGGATACTGTGTGTGCATACATTGCTTCATTGCCCAATGGTTCAGTGATTACATATGAGGACCTTGAGCAAATAAGTGATGAGCACTTGGAGGAGATGAATATAAAGTGGAACATGGCTCTTGCAAGTATAAGAGCAAACAGATGGAATAGAAGGTTTAAGAAAAAGATGACCTTTAATGCAAAGGACACTGCTGGATTTGATAAATCCAAGGTTGAGTGTTACAATTGTCATCGTATGGGCACTTTATGAGAGAATGCAGATCTCCTAGAAGATCTGATGCTGGAAAACCCTCAAGCCAAATTATGAAGGCTCAAGATCCTAAGGCCATGGTAGCAGTGCAAGAAATTGATGGAATTGGATGGGACTAGAGCTATTTGGCTAAGAATGAAGAAGAGGATAAAGCTTTGGTTGCTGAGATAGAAGAAGAAGAGCATGTTCAATATGCTCTCATGGCACACTCCTCATCTTCATCAGACAATGAGGTATATGATGACGCTTTTTGTAGTAAGGGTTGTCGTTTAAATACTAAAAAACTTAACAAAGAGGTTTTAAGATTGTTAGGATATGTGAGTACTGAGACATGCAAGTTGTCTAACTATCAAATTGCTCTCACTCAAACTGAAAAGATAGTTTCTGAGTATAAGAAAATGGAGCTTGACCTAAAAGATAAAATAAATATCTTAAAACATGATTTAAATGCTAGTAATGATGTTAGAAACATCATGGAAAGGGTCAATGATGAATTACAGGCTAAGTTAGATGAGGCTATCAAGAATAATGATAATGTAGACCTTAAAATTCAGAGATTTGATAAGGCCTCACAAACCCTAGGAGAATGTGTTAGTAAACAGAGGGATTCTAGGGACATGACTGGGATTGGGATGAAAGAGTATTTTGTTGTTCCACCACCAGCTGGGGACTTCTATGGTGTCCAAAGAAAGGACTTATCTTGGACTGGTTTGCCAGAACTCCAAGAAGAGGAATTTATTCCTCCACCAAGAGTCCTTACCCCAGTTAAGGAATATAGGCAAAAGTTGACTGACTTGAATAAATGGAAGAAAGCCAACCCTACTTTGTTTGTCAAGGGTGGCATGCTTTGTGATAGTCCAAATGAGTCTACCCCTATCAAAGTAACAAACCCAATCACTTGCAAGACTGTTGACCTTGGCTCAAACACTGTTAGAAAACCTAGCATTAAGTATGCAGAAATGTATAGGAATACTAGGTCACCAAAAAGCCAAGTTAGTGATAATGGAACAGGTTTCTTTTCTTCTAGACCTAGAGTTGTGTCTAGAAAAGCCTGTTACACTTGTGGTAGCTTTTCACATTTAGCATATAAGTGTGTCAACGTTTCCAAGGTCAACGCTGACAAAAGGTCAAACACTGTCAGACCCAAAACTTTTGTGGAGCAAAGTCCACAAGTTGTTAGACCAGCCCCATTCTTCACTAAATGGTCTAACACTAATGGACAAAGACCTTTTCAGAAGACCAATACATGGTCTAATAGGCAATGGGTTCCTGTAGCAAACCCTAGGTTCAACGCTGATAAGGGTAATTTCAGCGTTGACAAGGCCAAATCAAACGCTGACAGAAACGTGGCCAGACCTAAATATTTGCAACCACAGGGAAAAAGGTCTAAAGCTTCTTCTAGTTTGACATGGAGACCTAAGCAAGATCAAAACCCTAATTCTAATGGGATTTCTATGACCTGCAACAGATTTAATTATATTTCAAAGGTCATCAAAAAACCAATTGGGGTTAACTAGGTATTTCATCCAAAAAGGGATGAACAAGGGGTTGTTATGAGAACTAAGTCTGTTCTTGTTGAACAACCAGATGAATCCAAGTCTGCTCAGGCTTGGGTTCCCAAAGAAAACTAATTTGTTTTCTTTATGTGCAGGGCATTCAAAAATAGGTAAATGATTATGGCTATTGGGATAGTGGATGCTCTAGGTACATGACTGGGAAGGAAGATTATCTCACTAACTTCACTCCCATTAAGGATGGTGATAAAGTTTACTTTGGAGGCGGATATGGAACTATCACATGCAAAGGAACTCTTCTCACCAAAAACTTGCGTTTTGAAAACGTGTTTCTGGTAAAAGAACTTGATTACAATCTTTTTAGTGTATCACAAGTCTGTGATAACAAAAATAAGGTTCTTTTTACTGATACTGAATGCTTGGTGTTGAGCAAGGATTTTAAAATGCCAGATGAGAAATTTATTGACTATAGAACACCTAGGCATAAGGACATTTATAATGTGAATCTTAATGGTATTAGGATGAATAATAATATGTCATGTTTTTATGCTAAAGCTTTAGTTGATGAGAGTAATCTATGGCATAGGAGACTAGGGCACATTAACTTTAAAAATATAAACAGACTTGTGAGACTCGGTTTGGTTGATGGTTTGCCTGAAAAGGCTTTCCACAATGACCACTCTTGTGTTACATGCCTTAAAGGCAAACAACACAAGGTCTCATTTAAGTTTAAACAGGTGCACTCTAGTTCTAAACCACTTCACTTGCTGCATATGGACCTATTTGGTCCAACTAATATAGAAAGCTTGAATGGTAAATCATACTGCTTTGTCATCATAGATGACTTTTCTAGGTTTACTTGGACTTTCTTTTTAGCTATGAAAAGTGACACTGCTGATACTTTAATTAGCTTTATTACTCAGATTGAGAAGAAAAATGGTAATGAAGTTAAAATGCTTAGAAGTGATAATGGTGGTGAGTTTAGAAATAAACTATTGGAGATTTTATGCCAAGAAAGGGATTAGTAGGCAGTTTAGTATTGCTAGAACCCCACAGCAAAATGGGGTTGCTGAGAGAAAGAATAGAACCCTAATTGAAGCAACCAGGACTATGTTGGCTGATGCTCACTTTCCCATAACTTTTTGGGCTGAGGCTGTGAATACAGCTTGTTATGTTCAGAATAGAGCATTGGTCAACAAGATACATAACAAAACACCTTATGAGTTACTTTGGGGAAGGAAACCTAATATTGGTTTTCTTAAACCTTTTGGTTGTCATGTAGTTGTACTAGATACTAGTGATGCCTTAGGTAAATTTAGTGCTAAAGGTGATGAAGGCTATTTCATGGGTTATTCAGTGCAGAGTAAGGGATATAGGGTTTACCTTAAGAAGGAAAAACATATACTTGAGAAAGTACATGTTAGGTTTTTAGAGAGTAAACCTAGTGATCCTAAAAGTGGTCCAAATTGGTTGTTTGACTTAGAACCTCTATCTAGGACTTTAAGTTATATGCCTGTTACTAATCCAGACATTGTGAAGGTAACTTCAAATGTTGTGGAAGAACCAGTTGTTGATATTTTAGGTACACAGGTTACTAAAGAGGTTGGATCACAAGCAGATAAGACATCTCCCATATCTGAGTATGTCACTATTCCCATATGGAGAGATGCTTTTGCTGCTGTTGCTGCTGGAAAGGAAAATGGTGGTCCCCAAGTATCACCAGTTAACAACATGCATGGTCCTTCAGGCGCTAACAAAGGAAAATCTGGCGCTGACAGGACAAATTCAGGCGTTGATGGCTCAAACGTTGACAACACCATTTTAGGCGTGGATGGATCAAACGCTGACAACCTTAGTTCAGGCGTTGACAACTCTTTTGAGCATATTTTCTCTTCAAATTTTGAACAAGGTGAACCTTCAAGTAGACATGAAGAGGTTCATACAGATATTGATGGAAGAGAGTCTGAAGAAGATATTGGCAACTTGGATGATGAGATTGAAGACAACAGAATTTTTGAGGGAGTAGTCCTCACTTCTACTATGAAGAATCACCCCACTTCTCAAATTATTAGGGATGTCATGTCTCTTTTTCAGACTAGAAGATCTCATCAGAGTCTTGGTGGATTTATTGCCAATATACACAAGAAGGTTGATACCCCTCTTGTTCAAGCATGTTTGTTTGCCTGTTTTCTGTCACAACAGGAACCCAGGAAGATTTTTGATGCTCTCAAAGAACCAAGTTGGGTGGAAGCAATGCAGGATGAGCTTCACCAATTTGCTATTCAGGATGTTTGGGAGCTGGTTGATTGTCCCAGATATTTCAGACTATTGGGACAAGATGGGTTCTAAGAAACAAGAAAGATGAAAGAGGCATTGTGGTCAGAAACAAGGCACGTTTAGTGGCTCAGGGATATACACAAGAGGAAGGGATAGACTATGAGGAGGTCTTTGCACCAGTTGCAAGGATCGAGGCTATAATAATATTTCTAGCCTGTGCTTCCTACATGGGTTTCACTGTCTATCAAATGGATGTGAAGAGTGCTTTTCTGTATGGCACAATTGTTGAGGAGGTGTATGTTATGCAACCTCCTGGTTTTGAAGATCCAGAGAATCCAGACAAGGTGCATAGAGTCAAGAAAGCTATGTATGGACTTCATCAAGCCCCAAGAGCATGGTATGGCACATTGTCCACTTATCTGGTGGAAAATGGATTCAAAAGGGGCACCATAGACCAGACATTATTTACAAAGAAGGCTGGTAAGGATGTCTTACTTGTTCAGGTTTATGTTGATGATATCATCTTTGGCTCCACCAATCCAAAGATGAGTGAAGACTTTTCCAAGCTTATGACAGACAAATTCAAGATGAGTGCAATGGGGGAGATAAACTTCTTTCTAGGGTTACAAGTTCAGCAGAAAGAAGATGGTATCTTCATTTCTCAGGATAAGTATGTAGCAGAGATCTTTAAGAAGTTTGGCTTTTCTCCACATGAAAAGAGGGCTACTACTCCTATGGATTGAGAACACCCTTGGGGAAAAGTTGGAGATGGAAAAGATGTGGATGTCAAGCACTATAGATCAATGATTGGTTCATTAATGTATCTCACAGCCTCAAGACCTGACATTATGTTTGTTGTGTGTGCATGTGCACGCCATCAAGTGACTCCCAAAGAATGTCACCTTTATGCTGTCAAGAGAATCTTTAGGTACCTTAGATGTTATCCAGATCTTGGATTGTGGTATCCAAAAGATTCACCATTGGAGCTTATTGCATATTCAGACAGTGACTATGGTGGTGATACGTTTGATAGAAAATCTACAACTGGTGGATGTCAGTTTCTTGGGAGTAGGTTGATCTCTTAGCAATGCAAGAAACAAACAGTGGTGGCCAATTCTACAACTGAATCAGAGTATGTAGCTGCAGCTGCTTGTTGTGGACAAGTCTTATGGATTCAGAACCAGCTGTTGGATTATGGGTATAATTTCATGCATACCAAGATTTTTGTAGACAATAACAGTACTTTATGCATTATTAAAAATCCTGTACATCATTCTAAAACAAAACACATAGAAATTAGACATCACTTTATAAGAGACTGTTTTGAAAAGGGTTTAATACAACCAGATAGGGTTGACACAGAAGAAAATGTGTCTGATTTATTAACTAAACCTTTTGATGCTGGAAGGTTTCAATACTTGGTAACAAGTATTGGAATGATCAATCTCACATAATATGTGTTTTGGGATCTTATTGTAAAAGTATGTACAGGATAATGCATTGTTATTGTTCTTTTTGAGAAGTTAGATTTTCCACTATATTTGTCTAACGCTGACAAAGGTTACCTTAACGCTGACAAGTGTTATCGTGGCGTTGTCAGCAACAATGTTAGTTTTGTGGTTTTTAATCTAAGTGTGCAGGTGGTGTTAGCATTGTACCATTGGATACAGAGTTGCTTATGGATCCTTGGAGAATCATTTGAGCATGTTTTATTTTATGGATGATGGTTGGAATATTTATATTCCTATCTTGACATAAATTTTTATATTCATGCATATTATTGGGCAACATATGTATCACGGTTTAAGGGGAGGTTTTAGGAACCTTTAGGACTTTTGGGTATTCTTATAGTACTCTTATCACAATTCTAGATTGTGTCCACAGGTGAGTATGAGTTAGTTTTACTAAATCATGAGGCACTGTAGTATGCAAAGTTGATACACTATGCATGCTGCCAAGACATTTTTGGCCTAGAATTGGTTGTGGTCTGTTGGGAGACTTGGGAATGATTTATAATGGGTTTTACCTGGGAGTTACAAGGAATTTTATGAGATAACTTAATTGTTAAGAATTTTGGTTAGCAAGGGACACTAGAGGATTGTTATGTCTATCTTGTATAAGCAAGTGTGCATAACTGGACAGTGTTTGCCGCCCTATAATAATTATCAATTTATAGGTTATCTTCACTAGGATAAATTACTTTGTTAAGGTCCTTTTTCATTTTTATTACTTTTATTTTTGGACGCTGACAAGTTTTTTTTTTCAAGCGTTGTTATGACCAATTTAGAAGCTGACATGGCTTTGGCAAACGTTGACAAGAATATAGCCGTTGGGCGTTGATGGGTTATTTTTGACCGTTGACACTCACTGGGACCTACCCAGTTGTTATTTTTGACGAATTTTGGGGCCGTAATTTTGGGAGCAGATAACTTTTAATTAATGCACAAGGATAACTTATTTTCTTTCAATATTTTCATCATTATATTTTGAAAATAGTTGCCTAATTTTTGACCAATCACATGTGCCTATCTCTCCTATATATTTGGCTCCTATTTTTAAACAGGGTACCTTATATTATTGTCTAACAATTTTCTCCTATAATTCATCTTTCTTTATAATTCACAAACAACTTTCTTCAACAATGGCACCAAAATTTAAACCAAGTGACTTGGTATTGGGATTTAGGAGTCAACACAACATGATTGCTTACTTGGACGCTGATGATACTCTGTTTCCATAATACACCCAGATGGTGGCGTATTTGAATGCATCACCCATTAGGTATGCTCTTTCTCATGCTCCTCTCATCTCTGTCACTCATATTAAGCAGTTTTGGAACACTGTCAGTTCCTCAACAATTAATAATGTGACTACATTATCAGCTATTGTTCATGGGCGTACTTGGGTGGTTACTGAAGCCTTGGTTCGCCAGGATTTGCATCTTGATGATGCTGATGGTATAACCACCCTTCCTATTAATGCAATAGAACAAGGACTAAGGGCTTTGGGGTATCCTTTCCTTGATGAGGGCACTTTTAAAAAATATCATAAACAAGAGTTTCCCCCAGCCTAGAAGTACCTCATACATGTCATCTTACAATGTTCGAGTCCCAAATGTACTGCACACAATGAAATTAACAGATCAATTTCTAGTGCAATTGTGTGCATTACAAATGGGCGAAAGTTTAAATTCAAAAATGATTTTTGATGGCATGTGTAAAAACAAAGGGAATAAGATGACTTTGGCTTATCCCAGATTTTTGCAAATGGTTTTTGATGTGCAAAATTACTGCACAAGGGATCATGATGACTTTTATGAGATCCCTGTGCAAAAGAAAGCTATTTTTACCAAGATGAATTCACCCTCTCACCGTGAATTACCCCTCACCCCAACTATGCTTGCTGTTATTGCAGCAACACAACCCCAACCAGACCCACAACCACACCTTGACCCAATACCAGAACCTTTACCTTCACCTCAACATATGGAAATTGACCAAGAACCCTTCAACGCTGACACCTTAAATGTTGGCGTTGACACAAGTAATCCAGACGTTGACACCTTTCCTTCACAGACCCAAACACCCCTTAACCTTCCTACATCCACCCAATCCACATCATCTTCTACCCCACCTCAATATAGGTTTCAAAAATGCCAAAGGACTACTAGAGTGTTCTCCTCTAGTGGTCCTAGCCATGTAGCAGAGAGAACCACCACCACAAGTGTGGTTGGTGCTATGGATGAGGCTGGGACTATTGGTTCTGGATTAGATGCAGGCCAAGACAGTTCTAACATCTTTAAGACCTCATCCATGCCCCATGACTCTAACTTGGGAGGTCAAATACCCATTTTAGAGGAGGGCATATTGGAACCATACACATTAATGGAATTGACGGCTGTCTGCATTAGCTTGCAAAAGCAAAATGCAGACCTGGTACAAATTGTCAGTACATAAGGCCTTGAACTCAAGCAATTGAGGGAGAGGATTGTCATTTTGGAGAATGCTAGCACTAGACGTGGTATGGAGGAATCTTCCAAAGAGGAGGATGAGCAGATTAATGTGAGTGATAAAGGTTCACATGATGGAGAATCTTTGGGTATTGCTGAGGCCCTAACTGAATTGAAGAAGCAACCAGGTTTTGATAGATCTCTAGTAACTCCTACAAATTTAAACTTGTCTTTTACAGCTATGTTGGAGCAATTTACAAGAGACGCTGAGACAAGTAAGTTGGGCGTTGACAAGCAAAATTTGAACGTGTTGTGATTTTACTACTCTTTAGGAAAAGAGAGCAAAAAGGACAAGTAAGCACGACGATTTAGGAAAACCGTGTGTGAATGACCCTAAAAGTGAGTTCGTTCTCGAGGAGGCTAGTGCGTTGTGTAATGAATTGATTTTGATTTGTGATTATATGATTGAAAAAGAAAGAAAGAAATGAGATTAGAAAAGGAAGACAGTTACGAAGACGGATCGAGCTAAGACGAAAAAGCGTTCACGTAAAACCGTAAAAAAAACTACAAAATTAAAAATTTTAAACCTAACAATTAATTAAAAGCTAAAAGTAGTCTAAGATAGTATAAATAAGAATAAAAACCCAATAAAAATATTTTAAAACCTTTTATTAATTAAATATTCAATTTTAAATGCTAATTAAAGCCCTAAAATTAAATATAATTAATCAAAATGTCCAAAATATGATTTTATTGAACAAATAACTTACTTATATTATCTAAAGATTAAAAATTATTTTTCCTAATTTTTAAAAACTATTTTTCTATTTTTAAATCACTAAAAACTATTTTAAAATTAAATAAATATAAAAAAATAATAAAATAATGCTAAAAATAATTTGACACTTTTAAAAATCCTAAATTACTCTAATGAACAGTAGAAAAATGAAAAAGTTTGAAAAATATAAAATTTACCACTAAAAGACAAAAGCAGTTTAATAATAAACCCTAATTAAACTAAATTAATTATAAAAATAATTAAAAGATGAATAGTGAAAACTTTTTATACCAAAAATCTTAAAATGTTTTTCTTAATAAAAGAAAAATGTTGAAACTGAAAAATATTGATTTTTGGCACTAAATGCCAAAAACAGAAATATTAAAGTTAATTAAAAATGCTATTTAATCTAAAAATATAAAATGAATAGTAAATAAAAATCTAATTAATCAGAAAAATCAAAAATAAAATTAGAAAAATATAGAAACAAGTTTGAAGTCCTAACTCTAAAATTTAGTCACTAAAGACAAAAAAGAAAGATTACTGAAAGTGACATGTTGCTGGTTTTGTCTTGTTGTATAGCAGTGGTAACTTTAATGCTACCAGTGGGAAGTTTGTTCCCACTGCTAGTGCAATAATAAGGTCAGTTGACCAAATGAGCTTAGGAAAGCTTGTTAAGAGCTTGTTCTTTGGACAACAAGGTACCCCCACACCAATTGGGTTGTGGGGAGTCTGAGTAAACATAAAAAACACACAATCACTTCACAAATTCAAGCTCAAATCGGCATACAAAGTTACTGATCTAGCTAAATGGTATCTGATGAACAGTTGACCAAGTTACTTGCACAAAAGTGAGATTCAAGTGCTTAAATCTTGCAATCAAGCTAAACACAAGGCATACAAATGATTACCAACCCTGCTTAATACCCTACCCTAGCAGATTTCAAGATTTGATGAACAAATTTCACCAAAATCAGTCAACCAAGGCACTTTTCTGATTCTTGGTTGTTTTCCAAAATTTTAAGCATGCAAATGTTTTAACCTTCACCAAATAGAAACCCAATACTAACATACAACCTACAATTACCCAAAGAGTGGTTATAACAGGTTTATACTCCAAAAATCTTTCATCAGCCTTAATTAAACCCAGATCCAAACACTCCTTTAAATTCTGAAATTGAAAATTTTCAAAGCAAATCAAATCAAAACCTAACCAAACTGATTTTACTTAACCGTATCATGCATACCAAGCACAATTGAGCATAACCAAACAGCAAAATCAACAAACCAACATCTTTCATACAAATCACTTAAACTGAAAACTTTTGAAAACTGAAAAGGAAACTGAAAGGCATCAAAAACCCACCATGGTTCGGGTGGTCGGGGATGATCAAAGAACATGTATTCCATTGTTGTTCTTAGTGAGAGAAAGTTAGAGAGAGGTGAAGGAATGTTGTGTGTTTTATTCCAAGTGAAATGAAAACAAGAAAAATAAACAAACTTCCACACCCCCATGGAGAGTCATGGGGGGTATTTATAGACCTATCCTACCTAGACTTTCCATACTTTACACATTAAGCCCCTGCGTATAGCAAAGTACGTAAATCTAGTCCAACTCACGTGAAAGGCGCCAGCTTACCAAAAAGTAAGTCTAACAATCTCCCTCCAAGATGGTGACTCACGTGAGTTGGTTACAATGATTCCTACAAGCAAAAATAAAGAAAAATGATAAGCTTGAATTCCAGCATTCCTTGAGATAGTCTTCAGCGACCTTCATCTTCTTGAATACTCCAGCTCTATTTCTTCAGCTTTGTAGAATCTAGTTGAGTTTTACTCCCTCCCAACTAGAAGGCCTTTCATAAAACAAGCAGTAAAGACTGCTCCCTCCCAAACAGATCATACAGAGGAAATCTGTGGGAGGTGATAACGTCATCAACATTTTCTCACAGATTGAAGCAATCCCAGTCTTGATTCTATGATAGATTACCAGAAGTACACACTCTATCCCGAACATGAAGTCAAATTGTAGCACCAGAGTCAATTAAGTCCCGTAAATGCACATTTCTCCTGACAGGACAGTGATGATAAAAAGTTGCCACATCAAAGTCAATTAAGTCCCGAATGTAGTCAACTTATCCCTCTATGTAGAAACGGTAACACCAAAGTCAAGTGACCCCGCATGTACACATTTCTCCCTCCAGGATGATACCTATTAAGGGAATCATCCTTCATGTGTGTACGTGGTATGTCAACTGGAACCGCTTACTTAGTAACTATTACTATGTGAGAATATGTCAACAATATCTCTCTAAACAAAATTCTCTCAAGATCACCCCGAACTGAATCCTCTTATCAATTCTGTTGGCTATTGATAGTGACCACTGATGAAGATAACTCGATAATCCAAACTTGAAACTGAAGTAGAATTCCCCAAACTTGAGCTTAAGCTTGCACTATAGTAGAATGAAGAGCGATGCAGAGAAGTCTTAAACGTACCCCATACCAAAAGGCGGTATAAAAAAAGTACAACTTCTCTAAAGTACCCTATACCAAAACAGGCGGTATATGAAAAGATACTACATCTCTTGAATAAATCCACAACTGCAAGTGCGTGTGACACTGAGAACCGCAACGAAGCTCCCAAAACATGATAGTTATCCATGTCGTCGTCCATCCTCCCCTTGACAATGGAAACTAGATACTTCAAGTCTTATTCATAACCGTATTTGCTCGAGCAAGTTATCTTATAAAGTCGAAAGTACTCCTTTAAAGATAAAATAAGAACGCCTCTGAAAAATCTCACTTCAACCTCAAATAAGTAGCATCGAATCATCTTCGTAATCACATAAACCGTAATAGCCGATAGGAATTTAGGTGAATTTTTGATAAGGATCGTTTTAGTGTAATGTACCGTGTTGTTGTGTTTGTTGTCCGTGAAGAAGTGATATGATCGAAAACGGATATCCGGCCAGAATGTCACTGTTTAAATGGCCTGCCAAAATAATAAAATCTTGTCCTATAAGCCTTGAACTCGACAACAATTTTATCACTTGGTTCTTTCAAAAATACCCGGCTCAATCCAATAATCCCGTCCACCAATACCGACAAGATTAATTTTGCAATATTCAGATATAAAAACGGTCATCCCGAAATAAAATGCAAAAATAATCGGCCCACTAGATATCTTCGAGTGAGTAGTGATCGGCCCGACAAATAATATTTTTCAAATTAAGAACCAACTCCAATCCCTGCTCAATCATAATCGAAGCACGACCCAAATGAATAATAATAAACATAGATTCGACCCACTCAAATGTTGTTAACCCAATACGACAAGGCAACCAGGACCCAATAGGCATTTGTGAAAGTGAGCAAGCCCAACCAAGTGCACTACCCGGTCCAAAACAATGATATATGCAAAGGGTCCCAAAACAAACACACAATCCTAATTTCATTGTTATATCCGCCCCTTTGTTTTCTAGATAGCCACGTGTAAATTGAGTGTCTGGTCAACATTGAAGAATCCGCCCCATGTTTTCTTGAAGGCCACGTGTGTGAGAGGCAAGAAGTTGAAAATATATAAATCCCTAATAACTCTCACATTAACCATTCCATCTCTTTCTCCAATACACCACACCTAATCACCATCTAGTTTTCTCCGTCTCCACATATTCACATCAATCTCATCCCATCAGATACTCCGCCATTATAATCCTTCCTAAATCTTCATCTGCCCCCATTACCACTCTCATCGCAGCCCATCAAATCCTCATCACAGTTAAGAAATGCCTCACACATCTCAAAACATGTGATGATACTCGATACACCATAAACGATTGACCTCATGAGCCGAATCCCATACATGCAGTGAATGACTCGGCCACAAGAACAATTTTATTGTTCTCAGGTAGGTTTAAAAGAGCATGAGTCGATTTGATATCGTCAAAGATTTTGTTTAAACGAAAAAAAAAAATCTTTTTAACTGATTAAAAAAAACGTTTTAACAAAATGAGATCATGATAGAGTGATTTCGAGTCTAGGTGTTGGGATAGGTGACGAATGGATCGAGTCTAGATGTAAGGGTATAGGAGACGATGGGATAGGTTAGTTGAGGAGTTGTGGAGGTAAAAGGTTGGAGAGTTTAATCATTTTTTGTTACAGATATGGTCTAGGATAGGTCTCGGATTGTTTTAAAAGTTTTGATAGAAATGGTATGGGTCATTTGGAATGTAATTGGTATTGCATGTTGGGTTAAAAGATTGTTTTTGGATTTACAGGTTTTGATACAATGATGTGAAAATCAGACGGGAATTTTGTTTTAAAACCGAGTCTAACTCTGATATTTTAAGTTAAGAGATTTAAACTCCCATCACCATAATTTTCTTCCATCGCAAAATACATCAAAACAGTCCATCGCAAATTGTCAACATCCATCGCAATATATATCCTAGTACACCATCGCAATAAGTGCATGAACCCATCGCAATAGATTACTATCCATCGCAATGTTGTCGGAAAAATTTGGGCAGCGTGACGACTTGGCTACCATTGCGATGGATCAAGCCATCCATCGCAATGAGGACAGCCTTAACCATCGGAATGTCAAAAAAATCCATCGGAATAAATCCGAGAAATGAAGCCGTCGCAATATCCATCTGAGTAGCATCGCAAAAGGTTATTGACCAAAAGTTTGTACCCCGAAAAAAATAGTACTGGACCACCTTTTTTGTCCTTATCCCCATAAATAGGAGCAGATATGTATGAGGACAGAAACAAAAAAACAGGGTAAAAATTTGGTGAAACAACAGTTTAACGAGGCACTTTTGACACAGAATCAAACCAACTTGATATATATGGACGATAATAACATAGGATATGAGCCATGAAGTAGAAAAAATGAAACAAATATTGATATTTCAAGATAAGAAATGAGAAGAAATACCAACGTGGATCATAAATCTGATAAACAAGATGAATCTGTTATCGTGACACGAACATCTGATAACATCACGAAACTGAAAACACGACGCACAAACACGGATACAAAACACCCCCGGTTAGCTCTGATACCAATTGAAAGGCATCAAAAACCCACCATGGTTCGGGTGGTCGGGGATGATCAAAGAACATGTATGCCATTGTTGTTCTTAGTGAGAGAAAGTTAGAGAGAGGTGAAGGAATGTTGTGTGTTTTATTCCAAGTGAAATGAAAACAAGAAAAATAAAAAATCTTCCACACCCCCATGGAGAGTCATGGGGGGTATTTATAGACCTATCCTACCTAGACTTTCCATACTTTACACATTAAGCCCCTGCGTATAGCAAAGTACGTAAATCTAGTCCAACTCACGTGAAAGGCGCCAGCTTACCAAAAAGTAAGTCTAACAGAAACAAGGATGTTACCTTGTGGGACCCACATCCAGGTCCCACAATGGCTGCTTTGCCACCTCCAAACAAACTCGGGTCTGTGCAGAACCTTGGACAACAATCAATGGCTTTACCAAATTCCTGCTAAGAACAAATGAAATCACAATAGCAAGCAATCTGTTTTGTCTTTCTCTTTTTAAAACCTTTCTCACATATTTCTCAAACTTTTTTCTTTCAAAACACTTACACCAAATATCTTTTCAATCCTGAAAACCCAATCTTGAATCAAATTTTCACCAAAAATTACCCTTTTTTCAAAAACCTACAAACAAGACTGAATTTTTGAAAACTCAAAAATTAAGCAAACAATAAATAATCAAACAGTAGTAATTAAGAGTGGAGCCTGAATCTTTTTCGTCAACAATACTAAACCAAGTTTCATTCATAAACAAAACGGGTATTACAAGTTGTGACCAAGGAAAAAAATCAGGAACAAGGGCTTCCACATGTTGGAGCTCCTATATATAGACCTAAACAGAAGGTTCTAGTGCTAGGAATAATATAATACTAAGCTAAAACCCTAATGCATAGAATTTCAGAAATGCCCCTTGATTTTTGACTAGAATCTTGGTCAAAAGGATCATGTGATGTTGCCAGATGCTTTTGTTGATCAAAGACGTTAAATCAGCCTTAGGGACCAAGTAGAGGGATCATGGACGTTTATTTGGTCGGGTTTTGTTTTTGAGGAAGAAAGTGACGTGCAGGGGAGGCCCTACACTCACATGGGTTTGTCTTAGCTCATGTTTTGGATGTGGGTTTTGGTGACAAAAACCTTAATCATCATTCTGCACAAATAGGGGAAAACCCCTTTGTTTTTAATCCAATTATGCCTGGGAAAGTTTAGGGTTTATGTGGGTGATTAAGGTGGGTTTAATCCGTTTTGGGGAAAAAAGTTTTTAAATTAAGTGTTTAGTGGGAAATCTTGTTGACTGTTTGACCCAGGTTTATTTAAATAAACCTGGTGGGTGGAAGTCTGACGTGGGTAGATGGGTGAGGTGGTGTGATGTGGTTGGCTGTTGGAGGTGAGGTGGAGGATTGGTTGGCTGGGGTGTGTTTAGATGTTTGGCAGTTGTGGCCCCTTGATTTCCTTGTTTTGTTCATGTTGTAAAAACAGCTAACAAACTCAATTCCCTTTATAAGCAACTTTGTAAACTTGTCATTTTTGGCACAACAAGTTTTTTAAACTTGTTTCAAGGACTAAACATGCAAACTTATGATATTTGAAGGACTGATTTTGGCATTTTCTTCATTCTTAAAGGTTTGACTTGTTTGTTGACTTCTTTGAGGACCAATATTGACAATTTAGTTTTGTTGAGGGACTAAATTTGCCAATTCTTCAAAGTTAAGGGTCTTTTTTGTAATTTTGACAAACTTTAGGGACCAAACTTGTAATTATGAAGATACAAGGGTATAAAGTGTCAATTCTTCCATATTGGTGGACCCTTCTTCATAATTCTTAAAATCTCCAAGGGTTTTCTTTAGAAAATTCTTCATTAGGGCTTGGTTCATCGTGCGGCTTCGTTTCCCGTGTTCGTTCTTGACTGATTCTTGTGATCTTTTGTCATTTTCTCAATATCCGTACCTAAAATACACAAGCAACAAACACAAGCATATATTTGGGTATTTTGATGATATTTAATGCATTTTAAGCCCTATTTGGACGATGAGACTATATATAAAAGCAGTCTCATCACTCCCCATACTAAACCATTGCCGTGCCCTCACGCAATGCTAGAATAAAGTATCGTAGCACCTCTAAAATTCATTTTTATTCTTTTTATTGAATGATAAACTAGCTACAATACTACTATTGCTACTACTTGTGTTTTAGACATAATGTATGATTTTCAACGCAAAATGGGACGTTTAGGTTCATAGAATAAGAACACATGAATGCTTCGTTAGAAATAATTTCATCGTCCTCGATTTTCACCCCAATTCCATGCTAAGCGTGCAACGAGATCATTGTCATTATAAGTTAGTAATGCTAACACTACTCATATGCCCTAATCACGTACTTATCCTCCCATTATTCCTAAGTTGTATCTCTTATATTTTATTTTGTCTTGAATGTTTCACGAGGATACATTGTTTGACTTATGCGATAATAGAGATTTAGGTCTAAAAATAGAGTCCTAACGGTGTAACTAAGACCATCAAATCAATAACCCCTCCTAATAGACAACGATGTTAAAAAATTAAGTTGACAAGAAGAATCGATAAACACGGTTTTATAACGGTTTTGAACATGAGACTTATTACCAAGACTTTTATACGCCCCCTAACGGAAGGGCCTTATTATCTTTGGTTTACCTCCATCTTTTATTCAACTTCGCCATGAAGCTTTTATTATGACTTCGGTCTTGCCTTGCCTTTTATTATCCGCCTCATCGGTGGTTTTATTAGCCAAAGACGTATATCCTCACGCTAAAGCGAATTTTGGATCTTTAAAGCTTCGAAGATTAAGGCTTGATTCACTTTCAATTTTGCATAGATTTTTCGGCCTTGTGGGGCTTCAAATTGTTTGCTAGATTTAGGTGAGCACTTGAAATCTTATTATTGGGTGAAGCTTTTGATTATTCGGGTGCCAATACTTCAAAACCGTGAAGCTGGCGATACCTTAATGTCTTCCCAATTTAATTACACGGAAGCTACTAGAAAAGACTAGAAACCCAACAATCCTAACTAAACCGCTAAGTCAATATTTATTAAGCAAAAAATATTTACATGCGAAGGGAGAATAAGCAAACAACGATAACACATGAGTTTTTGAAAGAATACGAGTACTCTACGTTTAGCATAGTAACTTATAATTAACTCTATCATTTCTCGTCCTCATTTAAGAGACTTGGCCTAATGTGTAGTTAAGGAATCAAAGCTAAGTGCTCAACACGCACGGTCGAGTCAAAAATTACTCTTATTCTCGCCATCGGAAAACCTACATTCGTGTCTTCAAACACTTATAAAACATGAGAAAAAATTTAAAATTTGGCCATTTTTAGCCTTATTTTGCAACAAAACGATAAACAAAAAGATAAACTTTGGAAAGCGTGAAGGTTTGGCAAGGCAAGTATCTATTCACCCCCCCCATACTAAAGTTAAACATTGTCCTCAATGTTTCGAGTCTAGAGGTGCAAACACCCCCATACTAGAGACGTAGTCGAATGCCTAATCTAGCATGGAAAGGGTGTAACCAATAAATTAATAGCCGTTTATGAAGTGTGCTAAAAACCTAAGGTTAGAACATCAAAGGATATATCATGGATATTGAGAAAGTCTTCAAAGCAAACGATCGAGTGCTCCCATAAAACGAACACGAGAGGCTCCAATCGTGAAGATCATGATCATCTAAAGTTCACAATTCACAAACAACCACGAAACAAAGGTTGGAAGGGCACAAATCCCCACACGTTAACTACATTAGAAAGCGATAATATGTACATAGGATAAGCATGGGACTCCCCCACGAGGCACCTCGTTTTTTATTACCGAGTCATGAGCTCGACTCGATCCCCTCAATACTAATTATCATTGAGGAAAGTGACTTGGTCGAGGTAGTTCAAGGATGGAACTTCCCCGCCAAAGTAGTGCTTCAACCTATGTCCATTCACCTTGAAGTTAGGACCATCATCTTGAGCTAGCTCGATGGTCCCATACGGAAACACTTGAGTCACGGTGAATGGATCGGACCAACGGGATTTCAACTTACCGAAAAAGATTTTTAATCTTGAATTAAAAAGCAAAACTTGATCCCCAATGTTAAAAACCCGGTTTTTAATTTTAGAATCATGCAACTTTTTAGTTTTTTCTTTATAAATCAATGAATTTTCATAAGCAATGTCTCTCAATTCATCCAATTCATTTAATTGCATTTTCCGGTGTTTTCCCGCGGTCTCCATATCATCATTACAATGCTTTAGGGCCCAATAAGCCTTGTGTTCTAACTCGATAGGCAAATGACAATTCTTTCCATACACAAGCTTATAGGGAGTGCACCCAATGGGCGTCTTATGAGCGGTCCTAAAGGCCCATAAAGCATCGTCCAACTTATCCGACCAAGTTTGTCGGTTTTCCCCAACGGATCTCTCCAAGATCCTCTTCAAAGCTCGGTTTGAAACCTCGACTTGCCCACTCGTTTGTGGGTGATAAGCCGTAGAAAGCCGATGTGTAACCCCATATTTCCTTAGAACCCTTTCAAATTGGTCGTTGCAAAAATGGGTTCCACGATCGCTTATGATAGCACGAGGGGTTCCAAACCGAGAAAACAAGCTTTTCAAAAACTTGACCACCACACGAGCATCATTGGTGGGCAAGGCCTTGGCCTCCATCCACTTAGATAGGTAGTCAACCGCAACAAGGATGTACTTATTACCACGAGATGATGGGAACGGCCCCATAAAGTCTATACCCCAAACGTCAAAGATCTCACACACTTTGATGATATTTTGTGGCATTTCATCTTTTTGTGAGGCTTTTCCTTGTCGTTGGCATGCATCACACGACTTCACAAGATCTTGTGCATCTCGGTAAATAGTAGGCCAAAAGAAGTCGGCATCAAACACCTTCTTAGCCGTGAGATTAGCACCGTGGTGACCACCCGTGGGTCCCTCATGGCAAGCTCTAAGGATGTTAGAAGCTTCGGTGCCAAATACACAACGTCGGATGATTTGATCCACACAAGTTTGAAACAAGTAAGGGTCGTTCCAAAAGTAGAACTTGACGTCACGAAAGAATTTTCGTTTTTCTTGAGTCGTCATACCCTTAATGATGAAGTTACCCGCATGGTAATTTGCAAAGTCCGCAAACCATGGGGTGGAAGAATCAAGCTTAGAATTCACTACACCAAGTGTCTCGAGCGGAAATGTTTCGGTGATTTCCTTAGGCTCGTAAACACTTTGGTGAGGATCTTCCAAACGAGAAAGATGATCGGCCGCTAGATTCTCGGCTCCTTTTTTGTCAACGATGGTGTGATCAAATTCTTGAAGGAAGAGAATCCAACGAAGTAATCTAGGCTTAGCATCTTGCTTTGCCATGAGATACTTAATAGCCGAATGGTCCATATACACTATGCATTTCGTCAAGACGAGATAAGGTCGGAACTTCTCAAATGCATACACCACGGCAAGGAACTCCTTTTCCGTTGTAGTGTATTTTAGTTGAGCCTCGGTCATCGTCTTGCTAGCATAGTGAATAGGCAAGAAGTGCTTATCATGACGTTGCCCCAAAACGGCCTGATGAGACTGCTTTTATACATAGTCTCATCGTCCAAATTGGGCTTAAAATGCTTTAAATATCATTAAAAATGCCAAATATATGCTCGTGTTTGTTGCTTGTGTATTTTAGGTACGGATATCAAGAAAAAGACAAAAGATCACAAAGAAACAAAGCAAAAACGAACACGGGAAAAGAAGCCGCACAATGAACCGGACACCAATGTTGATTTTGCAAAAATACCCTTGATGTTTGAAGATTGTACAAGTTTGGTCCTTCATCTTTGAATATTTGTCAATTTTAGTCCTTGAAGAATCATGATATTGCAAGAAAATTCCCTTAATATTGAAGACATGTCAAGAAATACCCCTGAAGTTTGGTCAAAATTACACTTAAGAGCCCTTATGAAAAGTTTTGAAATATGTTGTGCCAAATATGACAAGTCCTTCATTCTTGATACAAAGGGAAAAAGGGAAGAAAAGTGGCCAGAATTGTTATGCAAGTTTTATGAAAGATGAGGGGTTAGAACTGCCAAATACTAAACCTTCTTCCACCAGTACCTACTTGACACCTCACCATATTTGACCCACTTACCCAAACCCTACTAAAACCCACCCATATCCGGCCCTATAACCCGACCCACAGTCCAAACTTTACACCATAAACCAACCCACACCCTTATACCCGGTTTTATTTATAAAACTGGTCAACCCTAGTCAAATCCCCTAATTGCGCGCTAAACAAGCACTATTACCCCATCACCCCTAATTTAACCAGACGAACCCTAATTCCCATCTAAACTAAATCAAAGGGGTTTTCTAAATTAACTTGGCAGTTAAATAATTCAAACCAAGGGAAACACATCCCACATGGGTGTGTTTGCCCAGTCATCACTACAAGCCAAGGCCTGGCAGTTGTGTGCTCACATGTGAAGAACAAGAAAAGAATCTTGATCAATCCAACGTTCGAGGTTCATTCCTTGGTCCCTACTCAAATCAAACGGCCAAGGATTGATTCTCTAAGCACAATGTCGACATCTTTTCAGAAGAATTCAAAAATCAGAAGTTACTAGAAGAGATTCAAAGGGTATTGATGGAATTTCAGAGAACAAAGTGAAGACATTAGGGTTTCAGTGTTTACTCCTCATGTACATTATATATAGACTAGTACTTAGCTTATTTTGGTTGTTCCAATTTTTATGAAAATTTTGTAATATACGAATTTTTATATCAATTGAGTTCCCATTTACTTTTCGTGCACCTTTAAAATTTCCAGTCTTTTAAATATTGTCATTCATTTTCCTTGCATAATTTTCATTCCAAGTTCTACTTATTCAAAACCCACATTTTTGGTGTGCAGAAGTTACTGTAGCAGCATCTGGTTGGATAGCTTATCGTTCAAATAAGCTAGCTAACCGGGTTCCTAGTTGGTTCATATCATCTGGTTTTAAGGGTTACAAGAAAGGAGTTGCTGTCTTTTCTTCAAGGTGTTCAAGAAAAGGAGTCGGTTTTGTGTTGGTTTAGTTTCCGAGGTAGATGAATTTTGGTGGTTAAGCTGATCAATAAGCTAGATAAGGGCTTTTAGGTTTGGTTTTGGTTGAAAGATGGTAGAAAGGATCTTGTGAGGATGTAGGTTAAAGCTACACAGCTTGGACCCCTTTGTAAGTGCGATTTCCCATTTTGAGCTTAAACCCTCTCTAGTGCTTATATGCTTATTGGTTGTGTTGTTTGCTTAATATGTTTAATTTCATGCTTATTTAATATGTCCATGTTTTATTTTCACCTCATTTTACGTTAAATTCAAACTGTATGTGTTAAAATTTGCCAAATTCAAATTAAGGGGGTGTTTGGGAATAGGGGTCAAGCTAGTTTAAGCCTTAGCTTTTGGTCTTAAACCCACTTAATCACACCTTGTTTGGGCTGGAAAGGAGTAATCAGTCATTGCTTTCTAATTTGGTAGTTTTTTAAAGTAAATTGCATGCTAAGTTTGGTTTAAAACAGTCAAAAGAAGTAAGTCCTTGTTGCTGTAAATTTTAGTGTAATATTTGCCTTGAAAGTTTTATGATTGTTAGATATAGGTAGCACCTAGGTTTGTAGTTAGTTTTCATGTGATTTGGCTTAGTTTGGTGCAAGTTTTTGTAGTTCAAAATTCGTCTAATTACCAAATAGATCAGCAAGATAGCCTATTGAACTTTTCTGTAATACAGTAACTGAATTAGGCTTTTTGTGTGAAATTTTTGAACTGGACTTGTGTTTTTTTTAGCTTATACTGACTCCCCACACTCCACTAAGTGTGGGGGTGCCTTTGTTGCCAAGAAATACCAACTCAAGCTCAAGTTATACCCAAAAATGTGCCCAGGTCTAATTTTTCTGCATTAGCAGTGGGAACTAGTTTCCCCTGCTAGTGAATTAGTTTCCACTGCTTGTGCTAAAGGACAAAAGTCCACAAAGTGTCACTATCACAGTTTTACTTTTTTGTCTTTAGTGGGTTTATTTAGGATTTAAGACTTGATTTTAGTTTTATAATTTTTCTTATTTAATTTCTGATTTTTCAGCTCATTTTATTTTCCAGTTACTGTTCATTTGATATTTTTTAGATTAATTGGCTAATTTAATTAACTTTTTAATTACTATTTTTGGAATTTAGTGTAAAAAATCATCATTTTCAGTTTTAAGATTTTTGTTAGACTTAGAAAATTAATTTGAGATTTTTAGTTTAAAAATTATTTCACTGTTCACTTTTTAATTATTTTTTATAATTAAATTAGTTTAATTAGGGTTTAATTATTAATCTGTTTTGTCTTTTAGTGAAAAGTACATTTTTCAAATTTTTTCATTTTTCTACTGTTCTTCAGGATAATTTAGGATTTTTAAAATTGTCAAATTATTTTTGACATTATTTTATTATTTTTTATGATTATTTTAGTTTAAAAATAGTTTTTAGTGATTTAAAAATAGAAAAATAGTAATTAAAATTTAGGAAAAATACTTTTAGTTTATAAATAATATAAGTGAGTCATTTGTCCAATAAAATAATATTTTGGGCTTTTTCTTAATTATATTTTAATTTTTGGGCTTTAATTAGCAATAAAATTGAATATTTAATTAATAAAAGGTTTTAAAAATTTATTTGTTGGATTCTTATCCTTATTTATATTATTTTGAACTACTTTTTCATTTTTAATTTGTTTTTAGCTTAAAATTTTTAAATTTTCACGTTTTACGTACTTACGTTCGTGTTTTACGTCTTTCGTCGTAGTTTAATTGTAATCGTAGTTCCTCTTAGTTTTTCTTTCTTTTCTCATCTAAAAACGACACTACCCCAAACTTCTGATTATACTTATTGGCACATTAATCCACACACCTCCACGAGAACGAACCCGCATTTGTTCGGTTTCGCGTTTTTCCTAAAACGTGCGACTTAATACTTGCCCCGCTTATACGTTGTTTTCCTAAACACGTATTTCTACGACTATCAAAATGGCGCCGCTGCCGGGGAGGTGTTTTTAGTGTGCCATTATTAGTATCGTGTTTTTGTGAGTGGTGCGTTTTTGCTTTTCAAATTTTGAAAAGCGTGAATATCGTACATACTCATTTTTGTATTTTTCCTTATTATATTATAGTATCCAAGTAAATTGTGTTTAGTTTTCCTAAATTAAACACACAATCATCTTACTATATTGTAGATATATTGGTTTCATTTTTATTGTGAATATTATTAATATATTGTACTTACGTAGAACAATAAAGATACAAGTACTCCAAAAGCGTGAAAACGCAACCTTGATTCGGGATTTCATCACTTGATCATTGTATTCGAATCCAAAGCAAAAGTAAAAGGCAAAATAGATAAATACTTTTGAGAGGCTTAATTTCAATTAACACAAACTATAAGGTGGGTATAAGGCGGTTGTATTTCACGACCTAAGGGAAAAAGGCTCTTAAGTGCTTAGCGCCGCCTCGTTTCCCCCGCTTGCTTGTGCGTGTTTTGAGAAAAAGGGCTAATCGAGGGTTTGCCAACCAAAGTATTATCTACGTATATATATTTGCTTGTTTTCAAGATTAAAACCCTCTTGAACGTTTTGGTGTTCCACCAACGTTCTAAATTCATCGAAAGCGTTCACTCCACGTGCTCGTTTTCATTCCTTGAGGCTCCTTTAATCGAGAAAGTCGATTCGAGGGGAGATTTGTAGATTTGAGTCTACGTAATACATCAAAAATCCAAAAAATTAAAAAAATCAAAAATCAAAAATATTCTTCTTACCCTTATCCATTAATTCTACTTCTAACCCTCTAGTGTTTAATTCTCGAAACACCGTTCTCGTTGCATCATGTCAAATAATAGTGGATATTATTCGTGTCCATATTGTGGAGGCCCGCCCGATGGTGCCAATTGTTTTAATTGTAAGGTTATTGGAGGTCGAGAGGGTTATATCTATAACTCCGCTCCACGTGGTCTTGGTGACAATTTTCAATCTTACGACCAAGATCACCCATCGTCTTCGTTCTACTCGTCATATGACTCGTCTTTTAATTGTGATCAAAATCAAAATGATGAGATGAATCAAAACGGCTTTTGTGATTATATGAGACGAAATAATGCAAACTTAACAATGATTCAAGAACAAGTTACGAATCTTAAGGAACATTACGAAAAACAATTGGAAACTCAAAAGGAATTTTACTTAAATGAAATGGCCTCCATGAGAACCGAGTTGGAAAATGAATATGATGCCGCTTCTAAAGAACAAGAACGTTTATTTGACCTACTTGACGAGAGATGGGA
Organism: Glebionis coronaria; assembly: GCA_025667525.1. Taxonomy (NCBI): domain Eukaryota; kingdom Viridiplantae; phylum Streptophyta; class Magnoliopsida; order Asterales; family Asteraceae; genus Glebionis; species Glebionis coronaria. The sequence goes on from CM046880.1 coordinate 531,622,947, forward strand.
TAAAATTGTTGATAAAGTTGTGGAGGCTTACACTAATAAGCAAAATGAACTTCTTTCAACGATTGAGACCTTAGAGAAAAAAGTAGCTTCATACGAGTCGAGTTCTTCATCGAACGTCACCAATCCTAATCTCGAGGGAGAGGTTCAAGTTATTTCGACTCCTAAGACTCGTACGTCTCGTATTGATCCCAATCTCTCGAATTTTAGAGTCGTGCAACCTTCGTCGTCTTGCAAAAACGTAGAGGAAACAAAAATGTCATCCAACGAAGTTTTGAAAAATGTTTTTGAAAATAAACCAAAGGAAAAACTCGTAGGATACTTGGGATTATTAAATCTTGTACCTTCTAAACCTAATTTTTCTAATGAGGATAAAATTATCGAGGATTTTCTAAATCAATATACACTTGATTTTGACAAAGAAATTCCATTAAGTGATTTTAAAAAAGAAAAATGTGAAAAGGTTTTAAAGGAAATCGTTGAACCCTCGTTTTTACAAGATGAACGAAAATTAATTCCGAAGGGACGTGTTAGTAGTTTTGCTAAAATGTTTGAAAACCCACGTTCGATCCCTTCGAAGGACAAGGTTGAAACCGTCAAGGCAAAATCGTCACGATACGAGCCTTTTACTCCTAATCCCACACCGAGTGAGATTTTGGATTTATCATGTGAGAAGTCCGCCGATGGCCTTGCTCACATCGATACGTTTTTCGATATCGAGGTCGAAACGACAAAGGCAAAATCTTCAATCGAAGAGCCTTCTATTCCTAGTTTCAGGACGGTTGAAGCTAGTGACTCGATTATCGACGACTTTATTGTTCAACCTCTTCCACGAGGAAGAGAAGACGTTTTTGATCCCGACGGTGATTTTTCCGAGATCAAACGTATACTTGATGATCCGCCTTCAATTTTCGAGTTTGATGAGGACCGTTGCGTTAGCCCGGAGGGGGATGTTTTGTTAGTCGATTCACGTTTTAAAAATTCAAATCCTCCTCCCGCCTTCAAGATAAATGTGGAAATTTTAAGTGTGCCTAGAATTGTTTTAGAAACACCAAATATTTTCAATTTAATCAACTGGGGTTTTCGTAACAATGAGTTTAAAAATGAAAAAAGGAATGATGTTACAAGTGATTTGAAATTTTTTCCAAAGATAATTCCGTCATCACCTCGTTTAATTGAGCTTGCTACAAACGCGTCTACTTCTTTTGACGACGTTTTGTGTGGATCTAGTATGGGGGAAGTCCCATTTGTTCCCTCACACTTCTCCACCGAGGACGAGATTTTTGACGCCGGTATCATGTTTAAGATAAAATCTCGGTCTTTCACCGAAGTAGTCACTAGAAAATATTTCTACACTTACGGTGTGAGTTTACCTCGAGTAACTCGATTTGTTTGCCCACCCAATGTCCCACCCTTCTGTTCTCATTCTATTTTCTTGTGTCCCTTTGGGACGTTGTTACTTGAAGTCGTGTTGTTTCGTTTATCATCCGAAAACGAAGACACGATCTTTGATCCCGGTATAAAGGCTTTGCCTTTATTCATGGTTGCTTTTGGGCCTTGATTACATGTAAGTCCCACCAAAAATGACCGAACCACGATTATCCCTAAATGATCGCATTTATGGGGATTCGAGTCGAGCTTTTGACTCGGTTATAAAAAACAAGGTGCCTCGTGGGGGAGACCCATGCTTATCCATGTACATATTATTGCTTTCTAATTAGTTTAATGTGAGGGGATTTGTGCCCTTCCAACCTTTGTTCCGTGGTTGTTCGTGATTGTGATTCATTAGGTACATCGACATCATTGAAGCCTCTCGTGTTCGTTTTACGGATCACTCGAGCTTTGATTGTTTCCTTTGGAGATTCCGATATCCATGATATATCCTTGATTGTTCTAACCTTAGGTTTTTAGCACACTTCATAAACGGCTATTAATTTATTGGTTACACCCTTTCCATGCTAGATTAAGCATTCGACTTCGTCTCTAGTATGGGGGTGTTTTCACCCCTAGACTCGAAACATTGAGGACAATGTTTAACTTTAGTATGGGGGGGGGGGGTGAATAGATACTTGCCTTGCCAAACCTTCACTCTTTCCAAAGTTTATCTTTTTGTTTATCGTTTTGTTGCAAAATAAGGCTAAAAATGGCCAAATTTTAAAAAATTTCTAGTTTTTCATAAGTGTTTAAGACACGAATGAAGGTTTTCCGATGGTGAGAATAAGAGTAATTTTTGACTCGACCGTGCGTGTTGAGCACTTAGCTTCGATTCCTTAACTTTTTAGGCTAAGTCTCTTAAATGAGGACGAGAAATGATAGAGTTATTTATAAGTCTCGTGATCGTCACGATCTCATGTGTAGTAATTATTAGCTCATTCTCCCCACACTTTTGCATAATAAATTGATTAATAAATATTGATTTAGCGGTTTAGTCACTATTGTTGGTTTCTAATTTGTTTTAGTAGCTTCCATATAATTAAATTGGGAAGACATTAAGGTATCGCCAGCGTCACGGTTTTGAAGTATTGACACCCGAATAATCGAAAGCTTCACCCAATAATAAGATTTCAAGTGCTCACCTAAATTAAGCAAACAATTTGAAGCCCCACAAGGCCTAAAATATATGCAAAAATTGAAAGTGAATCAAGCCTTAATCTTCGAAGCTTTAAAGATCCAAAATTCGCTTTAGCGTGAGGATATACGTCTTTGGCTAATAAAACCACCGATGAGGCGGATAATAAAAGGCAAGGCAAGACCGAAGTCATAATAAAAGCTTCACGGCGAAGTTGAATAAAAGATGGAGGTAAACCAAAGATAATAAGGCCCTTCCGTTAGGGGGCGTATAAAAGTCTTGGTAATAAGTCTCATGTTCAAAACCGTTATAAAACCGTGTTTATCGATCCTTCTTGTTGACTTAATTTTTTAACATCGTTGTCTATTAGGGTGAATTATTAATTCGATGATTTTGGTTACACCGTTAAAACTCTATTTTTAGACTTAATCTCTATTCACGCATAAGTCAATGATGTATCCTCGTGATCATTAAGACAAAATAAAATATAAGAGATACCAAGTAGGAATAAGGGAGTTTAGGTTCGTAATTAACACTCATGAGATGTGATCGTGTTGCTAACTTATAATAACAATGATCTCGTTACACGCTTAGCATGGAATTGGGTGAAAATCGAGGACGACGAAATTATTTCTAACGAAGCATTCACGTGTTCTTGTTCTATGATCCCAAAAGTCACGTTCTCGTGATGAAAATCATACATTATGTCTAAAACACGTGCAGTAGTTTATTTAAATTTATGTCTTCAATAAATGTCATCATAAAATGAATTTTGGAAGTGCTATGATACTTTATTCTAGCATTGCGTGGGGACACGGCAATGGTTTAGTATGGGGGAGTGATGAGACTGCTTTTATACATAGTCTCATCGTCCAAATTGGGCTTAAAATGCTTTAAATATCATTAAAAATGCCAAATATATGCTCGTGTTTGTTGCTTGTGTATTTTAGGTACAGATATCGAGAAAAAGTCAAAAGATCACAAAGAAACAAAGCAAAAACGAACACGGGAAAAGAAGCCGCACAATGAACCGGACCCCAATGTTGATTTTGCAAAAATACCCTTGATGTTTGAAGATTGTACAAGTTTGGTCCTTCATCTTTGAATATTTGTCAATTTTAGTCCTTGAAGAATCATGACATTGCAAGAAAATTCCCTTAATATTGAAGACATGTCAAGAAATACCCCTGAAGTTTGGTCAAAATTACACTTAAGAGCCCTTATGAAAAGTTTTGAAATATGTTGTGCCAAATATGACAAGTCCTTCATTCTTGATACAAAGGGAAAAAGGGAAGAAAAGTGGCCAGAATTGTTATGCAAGTTTTATGAAAGATGAGGGGTTAGAACTGCCAAATACTAAACCTTCTTCCACCAGTACCTACTTGACACCTCACCATATTTGACCCACTTACCCAAACCCTACTAAAACCCACCCATATCCGGCCCTATAACCCGACCCACAGCCCACACTTTACACCATAAACCAACCCACACCCTTATACCCGGTTTTATTTATAAAACTGGTCAACCCTAGTCAAATCTCCTAATTGCGCGCTAAACAAGCACTATTACCCCATCACCCCCAATTTAACCAGACGAACCCTAATTCCCATCTAAACTAAATCAAAGGGGTTTTCTAAATTAACTTGGAAGTTAAATAATTCAAACCAAGGGAAACACATCCCACATGGGTGTGTTTGCCCAGTCATCACTACAAGCCAAGGCCTGGCAGCTGTGTGCTCACATGTGAAGAACAAGAAAAGAATCTTGACCAATCCAACGTTCGAGGTTCATTCCTTGGTCCCTACTCAAATCAACCGGCCAAGGATTGATTCTCTAAGCACAATGTCGACATCTTTTCAGAAGAATTCAAAAATCAGAAGTTACTAGAAGAGATTCAAAGGGTATTGATGGAATTTCAGAGAACAAAGTGAAGACATTAGGGTTTCAGTGTTTACTCCTCATGTACGTTATATATAGACTAGTACTTAGCTTATTTTGGTTGTTCCAATTTTTATGAAAATTTTGTAATATACGAATTTTTATATCAATTGAGTTCCCATTTACTTTTCGTGCACCTTTAAAATTTCCAGTCCTTTAAATATTGTCATTCATTTTCCTTGCATAATTTTCATTCCAAGTTCTACTTATTCCAAACCCACATTTTTGGTGTGGAGAAGTTACTGTAGCAGCATCTGGTTGGATAGCTTATCGTACAAATAAGCTAGCTAACCGGGTTCCTAGTTGGTTCATATCATCTGGTTTTAAGGTTTACAAGAAAGGAGTTGCTGTCTTTTCTTCAAGGTGTTCAAGAAAAGGAGTCGGTTTTGTGTTGGTTTAGTTTCCGAGGTAGATGAATTTTGGTGGTTAAGCTGATCAATAAGCTAGATAAGGGCTTTTAGGTTTGGTTTTGGTTGAAAGATGGTAGAAAGGATCTTGTGAGGATGTAGGTTAAAGCTACATGGCTTGGACCCCTTTGTAAGTGCGATTTCCCATTTTGAGCTTAAACCCTCTCTAGTGCTTATATGCTTATTGGTTGTGTTGTTTGCTTAATATGTTTAATTTCATGCTTATTTAATATGTCCATGTTTTATTTTCACCTCATTTTACTTTAAATTCAAACTATATGTGTTAAAATTTGCCAAATTCAAATTAAGGGGGTGTTTGGGAATAGGGGTCAAGCTAGTTTAAGCATTAGCTTTTGGTCTTAAACCCACTTAATCACACCTTGTTTGGGCTGGAAAGGAGTAATCAGTCATTGCTTTCTAATTTGGTAGTTTTTTAAAGTAAATTGCATGCTAAGTTTGGTTTAAAACAGTCAAAAGAAGTAAGTCCTTGTTGCTGTAAATTTTAGTGTAATATTTGCCTTGAAAGTTTTATGATTGTTAGATATAGGTAGCACCTAGGTTTGTAGTTAGTTTTCATGTGATTTGGCTTAGTTTGGTGCAAGTTTTTGTAGTTCAAAATTCGTCTAATTACCAAATAGATCAGCAAGATAGCCTATTGAACTTTTCTGTAATACAGTAACTGAATTAGGCTTTTTGTGTGAAATTTTTGAACTGGACTTGTGTTTTTTTAGCTTATACTGACTCCCCACACTCCACTGAGTGTGGGGGTGCCTTTGTTGCCAAGAAATACCAACTCAAGCTCAAGTTATAGCAAAAAATGTGCCCAGATCTAATTTTTCTGCATTAGCAGTGGGAACTAGTTTCCCCTGCTAGTGCATTAGTTTCCACTGCTTGTGCTAAAGGACAAAAGTCCACAAAGTGTCACTATCACAGTTTTACTTTTTTGTCTTTAGTGGGTTTATTTAGGATTTAAGACTTGATTTTAGTTTTATAATTTTTCTTATTTAATTTCTGATTTTTCAGCTCATTTTATTTTCTAGTTACTGTTCATTTGATATTTTTTAGATTAATTGGCTAATTTAATTAACTTTTTAATTACTGTTTTTGGAATTTAGTGTAAAAAAATCATCATTTTTCAGTTTTAAAATTTTTGTTAGACTTAGAAAATTAATTTGAGATTTTTAGTTTAAAAATTATTTCACTGTTCACTTTTTAATTATTTTTTATAATTAAATTAGTTTAATTAGGGTTTAATTATTAATCTGTTTTGTCTTTTAGTGAAAAATTTTACATTTTTCAAATTTTTTCATTTTTCTACTGTTCTTTAGGATAATTTAGGATTTTTAAAATTGTCAAATTATTTTTGACATTATTTTATTATTTTTTATGATTATTTTAGTTTAAAAATAGTTTTTAGTGATTTAAAAATAGAAAAATAGTAATTAAAATTTAGGAAAAATACTTTTTAGTTTATAAATAATATAAGTGAGTCATTTGTCCAATAAAATAATATTTTGGGCTTTTTCTTAATTATATTTAATTTTTGGGCTTTAATTAGCAATAAAAATTGAATATTTAATTAATAAAAGGTTTTAAAAATTTATTTGTTGGATTCTTATCCTTATTTATATTATTTTGAACTGCTTTTTAATTTTTAATTTGTTTTTAGCTTAAAATTTTTAAATTTTCACGTTTTACGTACTTACGTTCGCGTTTTACGTCTTTCGTCGTAGTTTAATTGTAATCGTAGTTCGTCTTAGTTTTTCTTTCTTTTCTCATATAAAAACGACACTACCCCAAACTTCTGATTATACTTATTGGCACATTAATCCACACACCTCCTCGAGAACGAACCCGCATTTGTTCGGTTTCGCGTTTTTCCTAAAACGTGTGACTTAATACTTGCCCCGCTTATACGTTGTTTTCCTAAACACGTATTTCTACGACTATCACGGCCCCAATAGCGTAATCACTAGCATCACACATGAGTTCAAAGGGGAGGTTCCAATTGGGAGCAACAAGAATGGGAGCTTCGGTAAGTTTCCTCTTAAGGATTTCAAAGGCTCGTACACAATCTTCGTCAAAGACAAAACGTGCCTCTTTTTCAAGAAGATGTGTAATGGGTCGAGAAATCTTTGAAAAATCCTTGATGAATCGACGATAAAAGCCCGCGTGGCCTAGGAAACTCCTAACTCCCTTAACGGTTTTGGGATGAGGTAATTTGGCGATGACGTCTACCTTAGCTTGATCTACCTTAATCCCCGCTTTCGAGACCTTGTGCCCTAAGACGATTCCACTCTTAACCATAAAATGACACTTTTCCCAATTGAGCACAAGGTTGGTTTCCTCACAACGTTTTAACATTCTCTCAAGGTTCGACAAACACGAAGTGAACGAATTACCAAACACCGAAAAGTCATCCATGAAGACTTCCATCGTCTTCTCGATCATATCATGAAAAATAGCCATCATGCACCTTTGAAAGGTTCCCGGTGCATTGCAAAGTCCGAATGGCATTCTACGATAGGCAAACGTCCCATATGGGCACGTAAACGTAGTTTTTTCTTGATCACGAGGATCGATGAGAATTTGGAAGTAACCGGAAAAACCATCTAAAAAGCAATAGAAATCGTTTCCCGCAAGACGCTCCAACATTTGGTCCATGAAGGGCAAGGGAAAATGGTCTTTTCGAGTGGCTTCATTCAACTTTCGATAGTCAATGCACACTCTCCATCCGGTCACGAGTCTAGTGGGAATTAACTCGTTGGCATCGTTTGGCACAACGGTCATCCCTCCCTTTTTAGGGACACAATGAATAGGACTCACCCAAGGGCTATCTGAAATAGGTAAATCATTCCCGCGTCAAGGAGTTTAAGGACCTCCTTTTTGATGACTTCGTGAATTTTGAGGTTCATCCTCCTTTGACTTTGGATTGTGGGCTTGAAATCCTCCTCCATTAAGATTTTGTGGGTACAAAACTTAGGATCGATTCCCTTAATGTCGGATAACTTCCACGCAATCGCCCCTTTGTGATCCTTTAGAACATCGACAAGTGCGGTTTTTTCATCATTCGAAAGTTCCTTCGCAATAATAACCGGCAACTTGTCGTCCTCCTCCAAATAGACATATTTGAGGTGAGGAGGTAAATCTTTCAACTCGAGGATAGGTGGTTCCTCAAGTGAATATTTGGGCTCGATACTCATAACCTCCTCGGGTGGAGGAAATGGGAAATCGTTAAGAAAATCCTTGATAATCGAGAAGTCCTCATCGTTGTCGAGGTCTTCGTCACAAGTACGTGGAACATTGCATTCTTCCAACGTAAAACCACCACCTTCAAATGGAGTGAAGGTTGGTGTCGAATTATCAAGAATTGGATCTAACATAGTGGGATTGCCACTAGTTTCTTCATCACCAAACCCTAAAACTTCTTGTGAAAATTCCTCGCAAACCACGTCGATCATATCAACGAGGTTTATGGTAGCAACGGAATAAACATGAGAAAGTTGAGAATTTTGAGTTGCGTTTATAACAAGTTCCTCGTCGTTGAAACGTAAGGTGATCTTTCTAGCATGCACATCAATCAAAGCCATAGACGTATCTAAAAACGAACGACCTAAAATGAGAGGAACTTGAGGATCCGTGGGGATATCAACGACGATAAAGTCTACGGGATAGTAGAACTTCCCCACTTTCACAAAAACGTATTCCGCCAAACCACATGCACGAATCGTAGAATGGTCGGCCATCTCGATAGACATTAGTGAAGGAGTAAGATTAGGAAGATTGAGCGACTTGATGATTGCAAGTGGCATCAAATTAATGCTAGCACCAAGATCGGCCAAGGCATAGCATTCTTCCATATCTTGGATTGCACAAGGGATCAAAATTTTACCGGGATCACCGACTTTTTGAGGTATGCGATTAAAATAAACCGACGAACAACTAGACAATTGATGCAATTTCTCCTTGTTGTTCAACATACTCTTAAAGTTAGCGGCAAATCGAGGCATCATGACCAAAGCATCGGCGAAACTCACATTAAGGTGCAACTCACGAAACATTTTCATAAAAAGCTCAAATTGATAGTTGTCGCGCTCTTGTCGTTTCTCCTTCCTAAGTCTCGATGGGTAAGGCAAGGGTGGTGTGGGTTGGGGCATAGGCATACCCTTTGGAATCTCGGGTTCCAATGTTGGTAATGGGTCAACCGTAGGTGTGGCATGAGCGGTACTTTGTGGGCTTGAGATATGCTCCTTTTCGACCACCACCTCGGGTTCTTCCTCAATTTCCTCCACTGTTGGAGTAATTGGTTGAGGAGTCGGTTCTTTAAGTGCCTTACCACTTCGTGTGGTAATCACTTTCATCTCTCCCTTCGGGTTTGAAACGGTGTTACTAGGTAAACTTCCCGAAGTAGAGGCTTTGTTCCCCATGACGGCTTCTAAAATGGCATTAAGCTTAACATCTTGACTAGCGGCTTTTTGGTCAATTCTTTGTTCAAGCCTAGCATGACTTTGTTCAATTTTATTGTTTTGACCTCTAATTTGATTAGCAAAATCATTTTTCAACTCATTTCTCATGTTAAGATTTTCCTTCACAAAATTAGCTAACTCCTTGGTGTTTTTAGCCGTGTCCCTAGCTTGACTAGCCAATTTCTCTTGAATGTTTTCCAAAATCTTATCATTTGCCGTGGCGTAATTCAAAAAGTCCATTGGAAGTTCTTTAGTGTAAACATTTTGAAGACCTTTACTTGCATTTTGAAAATTACGGTTTTGATTTTGATTTTGCAATTGGCTACTACTTCCTTGATTCCCATAGTTGTTATTACCCTTGTAATTGTTTCTTTGATTGTTTTGGTAACCAACTTGATTGTTTCGATAATTGTTAGCATTTTGATTTGGTGGAAAACCCGGTGGAGTCAATTGATTAGTGCGGGGAACTTGACCGTTTTGGTTATAAGTTCCCACGGCCGCGAAGGCACTCGAAGTGTTACCACCGTTGGTAATGCACTCGGAATAATCGTGAGCTCCACCACAATACATACAAGAAACCTCAACCGCTTTAGCCGTAGCGGGAGTGGGTTGTTCACCAACTTTGAACTCCATTAACAATCCCTTAAGCTTATCAAAAATCTTGTTCTCCAAATTAGCCTCGATTTGGCAAGCATCAACGGTGTGTGACAATGAAGGCGAAGGCGAAGACGAAGTCTTACGAACACTCGACGTGCTACGAGGACTATAGACCTTAGACCTATTCTCAATGATTAACAATGCTTCCTCGACCGTCTTACACAAAAAATTACCACCCGCGGCGGCATTAAGATAATCACGCTCATGATCGTTCAAGCCATTGTAAAACGTGTCAATTTGATGCAAGTCGGAAAAACCATGATGAGGACATTCGTGCAACATTTCTTTAAACCTATTCCAAGCCGTTGAAAAACTCTCATTATACTCTTGTGAAAACTTGGAAATCTCGTTTTTCAAATGCGTAGTCTTAGAGGGCGGAAAAAATTGGTTCACGAATTTTGAAACGAGATCCTTCCACGTCAATATAGAATTGGGTGGCTCTTTCTCTAACCAAATTTTTGCGGGCCCCGCTAAGGAATACGGAAAAATCATCATCTTAATCGAGTCGTTAGAGACGTCCTTAAACTTGCAAGTGGCGGTGAGACGATTAAATTGGCGAATATGGTTATGAGGGTTGTCCTTTTCGTCACCTCGAAACTTGTTGTTTTGAATCATGGACAACAAACCCGTCTTAACCTCAAAATTCTCAGCAAGGATAGCGGGAATCACAATCGCTTCTCCATAACCTTCGGTGGGTGCTTGAACAACTCCATCATAGTTCGATTAGCCATGGGTGCTTCTTTCACTACGATGGGTTCGTCAATAGGAGACTCCTCACTAGAAGGAGTGGTTGATTTGTTTCTTCGTTTAGGAGCACGTCTTGCTTTGGAGCGAGTTTGCATAAACGTCACGTACAACGAGAGGGTGAGCAAAGAAGATTCTTTTTGGTGTTTTTACTTTTTTCAATTGTTTGTGGTTTTTGATTGTTTTTACTTTTCTTTTTTTGGAATGTATTAGGTAGACCAAAATCTACAAATATCCTCCTTAATCAAATCTCTCGATTAAAGAAGCCTCAAGGAATGAAAACGATCACGTGAAGTGAACGCCTTCGATGACTTTAGAACGATGGTGGAACACCAAATCGTTCAAGAGGGTTTAATCAATAGAAACCAAGAAAATATATATGATACTTAGTAATACTTTGGGCGGCAAAACCCTCGATTAGCTCTCAAAATCAAAATACGCACAAGCAAGCGGAGGAAACGAGGCGGCGCGAAGCACTTAAGAGCCTTTTTCCTTTAGGTCGTGAAATACAACCGCCTTATACCCACCTTATAGTTTGTATTTTTCAAAATCGAGCTTCACGAAAGTATTTATCTATTTTTGCCTTTTTCTTTGGTTTGAGATTCGAATACAATGATTGGGTAATGACCTCCCAAGTCAAGGTTGTGATTTCTCATGTATTTGGAGTACTTGTAAATTTATTGTTCTACGTATACAATATAGTAATAGTATTCACAAAAAACGAAAAACCGATAATACGTATTAGTAGAGTGCTACTAATACAAATACTAATTATGGCTATATAAAAAACAACAATTTCCAAATCAAAACACAACACGCCTCCCCGGCAGCGGCGCCAAAATGATGTTGTGATTTTACTACTCTTTAGGAAAAGAGAGCAAAAAGGGCAAGTAAGCACGACGATTTAGGAAAACCGTGTGTGAATGACCCTAAAAGTGAGTTCGTTCTCGAGGAGGCTAGTGCGTTGTGTAATGAATTGATTTTGATTTGTGATTATATGATTGAAAAAGAAAGAAAGAAATGAGATTAGAAAAGGAAGACGGTTACGAAGACGGATCGAGCTAAGACGAAAAAGCGTTCACGTAAAACCGTAAAAAAAACTACAAAATTAAAAATTTTAAACCTAACAATTAATTAAAAGCTAAAAGTAGTCTAAAATAGTATAAATAAGAATAAAAACCCAATAAAAATATTTTAAAACCTTTTATTAATTAAATATTCAATTTTAAATGCTAATTAAAGCCCTAAAATTAAATATAATTAATCAAAATGTCCAAAATATGATTTTATTGAACAAATAACTTACTTATATTATCTAAAGATTAAAAAGTATTTTTCCTAATTTTTAAAAACTATTTTTCTATTTTTAAATCACTAAAAACTATTTTAAAACTAAAATAATTATAAAAAAATAATAAAATAATGCTAAAAATAATTTGACACTTTTAAAAATCCTAAATTACTCTAATGAACAGTAGAAAAATGAAAAAGTTTGAAAAATATAAAATTTACCACTAAAAGACAAAAGCAGTTTAATAATAAACCCTAATTAAACTAAATTAATTATAAAAAATAATTAAAAGATGAATAGTGAAAACTTTTTATACCAAAAATCTTAAAATGTTTTTCTTAATAAAAGAAAAATGTTGAAACTGAAAAATATTGATTTTTGGCACTAAATGCCAAAAACAGAAATATTAAAGTTAATTAAAAATGCTATTTAATCTAAAAAATATAAAATGAACAGTAAATAAAAATCTAATTAATCAGAAAAATCAAAAATAAAATTAGAAAAATATAGAAACAAGTTTGAAGTCCTAACTCTAAAATTTAGTCACTAAAGACAAAAAAGAAAGATTACTGAAAGTGACATGTTGTTGGTTTTGTCTTGTTGTATAGCAGTGGTAACTTTAATGCTACCAGTGGGAAGTTTGTTCCCACTGCTAGTGCAATAATAAGGTCAGTTGACCAAATGAGCTTAGGAAAGCTTGTTAAGAGCTTGTTCTTTGGACAACAAGGCACCCCCACACCAATTGGGTTGTGGGGAGTCTGAGTAAACACAAAAAACACACAATCACTTCACAAATTCAAGCTCAAATAGGCATACAAAGTTACTGATCTAGCTAAATGGTATCTGATGAACAGTTGGCCAAGTTACTTGCACAAAAGTGAGATTCAAGTGCTTAAATCTTGCAATCAAGCTAAACACATGGCATACAAATGATTACCAACCCTGCTTAATACCCTACCCTAGCAGATTTCAAGATTTGATGTACAAATTTCACCAAAATCAGTCAACCAGTGCACTTTTCTGATTCTTGGTTGTTTTCCAAAATTTTAAGCATGCAAATGTTTTAAACTTCACCAAATAGAAACCCAATACTAACATACAACCTACAATTACCCAAAGAGTGGTTATAACAGGTTTATACTCCAAAAATCTTTCATCAACCTTAATTAAACCCAGATCCAAACACTCCTTTAAATTCTGAAATTGAAAATTTTCAAAGCAAATCAAATCAAAACCTAACCAAACTGATTTCACTTAACCCTAGCATGCATACCAAGCACAATTGAGCATAACCAAACAGCAAAATCAACAAACCAACATCTTTCATACAAATCACTTAAACTGAAAACTTTTGAAAACTGAAAAGGAAACAAGGATGTTACCTTGTGGGACCCACATCCAGGTCCCACAATGGCTGCTTTGCCACCTCCAAACAGACTCGGGTCTGTGCAGAACCTTGGACAACAATCAATGGCTTTACCAAATTCCTGCTAAGAACAAATGAAATCACAATAGCAAGCAATCTGTTTTGTCTTTCTCTTTTTAAAACCTTTCTCACAAATTTCTCAAACGTTTTTCTTTCAAAACACTTACACCAAATATCTTTTCAATCCTGAAAAACCAAATCTTGAAACAAATTTTCACCAAAAATTACCCTTTTTCAGAAACCTACAAACAAGACTGAATTTTTGAAAACTCAAAAATTAAGCAAACAATAAATAATCAAACAGCAGTAATTAAGAGTGGAGCCTGAATCTTTTTCGTCAACAATACTAAACAAAGTTTCATTCATAAACAAAACGGGTATTACAAGTTGTGACCAAGGAAAAAAATCAGGAACAAGGGCTTCCACATGTTGGAGCTCCTATATATAGCCCTAAATAGAAGGTTCTAGTGCTAGGAATAAAATAATACTAAGCTAAAACCCTAATGCATAGAATTCCAAAAATGCCCCTTGATTTTTGACTGGAATCTTGGTCAAAAGGATCATGTGATGTTGCCAGCTGCTTTTGTTGATCAAAGACGTTAAATCAACCTTGGGGACCAAGTAGAGGGATCATGGACGTTTATTTGGTCGGGTTTTATTTTTGAGGAAGAAAGTGACGTGCAGGGGAGGCCCTACACTCACATGGGTTTGTCTTAGCTCATGTTTTGGATGTGGGTTTTGGTGACAAAAACCTTAATCATCATTCTGCACAAATAGGGGAAAAACCCTTTTGTTTTTAATCCAATTATACCTGGGAAAGTTTAGGGTTTATGTGGGTGATTAAGGTGAGTTTAATCCGTTTTGGGGAAAAAAGTTTTTAAATTAAGTGTTTAGTGGGAAATCTTGTTGACTGTTTGACCCAGGTTTATTTAAATAAACCTGGTGGGTGGAAGTCTGACGTGGGTAGATGGGTGAGGTGGTGTGATGTGGTTGGCTGTTGGAGGTGAGGTGGAGGATTGATTGGCTGGGGTGTGTTTAGATGTTTGGCAGTTGTGGCCCCTTGGTTTCCTTGTTTTGTTCATGTTGTAAAAACAGCTAACAAACTCAATTCCCTTTATAAGCAACTTTGTAAACTTGTCATTTTTGGCACAACAAGTTTTTTAAACTTGTTTCAAGGACTAAACATGCAAACTTATGATAATTGAAGGACTGATTTTGGCATTTTCTTCATTCTTCAAGGTTTGACTTGTTTGTTGACTTCTTGGAGGACCAATATTGACAATTTAGTTTTGTTGAGAGACTAAATTTGCCAATTCTTCAAAGTTAAGGGTCTTTTTTGTAATTTTGACAAACTTTAGGGACCAAACTTGTAATTATGAAGATACAAGGGTATAAAGTGTAAATTCTTCCATATTGGAGGACCCTTCTTCATAATTCTTCAAATCTTCAAGGGTTTTCTTTGGAAAATTCTTCATTAGGGCTTGGTTCATCGTGCGGCTTCGTTTCCCGTGTTCGTTCTTGACTGATTCTTGTGATCTTTTGTCATTTTCTCAATATCCGTACCTAAAATACACAAGCAACAAACACAAGCATATATTTGGGTATTTTGATGATATTTAATGCATTTTAAGCCCTATTTGGACGATGAGACTATGTATAAAAGCAGTCTCATCACTGACACACCAAGCGCTGACAAGAGTAATTTGGGCACTGACACAAGGAATTTGAGCGTTGACAGACCTGCAGATATGGTTGATGTATTCCAATCATCAGCTATCATCAAAGAAGTGTCGTCACAGGTATTACCATCATCCTTACCCATCATTGATCCATTAAATAAGGGTAAAGGAATTATGGTAGAAGTAGATGTTCCAAAGGATGCAGCACAGGTAGAGTTTGATTCAAGGTTGGCTACACAACTCATGGAACAAGAGAGTAAGAAGGTTGGTGAATCACCATTTGTTGTCACTTCTGAGGAACAAGAATGAAGTGATGAAAAAAGTTCAGATTCAAGTGTGATGATAATTGAACAACCAGAAAGACTTGAATATGGTGATGAATTGGCAAGGGAGAAGCTTAGAGAGTTGAAATTGCAAGTAGATTTTGATATGCCAGAAGTAGTTCAGATGTACCATGCTTGGGAGAATAGGATTATGGAGAATCCAGATTTGACTATTTCAGATCAGATTTGGGGATTGGAGATTCTTCTAAGAGTTCAAAGAGACTGCAAGACAATTCTGAAACACAAGGCTAGAAATGTTCTCTCACTGCTGAAGAGGGATAGAAGAGAACTTTATTACATGTTACTCAGATGTCATGGAACTGGATGGACCATCAAGAGATTACGGGGTTTATCTTTTCAAGAATTGGAGTACAAGGCTTATCCTATTTGGGCAAAAGTGCAGGAGATGAACACTCTAAGACTTCTTTCAGATGAAAGGAAAGAAGAACTTGCAGAAGAGATGGAGATTCAGAAGGCAATGATTGTTCCAAGGCCTTTGAAGAAGGGAGTTCCACTTGAGTTCCCTAAAGATATAGATAAATTGAATCCCAGTGAAGCTGTTATAAGAAGGAGCATCAAGCTCTCACCCATGGAAGCTTTAGATATGGTACAAGTGTTACCTCTTGATGCCAGAAAACCTATCATAAGCTATGAAGAAGATGCAAGTGGGTTTTGGAAGATTGGCAGGTATGGGAAAGAGGTACACACATTTACTACTCTCGTGTCTCTCTTTGCAAGTGTGGATAGAGAAGACTTGGTAGACCTTCGGAGGTTATTGGAGGCCAAGTATGAGACTGAAGCTCCTACTTCAGTAAATGGAATAAAACTTTGGTCAACATTCAAGAGAATGTGTGGACCAAGAGAAGAAGATCCTACTGTTTGGAAGGATCTTGAGGATGATGTCAGTGGTCTTCAATGGCGTTTGTATACAGCTGCTGGTGTGTACTACTTGAGCTCTACAAAGTTTGTTGAGTATCTTCTTGTAGATGGTCAGTATCCCATGTCCAAACAAGTTTTGGAAAAGATGAAGACAACACAGCTGGAAATTGATTATTCAAGTGACGTGGCCAAAGATTTGATTAGGCATGTTTATAACCAATATGATAAGATTTGTAAGATTCCTCCTAGTTCTTAATTTTTATTCTGAAACTTGATTACTAGAGTAGATATCAAGTTTAGGGGAGGATTGTTGGGAATAAAATGTAGCCAGTCTACTTGAGCGCTGACAAGAGGAAAACAAGTGTTGATAAGAAGAAAACAAACGCTAACAGATCAAGCGTTGACAGGAAGAAGTCAAGCGTTGATAGGTTGAAGACAAGCACTGATAGAAAGATATGGTCTACGCGTATTATGTTTCTAGTTTGTTTTTAATAAAGATAGGATCAACATTGTATTTTCTATAATTATCTTTACCTAGAATAGTTGATACGTAGACTCTTGTACAAGGCTTCTTATGTCTATAAAAGAAGACCTTTAGGTTATGTTTCATAGTAAGTTTTCATACGTTAAACACTTTCATTGTAAGCAAGTTCGTTATTACCAATCAAGTGAAATTTTGTTTACATCCTTTGTGTGTTCTTGTTTAAGTGTTAATTCCGCATAATACTTAAATTACTTTATACATAAACAAAGTTTCTTTACGTGTATAACTTGATCTAAACTCGTTTACACAAGCTAAATCGATCTAAGTTTGTGATCAACACGTGGATTATGTAAGGAAACTATAACACTTTTATTTATAAATCAAATTAATTAAATTAATTAAATTAACATAAACTAAATAACAGAAAAACAACAGACATAATTATAAACGATAATTAAATAAAACAATAAAAAAAAGACTTACTAAATCACCAGCAAGTCGAGATACGTGTTAGACACGCTTAGCACTAAAGAGATGAGGCACGTGTTTGACACGCTTCCCTAAAAACAGATTCGCCGTCTGTTTCCTAGGGTACAACAGCCGAAACAGTAAGTTGTACTGTCGGACTTAACAAAACTGCCCGGAATTTCACCTTTACAGATGCGTACTCCATATGTTGGAAATCAATAATAATACTTATTGATTTGATGTCTGAAAAAGCTATGGAATTAAGCCTCTATTTATACACAATAGACTCCCTTCCAGTTTACTCATCCCACCGATGTGGGAAAAAAAATAAACTATTTTCCTCTTTAAGCATGGTACTAAATGCCTAACTTTGAGACACGATATCTCATTCACATCACCTTCATTTTGGACACATAAAGGCTCATTGTGAAGCTCTCTTCAAGGAGAACGCGAACCTATAAAGTATCACTAATATATATGATACATACATATACATAACTGTGTCCAAAGTTGGTCAAAGTTATTTTGCCAACAGTATTTTCCAACAATCCCCCACATGAATAGAGATCGGTTGTAATACACAAAAGTTTCAATAAGATTCCAACAGTTGAATCTTGCATAGGATAGGTAGGTGTGACCCTTTGAACCTTCCCTTGTGAGATGCACTTAGTCTCCTAGATCTACGTAGACGCGATGTCTTTGAACTTAGCCTCTGTTAACGTAGATGACAATACACACTCACACAAGACTCTCCCTGACATTGTCAAGACCTCATAGTCTTGTCCGTTATGGTCATGAACACTAGTCTGGTTCTGCAAGAGCTCTTAGAAATTGCGCCCCTACAATTTCTTTCGAAGTGACCCTTACTTCTCTCTCACATAAGTGATTTCATCTTGAATCATTAAAAACATATGTTTATGATTCATCTTGAATCATCATGCTTTATGATTTCATCCTGAATCATTTAAGCCATATGTTTAACCTTTCAATAAGTCACATTGTTCTAGGAATGGACTACGAAAGTTACTGTATTAAGTAACTCCCCCACGTTGACGTGACTTCCCCTACATTTCTATGATTCGGTTGTCCTATTGAACCTAGATCTTGGCATCTCCAGTCAACTGGGTTAAGTTTTCCTTCATAGAAACTTATTCTTTCACGGGATTTAGTCTCATTCCTTTATACGACTCACTAACTAACTCTCTGCTTAAGCCTTTCGTAAGCGGATCCACGATGTTATCCTTTGACGTTACGTAGTCAATCGTGATAACTCTAGTTGAGGGTAGTTGTCGCAACAATCACAATCTATGATGGATATGTCTCGACTTACAATTCTACATTTATGATATGAGCTCTGTTAAATTTTATTGACTATCACACTTTATAAACATGGCCGTGACCGGTATACGCCATCTTGGTATGTCCTTAACGAATTAGCGTAAACTTTCCTGCATATTCTATAAATTTATCTCAAATAATAAATTCATATTTCATCATGGATTTTGCTATAATTGTCTCCTTGAAATACTTTCAAGATTTCTAAGACATAGCTTTTCACTTAGGATAAATACACCCGCTCTAGTGGATCTAGATTCTTATATGTAAGAATCTATATTTGCATTACTCTATCACTTGATAGTAGTAGGATATCTTCCATAATGCAATATTATTAGTATCATAGTACTCAAGTAATACTTATTCAAATGGTCCCCACTTGAATTACTAATATATCTGCTTGCCTGATTATAAGTTAAAAATCAGATCATACACACTTCATTAGACACATAAGATGCTCAATATTATTTGAGTATTCAAAATGGGCAACACCTTTACCTCTATTTCAAATAGATTTAAAAAGATGTCATTGGACTCTAGCTAGGCCGGAATCCCCCATATTGAACCTCTCAGTAACATTGTTATCTTAATATTTAACTTTAAAATAAATCCATATGGGTTCAAAACAAACCGAATAACTAATGAAGTTCATGTCAAATCTTGACTCCAACATATCACTAGTGGATTTATTCATCTCGTTATCACTTCTAGTGATAAGTATACCATCTCTATATAAACACAAGAGTACATATTTACTATTGAACACACATACATACATTACTTTTGAATCTACATTCTGACATGGTATGGTCAAAAAGTTTGATGTCATTGTTTGATAGCTTGCCTTAAACCATATAATGACTTAATTAGCCTAAAAACTTTTCTCTTTAGCATAGGAACCATGAAACCCTCAGTCTGGTTCATGTATAGTTCATTTTCTAAATCCCTGTTTAGAAATATCGTTTTCACATACACATAAGAAACTTCCAAAATTTCTTAATGCGGAAATAAAGTACCATCATAATTGAGGTTATTCGTGTAACATGCGAGTAAGCATCAAAGGAAGATAGACCTTCTTGTTGTCTAAATTCTTCGATTACTAATCTTGCTTTGTACATGTCAATGGTGACATCGACTTTTATCTGCTTTTTGAATATCTATTTATAGCCTAGTGGTTTACAACTTAAGGTACATCCACGAGCTTCTAATTTTACTTTTGTAAAATAGAATCTATTTCACTTTTAATGGCTTCTTTCTATTGATACCCTTTCAAAGAAGTTACTGCTTTTTAGTAAGAAGTAGACTCATTTTTTCATTTTGTTTTTACCACAAAAGAAACAAAACCCGAATCTAACCAATCTCTCGGTTCATGCCATTTTGTTTCTTATAGGTTTAACCTCTTCTTGGGTCAATCTTGTCTCTCTTCTAAGAGATAAATATCATCTCGTTGTCTCTGACCTTGGACAACCTCGTCATCTATTTTAGACGATCTTTCAATTTCCTTCGTAAACAAGGAATATATTTTCAAAGAAGGAATCATTCCTCAATTCCATTATTGTGTCTATTTTCGATTCATGTACAACAAAACGATAAGCACTGTTATTCATAGCATATCATGTGAACAACTGAACATACAACCCATGGGTTTAGGTCCAATCTTTTAAACTATGAATTTCATACGGATATCTTAGCTAGTTATCCCCCCACATTTGTAAGTACTTATAAGATAGTTTTCTTCTCACCTATAGTTCGTAAGAAGTATCTTATTTTATTTACAAGGGATTTTATTTAAACGATACGTAATCGATATAATCGCTTTCCCCCCACATGTCATGGCTTAAACCTGGACTTAAGAACATGGCATTAACCATTTCTTCTAAGGCACAATTCTTTTCTATATCAAGAGCAATTAATTTGTGTCTTATTATAAGTTTAGCATAAAAATTTAGAAATGGAGACACATATTCACCTCCAATAACTTCGAATCACCTTATTATCGATAATAAGTTGGCTTTCAACTTATGTATATAGATCAATCTTGTCTATATCCTTACTCTCAAGTAAGTGTAAATAACAATATTTTGTATCACATTCAGCCAATATGATGAAGTACATGATATTATCTACCTTAGTGGGTATCAATTCTAAATCACATAAAAACATGTGAATCATATCATGGTTTTTGATTATTTTTGTTCAACCAAGAACAAAAAAACTTGTCAATTTGGCTTCAACGTAAGTTTTGATTTTGTAATCCGCGTCAATACAAAAATGGGTATCCAATTTGGTTTAATTAGAAAACATGTTGAGTAAAAACTTAAAACATGTCAAAGTAAGTCATAACATACATTTAAAAATGACCATTATAAAATATAATCAACTTAACCATTTTAAAGGCATAACCCGTATGCACTAAATTTATGTTATTCGTTAAATCGATTTTTATTTGACTCAAACACATATGAAAGCCAAATTTATTAAGAAACCATCCGGACATAATATTCCTACGAATCTTCGGCACACACATCGTTGGTTAACTTAGTGTATTTTCCAAATGTGAATTACATCTTCTTTTTCCTTGATATTCGCAGTTGGAGAGTTGCTCAAAGTCGTTCTCTCCATTCTTAACTGCATTATAAGAGTTAATCAAACTCTTATCACCATATACATGACATGATACTGAAGTGCGAATGCACCATTAGCTATGGTTGGATTCCATCATGGCCTCAGTTTTCATGTCATTCAGACCATATAACACATAGTTTTGGCACCACAAGTTTCTGAATGCTTCAAAGCATCTACCGTAGAAGTAAGTATAGGTCTCCCTTTTGATGTCACTCGTGACATTCCAAATATTATTAAGAGGTCCCATGATTTAGTTGACACAAATTTTGGTACTATTAACAACGTGCTAAATCACATAGTGTTTCTTAACCAAAAGTGAATTACATCGACTTTTGTTTAAAACGTAAACGTTTTGTAAGATCCGTTTTACAAAACCCACTTTAAAGGAAGTCTTTCGACTAAACAATTAAAGAAAATATCATCTATAACATAATGTTTTACCAAAAAACACATATGGTAATATTATGTTATCAATCTTCATTCATAAGATCTTAACTTCACATGATCTATTTCTACAATGAAACTTTACAAGGTTTCAGTAGATCCATTCTTCCAAAGAAACTCCACAAGGTTTCTATATATTTACCTTTAAACTCGACAAGGTTTCTATAGGTATATCTATAAACTCAACAAGGTTTCAAGACTAATATCTGGTTTATAATTAAACTCGACCCAATTTACAATGAATTACACAAGTCAAACAAACTCTTCCACTAATTTAATAAGAATAGTGTATGTAATCTAATATTTAATGATAACTCATACCATTGTCAACATCTTGTTTCAAAGAAATTCTTCTTGATTTCATTGAACATGTTTCAAAAGTCCACTAAAATAAGAGCTTGCATTTTATGAGATCAATGAATACGTTCTAATAATCTCATAAAATAGCAACTTATCTTTTATGAGATTTGTGTCAAAGAAACTCCACTTAGTTTTAATGAATCTAACTTCACCATGATTCCAATCATGATGTAAC
The DNA here is from genome assembly GCA_025667525.1 of Glebionis coronaria. Classification (NCBI taxonomy): domain Eukaryota; kingdom Viridiplantae; phylum Streptophyta; class Magnoliopsida; order Asterales; family Asteraceae; genus Glebionis; species Glebionis coronaria. The sequence continues at coordinate 531,645,217 of CM046880.1, forward strand.
TGTCGCACCAATTACATTTACAAGATTCACCAGGGTCACAATTGTGTTACCACAAGTAAAGTTGTCAATATTCTAACGAAATACAGTTAAGAACTATTAAAACAATTTGGTATCTTATAAACTCGACATGGTTTATACAAACTTGTACCAAATCTGATTCAAAGAAACTCAATCGTGGCTTCATTAAATCTAGGTTAAAACTATAACATATATAATAAAAAACTAAACGATCAGTTTGAAAATAGAGTCATCATGATTTCAACACAAACTAATACGATAAACTGTTTTTTTAATCGTTTATAGATCTGTAACACCAGATCTGTTAATTAAAATTCTGTTTAAGTGAAAACTGATTTCCCAAAGAAACACAATATTGGTTTCGAGAGAATACAGTTTGTATAAAAATATGTTAATTAATTTAATATGATTTTAGCAAAAAAGTGTTTAATTCTGTTACAAAGAATCTGTTTTAAGACTGTAGGGTAACTATAACACTTTTATTTATAAATTAAATTAATAAAATTAATTAAATTAACATAAACTAAATAACAGAATATAATAACAGACTAACAAACACAGACATAATTATAAACGATAATTAAATAAAACAATAAAATAAAGAAAAGACTTACTAAATCACCAGCAAGTCGAGATACGTGTTAGACACGCTTAGCACTAAAGAGCTGAGGCACGTGTTTGACACACTTCCCTTCAAACAGATTCGCCATCTGTTTCGCAGAGTACAACAGCCGAAACAGTAAGTTGTACTGTCGAACTTAAAAAAAACTGTCTGGAATTTCACCATTACAGATGCGTACTCCATATGTTGGAAATCAATTATAATACTTATTGATTTGATGTCTGAAAAAACTATGGAATTTCTATTTATACACAATAGACTCCCTTCCAGTTTACTTATCCCACCGATGTGGGACAAAAAATAAACTATTTTACTCTTTAAGCATGGTACCAAATGCCTAACTTTGAGACACGGTATCTCATTCACAACACCTTTATTTTGGACACATAAAGGCTCATTGTGAAGCTCTTTTAAAGGAGAACGCAATCTTATAAAGTATCACTAATATATATATATATATATATATATATATGATATATACATATATATAATTGTGTCCAAAGTTGGTCAAAAATTATTTTGCCAAAAGTATTTTCCAACAGATTAATCATCTATTTAGTCGTCTAAACATATTCGTTGTCTCTGTTGGAATGTTGCATACACGTAAACAACATGAGAATTCTAATTCCCGATGCAGAAAACGAGCGAAGTTTCAAAGGACCGGTCCTTGAGATTCCATATGGTTTTTGATAACGAAGCATTGTCTATTTGTTTCAAAACTCTCAAGCAAACTAGCCAAGCTGTAAGTATTCTGAATTGAAAAAATACTTTGGTGTTTAAAATTGAAAATATGATATGTGCATAACTGTTGTCACTAAAAAGATTTAGTAACACTATTTTTAAATATCTCATTTCTTTGTCTCATACAAAGAACTATGACCGATCGAATTGTATATATAGTTGAAAGAGTTCCACTTTTCCTACCATCTCAAAATTCTAAAAACATATATAAAAGTGGAGAAAAGTTATTTTGTATCCTTGTTTTTTTTGGAAACTAAGGGACAAATCCTCGCTCTTCATCTATTTTTGATCTAATAGTAGAGATTAACTTAAGATTTAAAAAAACACGGCGGGACCATTTTTGTCAAAATGTCCAAAAGTTGAAAAATGGGCGGAGGTACCAAATTTGTAAATATGACGGAGTAATGAATTATCACTAGTGATATTTCACTAGCGAAAATTAATGAAATATCACTGTTAATAAAACAATGAAATATCACTGAGATATTATGTTAATGAAATATCACTGGTGATTTCATTGGTTTATCTCTAGTGATATTTCATTGTTTTTATCAGTAACGAAATATCACTTGTGATAACCAATTTTCGTCATATTTACAATTTAGTTATTCCGCCGTTTTTTTGCAAATTTTGGACATTTTGGCAAAAATAGTCCCTCCGTGTTTTTTTTAATCTTAGGTAATGGATGACTAGGATTAGTCCCTTGGATTCCAACAAAAAACAAGTTTCTAAAATAACCGGACTCATAAAAGTGTTGTATTTGACAATCCGTGTGTATTTACGGGTTTAAAAACTAGATTTTTGTCATAAAAACGAATGCTTAACAATGTTTAATATATATATATATATATATTTACGTGTATGGTTTTTTAGAACGGATTCGTAAGTGTATGTTACCTGGGACTTAAATCAAGTACTACAAATAATATCCTAAACTATAGCGCATGTAGTTAACTATCGTGCAATCATTCGTTTTGATCATATTGTTGGCCATTCCGAAACTTATTATATTCTCAGGTCTAAAAGATGAATAGATAATCTTGTTAAAACATGAAAAGTAATTAGTTAAACCAAGGTTTGGATTCATTTTTGTGCGTGGATACTTTGTTATAACCAAGTTAATAGTGAGACAGAGATCGAAAATATGTAAAGGACATATTATAACCATGTTTTACAACGTATGTATAGAGCACCCACGTAATTAGAAGCAAAAAGCATTACAAATCAGACATATCTTCTCAAACTGATGAAAGATTTAACGTGCTTCTTTTATTTATTACTTATATGCTTCTAAAAACTGCCCATGCATAAGTATCGCAATCTCACTGCACCCTGCAAAAAATCATAATACATGAGATAACATTATTACTAAAAAATAATACGTATATGTGTATATAAGTTTTAATATCATAAAATATATACTCCGTATAACTTAAAGAAAATACTTAAACATACTTGGTGCAGTCGGTTTCGGGGCTAATCTTGTAAGGGATACTAACGCCACATTTGCCAGGGAGGCCGGCGGCATAGCTGGAACTAATGCCCGAGTTGGCTGAATAAGCGTTCTTCAAGCAGGTGCAGGCAGTTTGACGATCAGGAGTTGATGTAGCCGCGTCATTGAGTGCTTTTACACCACTGCAACATGTCTCTGGCACATCACCACCTTTTTGTAGGTAGCCAAGGCATGGTGCCAAGCTACTAGCCACCTGACCACAGCTAATAGCCTCAGCATAGGGTGCTGCTACCAACATGCAAGCCACAACTACACACGAAACAACCATTGCGATTCTTGCCATTCTTAAGTTATATGAGTGTATATATGATCACTAGAAGAAGAGAAACTTTTATATGATTCTAAGTTGTTGGTGCAAGAAAATGTTTTCAATGTCGCGATATTTATAAGGTGTTTTAGATGTCAATTTATGTATGAACGAGTTAAGGGAGGGGTTGCAAGGACAAAATATTATTAGAGGTTATTAGTTGGCAGTTAGGACTGACATTAATTGAACCATGCATTAACAAGATTTAGTTTCTAATCTATACTAGTGCAGTTGGCAAATATTACTTTTGTATGCCGACAATATAATATTTGGTTATTTTTTACCATCAATTCTGGTTGAGTTTTCTCTTGAATACATGAAGTGCCACTTATATAGATCTTAAATTTCTTAAATACAGCTCCACATTATCAAGTTTGAAACACATATATGTATAAGAAGAAAAACGTCAATGATTAACTAAAATGTAGTTCGTATGTTTGTGTGGGAAAAGTTGTATATATACACTAGACTTTTCTCAGAGATGTATAATTAGAACAATCAGAAATAGGAACACAACACGTGTAGTGGCCTTACGGAAACAAATAAACAACAAATAAGAAATAGGCATATGTATACTGCCAATCAATGAATGTGTAGCTAACTGAAAGGAAATGTGTGATAGCGACAATTGTATAAAAGTAGTTCATTTGTAAAATTGACCCCTATATAACACCGGATTTATATTGACAAATAGTCGTAGTTACGCTATTGTAAATAAATTGTAACTACTGTAATGTGGTCTGAGTTTGGACCTATTAGGAATACTAATATATTCCTGCCAAATGTAAGAAAACCGCTACTTTGATTTTATTATGAAAAAACCTAAAATAAGTCTTGCTCAAATGGCGTGAAGAATACTTGTTCAATTGGTAAACTGCACTCGATAACAAACAAACTGCGTTTTACTTTACACCTAGCTACCCAGATAAACATGCATCTATACCTGTTTATCACAATAAGGTCATTATCTTTCTTCATCCTACTCGTAAATTTCTCCCAAACCTCGATGGTCTTGTGTTAGTTTTTATTTATGTTGATTTGAAAAAAAAAAACATCCTTAAATGAATGAAATTTGTAGGCATTGATTGGGCTGTTGCTTCCTAGCTTATTGATCCCATTTTGGGTTTTAAAAATCAAGTTACTTGAAAAGGAATAGGATTCAATCACCGATCAATCCAATCAAGAAATATGGTATGTCATACAAAATGCAACGCGTAAACTCCTTCCAATGAGTTCATTTGCAACCAGTTTAGCCAAAGTTGGAAACACGTCTCTTGGGAAAACAGACTCGACATACCTTGACATTGAAGATAAAGTGTGCATCCTTTTTCTTTTGTTGTAAGTTCTTTAAAGGGGATGTTTGGAAATTTTGATTAGGAATTACTTATTTTGCTTTCAATAGGTAGCCATATTTTTTCTTTTAAATTCCTTAAATACTTTTTGAAATTATTGAGTCATTTGTAGTCTAGTCACTTGTGTACCTAAGAAGGTAGTTTATCTTGTAATGAGCGGGGATGTGATTTTCATCTATTTTACTTAATTATTTTTTCAAGTAATAAATTTATCATGACTTTTTTTTAAAAAAAACTCCAATCAACCAAGCATCTAAATCTCGAAGTTTGACATTCATCTGCTAGATGAGAATTAATCATCTCTTTAGTCGTCTAAATATATTTATTGTCTCTGTTGGGATGGGATGTTGCATACACGCAAACAACATGAGAATTCTACTTCCTGATGCAGAAAACGAGCGAAGTTTCAGAGGCAGCGTCCTCCGGTCCTTGAGATTCAATATGGTTTTTGATAATGAAGCTGTTAATGTTAGTATCGAGTCTAGTTAACACATACGGTTAGTAGATGGTACCTTAGTGTAGAATGTGTGTAAGTCGGCTAAGGTTGGGCTTGGCCCGAGTTTGTAACCGACCCCCTCACCCTATAAAAGGAGGTGAGGGGGTGATGCACAAAACACAGCAATCTTCTATTCTTTCTCTTGTAACCGATCGTGAGTTTGCGGTAATACAATATAATCGTTCGGTTCTTTGTAGTGTTTTCATTCTTCTCGTTCTTCAACAGGGTTCATTGAAGGTTGCAACTTGTGCTCGGTTTATCACGTGGTTTAGTGATTCCGTGATCGAGCTTCTCTTTGTTGGGTTTTCGTCCAACAATTGGTATCAAGAGCTGCGGGTTTCGTGGTCATTGAGGTTCGAGTGCTAGATCAATTCGTGATTCGAGCAAAGAAAAGGGTTTCGACTCTTGTCGATAAGGTTTTTTGAGTTGCAGGTTCTAACGAAGAAGAAGAGGAAAAGAGTTCACGTGGGTACTTACTATTGATCAAGTGGGGTTTCTTTGATTGTTGTTTTTATTAAAACAAGTAGTATTCAAGTACATCATCACGTGGGTGTTACACATGGATTTTCGTAAATTGAAGTTTGTTGTTATTGATTTTGTATTAGTAACATTCATACTTTGTTTATTTGCGAAAAGTGATAAAAAATTTTTTTGTCACAAACGGACTTCGGCTTATTTTAATATAAGTCCTTTGGAGTATCGACTTTTAGGTTTTTAAAAGTCGATTAAAATCGAAGGTTCTTGTTGCGGGTTTCTTGTGGTTCAAGTTTGATCGTGGTTTGCTTGTGTTTTCAAGTTTACGACCGGGTTGCTTGTTCAAGATCGAGGTTAGGGTTATTCTAATTAATTCGATTTGCAAGAAGGTATTTTTACGCAACAAGGTTGAAAGAATATGTCGTCGATAGCGAAGTTTGACGTCGAAAAATTCGACGGGTCTAATGACTTCGGGTTGTGGCGTGTGAAGATGCGGTGTCTATTAATTCAACATGGTTGGGAGGCTGCGTTAGATCCATTTCCGGATACCATGACGGACGCTGACAAGACTGCGGCGTTGAAGACGGAAGTCTATAAAAAAAGCACACAGTGCCTTACTCTTGTGCTTGGATAACAAGGTGTTGAGGGAAGTCAACAAAGAAAATTCTGCTGCGGGTGTTTGGTTAAAGTTAGAAACTTTGTATATGACAAAGTCTTTAGCCAATAAATTGTACTTGAAGAAGAAGTTGTTCACTTTCTACATGTATTCAGGTAAGAAATTATCTGAACATATAGATGAGTTTAATAAGTTGATCGGTGACTTGGCGAACATAGACGTTGAAATTGATGACGAAGATCAGGCACTCATGTTACTTACATCATTACCGTCCTCGTATGATAACTTTGTGGAGACATTGCTTTATGGAAGGGAGTCGCTCTCTTTGGAGGATGTCTTATCTACCCTCAATTCACGGGAGTTGAAGAAGAGGACAGATGCAAAGGATGACGGTGATGGGTTATTTGTAAGGGGGAGGCCGGAGCATCGGGGTAATCAAGGACGTGGTAGTTCGCGATCAAAGTCAAAAGGTAAAGGAACTTATAAACAAAAGTGTTACATATGCTATTCTGAGGATCACCTTAAGAAAGACTGTCCAAAATGGAACAAGAAGAAATCAACTGGCTTTGTCAACAAGAATGCAAAACAGGACACTGGGACGTATTCTAAGGGTTATGACAATGGTGATTTGTTGATGGCGGTGAGTGAGGAAAGGTTCTTAGAGTGGATCATGGACTCTGGTGGTTCCTATCACATGACGCCTAGGAGGGACTTCTTGTTTGATTTTAAGGAGCTTGATGGTGGTATGGTTTTGCTCGGTGATAATAGAGCATGTGCCATCAAAGGGACAAGGAAGGTGAAAGTACAAATGAAAGATGGATCAAGTTTTGTGCTTGAGAATGTGCGCTACATTCCCGAGTTGAAAAGAAATTTGTTATCTTTGGGCACTCTGGATCGAGAGGGCTATACCGTGAAGTTGCAGAATGGAAGAGTAAAGGTGATCAAGGGCTCTTTGATGGTTTTGTCAGGAACTTTGAAGGAAAATTGTGTGTACTCCTTGGATGGTTGGGCTGAATCAAGTGAAGCTAGTGTCGGTATAGAAGAAAAGGAAAGTCTTGCGCAGGTGTGGCATAAACGCCTGGGTCACATTAGTGAAGCAGGCTTAAATGAACTCAAAAGAATAGAGGTGCTGGGGAAGGAAGGTCTAGGTAAGCTAGAATTCTGTGAAAATTGTGTTCTTGGAAAATCGACCAGGGTGAGTTTTGGTCGAGGTCAGCACACAACAAAGGGAGTTATAGACTATGTCCATGCGGATCTCTGGGGTCTTTCTCGGGTGGAATCGATGAGTGGTTGTCGTTACTTCTTATCGATTGTTGATGATTATTCGAGGAGGGTTTGGGTTTATTTTCTTAGACACAAGAGTGAGGCGTTCAGCAAGTTCAAGGAGTGGAAGCAGTTGGTAGAAAACCAGACAGGTAGAAGACTGAAGAAACTTCGAACGGATAATGGTTTGGAATTTTGTAATCATGAGTTTAATAACTTGTGCAAGGAGAGCGGGGTAGCAAGACATTTGACGGTTGCTGGAACTCCGCAACAGAATGGTCTAGCTGAACGAATGAACAGAACGCTCTTGGACAAGGTTAGGTGTTTACTGATTCAGTCTGGTTTTCCAGAATCATTCTGGGCTGAAGCAACGGTGACGGCAGCATATCTGATCAATAGGTCTTCATCTAAAGCATTGGAGAAGAAGACACCTATGGATTTATGGTCAGGACATCCGGTGAATTACGAGATGTTGAGGATATTTGGTTTCGTTGCTTATTCACACGTGAATCAGGGGAAGCTCAAGCCTAGAGCTATAAAATGCATATTCTTGGGGTATACTGAGGGTGTGAAGGGATACAGATTATAGAGGTTGGATGATGTTAAACCGAAGATAATCATAAGCAGGGATGTGGTGTTTAATGAGAGCCTTATGTATAAGGATACTCTCAAGGGTGCTGGTGCTGCAGATTCTGGGAAGGAAATTGAATTTGAGGTGGAACTTCAAGGCAGTCGGGTCGAACCAACTGTGGATCCTCATACTGGGATAAATTCAGGGAATGAATATGAGGATCAAGTTGAAGATGCAGTAGAAGCAATGCCTCAACAACAGAATCTGGACAACTATGTTCTGGTGCGTGATAGAGCTAAGAGAACAACTACTAAACCTGCAAGGTATAGGAATGAGGGTAATGTATCATTGTCTAGATCATCAAGGTCTAGGGAAGATGATGATATTACGGCTTATGCGTTTGCTATTGCTGAAGAAGAAGATACACATGAACCAATCACATTCCAGGAGGCGATTAATTCATCTGAAAGGGATGAGTGGGTTCATGCTATGGAGGAAGAGATGAGTTCTTTAAAGAAGAATCATACTTGGGAGCTGGTCGATCAACCACGTGGTCAGAAGCTGGTAAGCTGCAAGTGGTTGTATAAGATTAAAGAAGGGATTGAAGGCGTTCAGAAACCAAAGTATAAAGCAAGGCTGGTAGCTCGGGGGTTCACACAACGAGCAGGGATTGACTATAATGAGGTATTCTCACCCGTGGTTCGACATACATCTATTAGGGTGATTCTCTCATTAACTGCTTGTGAAGATTACGAGTTGGAACAACTTGATGTGAAGACGGCGTTTTTGCATGGTAATCTTGAAGAAACCATTTATATGAGGCAGCCGCTTGGTTTTGAAGAAGGAACGAGCAACAAGGTATGTTTGTTGAAGAAACCCTTTATGGTCTTAAGCAGTCTCCAAGGCAGTGGTACAAACGGTTTGATGTGTATATGGTCAGCAATGGGTTTAGCCGTAGCAACTATGATAGTTGTGTTTACTTCAAAGAGTTTGCACCAGGTATGTACATATATCTACTGCTGTATGTAGATGATATGTTGATTGCTTGTAAAAGCAAGTCTGAGATCGAATATACCAAGGGATTGCTGCGGAAGAGTTTGATATGAAGGAACTTGGTCCAGCTAGGAAGATACTTGGTATGGATATTGTCAGGGATAGGGGTAACCGAACCCTGAAGGTGTCTCAGTCGGGATATGTGCGGAAAATTCTGAATAACTACAGAGTGGATAATGGCAAGTCGGTCTCTGTGCCATTGGGAGCACACTTCAAGGTATCTTCGAAGGATTGTCCGTCGAGTCACTGGGATGTGGAAAGAATGAGTAAGGTCCCATATGCGAATGCTGTAGGTAGTTTAATGTACTTTATGGTTTGCACTAGACCAGATATTTCGTACGATGTTAGCATTGTGAGCAGGTATTTGGCAAATCCAGGTAAAAATCACTGGGAAGCGGTGAAGTGGATTTTGAAGTACTTGAAGGGCACTGCTGATGTAGGTCTAGTGTATGGTAGACATCAACAGAAGCACGTACATGTTGACGGTTTCGTGGATAGCGATTATGCTAAAGACCCTGACAAGGATAGGTCGATAACCGGGTACGTGTTTATGGTACATGGCTGTGTTGTGAGTTGGAAAGCAACTCTGCAGCATGTTGTTGCATTATCTACTACAGAGGCGGAGTATATGGCGCTTACAGAAGCTGTTAAGGAAAACATTTGGCTTAAAGGTCTACTAATCGAGCTGGGAATAAATCTAAGGTCAGTGGTTGTGAATTGTGATAATCAAGGGGCAATTCATCTCTCAAGAAATGCAATGTTTCATGAGAGGACGAAGCATATCAACGTGAGGTATCACTTCATCAGGGAGATCGTGGATTCTAAAGAGATTGAAGTGGCAAATATATGCACGGAAGATAATGCAGCTGACGTTTTCACAAAGGTGGTTCCAGGTCCGAAGTTCAAGTATTGCATGGAGATACTTGGAGTCGGGGCTAACTAGTCTTGTCACTAAGGTGGAAATTGTTAATGTTAGTATCGAGTCTAGTTAACACATACGGTTAGTAGATGGTACCTTAGTGTAGAATGTGTGTAAGTCGGCTAAGGTTGGGCTTGGCCCGAGTTTGTAACCGACCCCCTCACCCTATAAAAGGAGGTGAGGGAGTGATGCACAAAACACACCAATCTTCTATTCTTTCTCTTGTAACCGATCGTGAGTTTGCGGTAATACAATATAATCGTTCGGTTCTTTGTAGTGTTTTCATTCTTCTCGTTCTTCAACAGGGTTCGTTGAAGGTTGCAACTTGTGCTCGGTTTATCACGCGGTTTAGTGATTCCGTGATCGAGCTTCGGTTTGTTGGGTTTTCGTCCAACAGAAGCATTGTCTATATGTTTCAAAACTCTCAACCAAACTAGCTAAGCTGTAAGTATTCTGAAGCATTGTATATATAAAGTGTTGTATTTGACAATCCGTGTGTATTTATGGGTATAAAAACTAGATTTTCGTCATAAAAAATGAATGCTTAACAATGTTTGATATATATTTACGTGTATGTTTTTTAGAACGGATTCTTAAGTGTATGTTACCTGGGACTTAAATCAAGTACTACAATTAATATTCTAAATTAACTATAGCGTATGTAGTTAACTATCGTGCAATCATTCGTTTTGATCATATTGTTCGCCATTCGAAGACTTAATATATTCACGGGACTAAAATTGATGATCTTGTTAAAATATGTAAAGTAATTAGTTAAACCATGTTGGATCCATTTTTGTACGTGGATACTTTGTTGTAAGCTAGTTAATGGCGAGATAGAGATCGAAAATATGTAAAGGACATAGTATAACCAAAGATTACAACGTATGTATACATCATTACATCAACCAGTTAATTAGAAGCAAAAAGCATTACAAATAAGACATATGTAGTCATATATATGTCTTCTTAAACTGAAGAAATTTAACGTGCTTCTTTTATTTATTACTTATATGCTTCTAAACACTGCACCCATGCATAAGTATCGTAACCTCACTGCACCCTGTAAAAAGTCATCATACAAGAGAACATTATTACCAAAAAAATAAGTAGATGTGAAAGGTTTTACTTTGTAACATAAAATTTAAAGAAAATACTTAAACATACTTGGTGCAGTCGGTTCCGGGGCTAATCTTGTAAGGGATACTGACGCCGCACTTGCCAGGGAGGCCGGCGGCATAGCTGGAACTAATGCCCGAGTTGGCGGAATAAGCATTCTTCAAGCAGGTGCAGGCAGTTTGACGATCAGGGGTTGATGTAGCCGCGTCATTGAGTGCTTTTACACCACTACAACATGTCTCTGGCACATCACCACCTTTTTCTAGGTACCCGAGGCATGGTGCCAAGCTACTAGCCACCTGACCACAGCTGATTGCCTCAGCATAGGGTGCTGCCACCAACATGCAAACCATAACTACACATGAAACAATCATTACCATCTTTGCCATTCTTAAGTTATATGAGTGTGTATATGATCACTATAACAACAGAAACTACTTTTATATGATTCTAAGTTGTTGGTGCAAAAAAAAGTTTTCAATGTTGCAATATTTATAGGTGTTTTTACATGTCGAACGAATTAAGGGAGGGGTTGCAAGGACAAATATTATTAGAGGTTATTAGTTGGCAGTTAGGATTGACATTAATTGAACCATGTAATAACATGGTTAGTTTCCATTCTATACTAGTGCAGTTTGGAAAGATTTGTTATGCCGACAATATCTGGTCACTTTTTACCATGATCAATTCTGGTCATTGTTCAGATAAGTATGTTGTGTATACTTGCATGTATATATCACTAATTCACTATATAAGGCCAACTTATAAACTTACCAATATCGATCACATATCATGTGTCAAATTTCTTAGAGCTAAGTTACATTGTTTTAGGTTTTCGACAACTAAGCTTCCCTTGCTTTATTAAGTTTGAAACACATAGATGGATAAGAAATTTTTTGTCAATGATGACCTAAAATGTAATTTCAAGACTTTTAATAGCCAAAAATGCGAACTATTGACCGTTTCACATAAAAGTATATGCGTTAATAATAACCGTAGAACATGTTGTACCATGTAGTATGAAATTAATTAGGGCTAGGAACACGTGTAGTGGCCTTGAGGAAACAAATAAACAACAGATAAGAAATAGGCATATGTATACCGCCAATAATGAATGTGTAACTAATTGAAAGGTGTGTGATAGCAACAATTGTACAAGAGCATTCACTATAACAGATCTATAAATTTATTTATAAAGTTATAAAAAAGTCTAAAAAGTTGTTAACTATAGTAAAAAATCATTTCATATTTATGTGACATTAAAAGGTTCATAATTTTATACTTTTTTATAATTAAATACATTTGATTAATATATTAAGTTTATAAAATTTTGTGAGAATTCTACATAGTGAAGATAGGTTCTGTTAAAAGTTATATTAACTTTTGTGACACAACCTTGTAAGTTGAAGGGTTTGTTGGTAATATTATTATTTATTTATGATGGGTTGTTTTGTGTTGTTTCATATTGTGCAGGGACCGGGGGGAGGGGCACGTGCCCCTCACCAGAAAATTTTGTAGTTCAGATTGTTTGGAATTTTGAGATATTTTTGTAATGTGCCCCCTTAAAATGTGTCAGAATTAGATAAATCGTAAGTTAAAATCTGATATTTATATAGTTAGATGAAAGAATAGCAGATTTGTTTGCATAGTTGTTGGATTGGGTGGTGAAGGAAATGTTGAAGAAGATGATAGAGATCATAATATATTATACTACTGTAATACTGTAGATAAGGGAAAAGCAACTTAACTTTTGTTTGATACTGAAATCATGTGGTGCAAACTGTACGATGTATGTTCTTTTAAAATTTTCTTTCATTTGTACATTTTCTATTTTTATATTTATGCATCTTTTATTGTAATAGTATCAAGTATCAACTTGTGTTAAAAACAAATATTACATCTTCTGAAGTTAAAAGCATGAATCGGATATTAATAACTTTGCTAATACTAGCATATTTTATGTTCTATTTCTTATTCGACTAAAAAAAAATTTGTGCCCCCTTTTAAAATTATTTCTGACTCCGCCCCTAGCAGGGACTATGGTGCAATTATGCAGTATATAAGCTGGAGTCTTTGGTCAAACGTTTCATTCATCTCAATCATTCACACACACAAAGTTTCGATCTCTCTCTCTCTCTCGTTTTAGGGTTTCATCTGTTTTCATCTAGTTTTAGTTTAATATCATCTTGATCTTGTTTCTTTGGTTATTAGGGTTTGTAAGTGTGAGTGATTGTTTAGTTAATAGAATCCACCTGGTGAGGACTATCTTAATTTTTTATTGTATTTTTTTGGTGAGCATCCGTGTTGAGGACTCATCTACTTGTGTATATTGTTATAATAAAAGTTAATCACAAAGGGATGGTTGGTTGTGTCATTCATTCTTGATCTGGTCAGTTTTGATATCATTTTTACATTGTATCAAAGCCCTAGGTTGATTCTTTGAGCTCGATTGGTGCTGATCTTCATCATTAGGGTTTTATCTTGAAACCTCGATTTTTGGGGGTTTTGGTTAATTGGAGGTTCTTGGTTCGTTAATCGTCGATTAACGTGGTTCTTGATCGTTTCTGGGGGCAATTTGAGGAAACCCTAATTTTTCATTTTTAGGGTTTCTTGATTCGGTTGATCTGTGGTTAATTGGGATCATTGTTGTTGATCTTAGTATATTCACTGCTTTTATTGCTCAGTAAGTCTTCTTTTTCCTAAAGTGAATCATTCTTGGTCAACGGGGAGCAAATAGGTCGATTAACATCTTGACTTGCCACCATTTGAGTGGTTTGGATACCTGCTCTAGTCAGTCCCATTCTCGTTGGCATGCTTTGAGGAGCTTGGGTGTGAGTTGATTCTTGGTTTCTTGTTTTTATTGGTTGTTTGAATTTTTGTTTATGTTTTAGTAGGTGGTTCTTGTTTGTTTTGTCTGTTTGATTATTGATTGTTGGGGTTCTGTTTAGCTACATTATCTGTTAGGTTATTGGTTTTGTTTGGTTGATTAGGTGATTGCTCTATTTTCTTGGTTGTTTTGTTGCTTTATTTCTTGTTTTGTTTGTTTCATTATTACTATTTTTATTAATGATTTATATGAGAGTAATCCTTTTCATTTGCATCCTAATGATTCTAATTATGCCTCTATTGTGTCTATTAAATTATCCGGTGTAGAGAATTATAGGGTTTGGGCTTGTGCTATAAAACTTGCTTTGCTAATTAAGGGTAAGTTGGGTATTGTTGATGGTAGTTGTCTTAGAGAGACTTATGCTGCTAGCCCTGTTTTTCTTGCCAAGTGGGATAAGTGTAATGTTGTTGTGCTTAACTAGATTCTTGCTTCTTTAACTCAAGATGTGTATCTTGGGCATGTTTTTTTCTAATAACGCTGCTATTGTATGGGCTAAACTTAAGGAGACTTATGATAGAATTGATGGTTCTATTGTGTTTAATCTGCTTCGGAAAATTAATTCCTTTAAGCCAGGTGGGTTGCCTGTTTCTGAGTTTTATCATAAGTTGAGTTCTTATTGGAGAGAGTTTGATATCTTGACTAAGTTGCCTGATTGTGTTTGTGATGCTAGAAATGAGTTAATTGATCATGGTAAATTATTAAAATTTTATGCAGTTTCTTATGGGGCTTGATGATGTTTATCAACCGATAAGAAGTAGCATCTTGACTAGGGAAATCATTCCTGAAGTCAAGGATGCTTTTCTCATCATTTCTAGTGAAGAGTCTCATAAGGTTATTCATTCTAGTTCTGTTAAAACTGATAAACCTCAAGTTTCCGCTTTTGTATCTGAATCTGTTGATAATAGGAAGAAATTTGGGGTGAGTGGTAATTGATCTAATTGTAATAATACTAACAATTCTAGTAAGGGGAACTATGATTCTTTGTTGTGTAGACATTGTGGTTAAAAAGGTCATACTATTGAAAGATATTTTAAGATCATTGGCTACCCTCCAGGGTTTAAAACAAATCCTAATTTGAAACATGTTGGTGTGTTTAATAATACAAAGAGTAATAATGTGGAATTTAAAAGAGGGAGTGATAGGAATGAGTCTGGTTCTAATTCTTTGTCCTTCAAATGAGCAGATGCTCAAATTAATGAGTCTGCCTAATGATAATGCCTCTTCTTCACATGCTCAAGCCAATATGGCAGGTATTAGAAATTGTTATTTCTTTCATTGTAATGTGTTTTTTAATCAACACTTTTACAAGTCTTATTGTGCTACTGTTAAAATTAAAGGGGTCAGTTATCATTTTGGGTGGGTTGTTGATTCTGATGCTAACCAACACATGACAAACAAGACTGATAATATGTTTAATTTGGTTGATGTTTATGATTTAAAACTTACTGTTGGTCATCCTAATGGTACATTGGCTAAAGATACACATGTTAGAAACTTGAAACTTAATAATAGTGTTGTCTTGTTTGATGTTTTGGTAGTACCTGAATATCATGTTAGTTTGTTGTCTGTTAATAAGCTTTTTAAAGATATCAAGTTAAGAGTTAGTTTTGATGAAACTAAATGTTATATTCAGGATTTGAAAAGGGGAACAGTCCTGGGGACTGGTAGTGAATTTGCTGGTTTGTATCTGTTTGACAAAGCTGATAGTGTCTCTGCTGTTAGCAATTGTGAGTTTTTTACTTGTTATGTTTCTAAAGATGTTTGACATAATAAGTTGGGTCATCCTGCTAACTTGGTTTTAAACTTGTTAAAAGGTTCTATGAATTTAAAACATGTTAACAGTGATTTACCTTGTGATGTTTGTCATAAGGCTAAGCAAATTAGAGAATTTTTTCTCGAAGTGATCATAAATCTTTATGTTTTGGTGAACTTATTCATATTGATATTTAGGGACCTTACAAATTGGTTAGCAGGGATGGGTTTAGGTATTTTTTTGTACTGTTGTTGATGACTTTAGCAGATCTGTGTGGGTGTATATGCTCAAAACTAAAGATGAATTTTTTCAAATGTTTGTCGGTTTTTATAACTTAGTTTTAACTCATTTTAATAAAAAGGTTAAAGTTGTTAGATCTGATAATGGTACTGAATTTATTAATAAAAACATGAGTGATTTTTTAATCAATGGGAATTGTTCATCAAACTACTTGTGCATATACTCCACAACAGAATGGTATTACTGAGAGGAAACATAGACACTTGCTTAATGTAGCAAGGAGTCTTATGTTTTAGGGGAGGATTCCTCTTATGTTTTTGTCTGAGTGTGTTTTGACTGCTGCTTATTTGATTAACAAGCTTCCTTCCTCTGTTTTGAATGGCAAATCTCTTTTCTGTCTTGTTTATGGTAGAGAACCTAACCTTTCTCACTTAAGAAGTTTTGGGTGTTTGTGTTATGCTACTGTTTTAAAAGGAAATGATAATTTTTCTAGTAAATCTGAAAAATATGTTTTAATTGGGCATGCTAGTGGAAAAAAAGGCTTATAAATTGTTTGGTCTTGAAAACAGATGTGTTATTTACTCTAGAGATGTAAAGCTTTATGAAAATGTTTTTCCTTATAAAATGAACAATGATAGTGTTGTTCTTAAGTCTGTTAATGAGGTTTCAACCCTGATTTTTTTATTGTTTTAAGTTTGAAAACACATCCAAATCTTCAAGTCCCAATGATGATGCAGAAGGTGAGACTACTTTGTGTAGAGAGGGTGGTCACCACTACACTGAGGGTGTGACTACTAACCACAATAGTCAACCAGATATTGCTGAGTCTTTACAGCAAGCTGAAGATAACTTAGCAGTTTACGAAGTAGTAGTAGTCAAATGACTGCAACTCCCATAGGAGATAGAAATAGTTCTAAGGGCAATTTTGATTTAAATAACCAGGTTTTTGAAAAAAAAATTAATGTTGAGACAAAGGAGGTTGGCCATAGGAAGTCTAATAGGGTTGTTAAGTTTCCTGCTAAATTGAATGATTATATGTTGAATACTTCTTTAAGATATGATTTATATAATTATTTTAATCATGCTATGCTTGATATGAAATTTTTTATTGTTTCACATCTGGTTTGAATAATAATTATGAACCAACTTGTTATGAGGATGCTTGTAATGATCCAAACTGGATTAGTGCAATGAATCTTGAAATGCAAACTTTGTATGAAAATGGTACTTGGGATTTACTTGACCTTCCTGTTGGTAGAAAACCTATTAGATCTAAATAGGTTTATAGAATTTAATATCTTTCAATTGGTGAGATTTAAAGATATAAAGCTAGACTTATTGCTAAAGGTTGTAACCAAAGGGGGGGGGGGGTATTGATTATGAGGAGACTTTCAGTCATGTGGTAAAAATGAGTACTGTTAGGTGCTTAGTTGATTTATCTATGCAAAACAATTGGAATTTATATCAGATGGATGTTAATAATGCTTTCTTGTATGGAGATTTGAGTGAGGAAGTTTATATGATTCCACCTCCGACGTATTCTAAGCCTGGAGATAATAGAGTGTATAGGCTTAGAAAATCCTTGTATGGTCCTAAACAAGCACCTAGACATATGAACAATATACTTTCTGAAACTTTGCTTGATGCTGGTTTTGTTCAGTCTAAAAATGATCATTCTCTATATATCAAAACTAATGGTAAAGTTAAGTTGTTTCTGCTTGTCTATGTTGATGATCTTGCGTTAACTAGTAATTCTGAAGTTGAAATTGAAAAATTCAAGAAGTTTTTGAATAACAGGTTTAAAATCAAAGATCTTGGGGAACTTAAGTGTTTTTTGGGATGAAGTTCTTAGAACTGAGAAAGGCTTGTATTTGAGTCAAATAAAATATTGTTTAGAGTTTTTAAATGAATATGAGCTATTGGCTTGTAGGTCTATTGTTACTCATTTGCTTGAAAATATTGTGTTGGCTCATCAAGAGTTTGTTGGTGATAGTTATTTGATTAATATTACCAATTATCAAAAATTAGTTGGGAAATTAATCTACTTAACCGTGACTAGACCTGATATATTATGTTGTGCATTGTTTGAGTCAATACATGCATTCTCCTTTAGAGTCTCATTTTGATTTGGGTTTGAGAGTGCTTAAGTATTTAAAACTTGTGCCTAGAAGTGGTATTAGTTTTGGTAAGAGTTCTTAAAGTTATAGTGTTGTAGCTTATTCAGACTCTGATTGGGATAAGTGTCATGTTACTAGAAGATATGTTTCTGGCTATTGTGTATATGTTAATGGAAATTTGGTTATCTGGAAAAGCAAGAAACAAGTTACCTTGTCTAAATCTTCAGCTGAGACTGAATATAAGGCAGGACAGCTGCTACTTGTGAGATTATGTGGGTGGTTAGGCTTTTGAGTGAGTTTGGTATAACTCAATTGCTTCTTGTCAGTTTGTGTTGTGATAATAAGTCTGCTATGCAAATTGCTGCTAATCCAATGATGCATGAGAAGAATAAACACTTTGATATTGATGTACATCTTGTTAGAAAGAAAGTGACATCTGGGCTTATAAGAAATGCGAAGGTGGATTCTAAGAATCAAATTATAGATGTTTTAACTAAAGCCTTGGGTTCCTTTCAACATGCTCTTTTGGTTAAAAAACTTGGTATGATAAACATGTTTGGTTTACAAGCTTGAGGGAGGGTGTTAAAAGTTATATTAACTTTTATGACACAAGCTTGTAAGTTGAAGGGTTTGTCAGTAAATATTATTATATATTTGTGCTGGGTTGTTTTGTGTTGTTTTATATTGTGCAGGGACTATGGTGCAGTTATGGAGTATATAAGTTGGAGTCTTTTTTCAAACGTTTCATTCATCTCAATCATTCACACACACATAGTTTCAATCTCTCTTTCTCGTTTTAATGTTTCATCTGGTTTTATCTAGTTTTAGTTTAAGATCATCTTGATCTTGTTTCTTTGGTTATTAGGGTTTGTAAGTGTGAGTGATTGTATAGTTGATAGAATCCACCTTACGTGGACTATCTTGATTTCTGATTGTATTTGTTTGGTGAGTATCCGTGTTGGGGACTCATCTACTTGTGTATATTGTTATAATAAAAGTTAATCACAAAGGGGTGGTTGGTTGTGTGATTCATTCTTGATATGGTAAGTTCTGATATCATTTATACAGGTTCAAGGTTCACAAATTAATGTTATGATGCAACTATAAACCTATTAAAAAGTTTACCATAGGAGATGCTCTAAGAGTATTTCGTTCGTAAAACTCGTATACATCGCTAGATTTATAGCGACAAATAGTCGTATTTACTCTATTGTAAATATGTTTCGTGTAACGTTTATGCATGTGGTTTGAGTTTCAACATTTTTTTTGAACGGCAGTTTGGTGCAGCGGAGTATCTTACGTGCCACCGAGGCACCAAGTCTCTCAACCCGAGTTCGAATCATCTCATGAAGAGAATATCAACCACCATGCTAGCCATCCAGTTTCCCATTAAGGGGTTTCAAGGCATTGCGATGGGATTCAAACCCGGCTGCCAATTATGGGAAAATCCCCCATATAGGAAATGACAGGAGTTGAACCCCTGACCTCCCCCACATGGAGACTATAACCAAATGCATCCATCCAACTGAGGTAGACTTCATTTGCGGTTTGAGTTTCAACATAATCTTAGCATTCGGGTAAAAATAAGAATACTAATGTATTCCTGCCAAGTGCAATAAAACCAAACCGCTAATTTGATTTTATTGTGAAAAAACCTATAATAAGTCTTGCTCAAATGGTGTAAAGAATACTTGTTCAATTGGTAAACTGCACTCGATAACAAACAAACTGCGTTTTACTTCACACATGTTTGGCTGTTTATCACAATGAGGCCATTATATTTCTTCATCCTAAGATACTTGTAAATTTCTCCCAAAACTCGATGGTCTTGTGCGAGTTTTTATTTCTGTTGATTTTACGAAGAAGTATCCTTAAATGAATGAAATTTGTAGGCATTAATTAGGTTGTTGCTTCCTAGCTTATTGATCCCATTTTGGGTTTAAAGATCAAGGGAATTGAAAAAGAATTGGATTCAAACACGAGTCAATCCCATCAAGAAATATGGTTTGTCATACAAAATGCAACACGTACATTGCTTCCAATGAGTTCAGCTGCAACCAGTTTAGCCAAAGTTGCAAAACGAGTCTCTTGAAAAATTAGACTCTACATACCTTGACATTGAAGATAAGGTGTGTGCATCATTTTTATTTTGTTGTAAGTTCTTTAAAGGGGATGCTTGGAATTTTTGATTAGAAATGATTTATTTTGCTCTTTATAGGCAGCCAGATTTTTCCTTTTAAATTTCTTAAATACTTTTTGAAATTATTGAGTCACTTGTAGTCTAGTCACTTTTGTACCTAAGAAGGTAGTTTATCTTGTAAGGAGCGGGGATGTGATTTTCATCCATTTTACTTAACTATTTTTTCAAGTAATAAATATATCATGACTTTTTAAAAAAACCCTCCAATCAACCAAGCATTTATATCCCGAAGTTTGACATTCATTGCAAGACGCGGATTAATCATCTCTTTAGTCGTCTAAATATATTCATTGTCTGGGGTGGGATATTGCATATACGCAAACAACATGAGAATTCTACTTCCCGATGCAGAAAATGAGCGAAGTTTCAGAGGCAGCGTCCTCCGGTCCTTGAGATTCCATATGGTTTTTGATAACGAAGCATTGTTTATTTGTTTCAAAACTCTCAAGCAAACTAGCCAAGCTGTAAGTATTCTGAATTGAAAAAATACTTTGATGTTTAAAAATGAAAATATCATATTTCAATAACCTACATAGTAAACCTACATACAAGGAACTATGGCCTATCGAATTGTATATATAGTTGTAAGAGTTCCACTTCTACCATCTCAAATTTTAAAAAACGTAAATAAAAGTGTTGTATTTGACAACCGTGTGTATTTACGGGCAGGGCCGGATCTAAGTACAAAGGCAGGTGCTTCTATGGTTAGTCCGATAAAATAATTTTTGTGTAAATTTTTTTGTGATTTTGAGCTTTTTTTTGAGAATGCCTTTAACCAAAACTCAGATTTCCCCTACTGATCATATACTAAATCTCAATATTCAATGCCCTCTTACACCTTATAAACCCTTTATTTTAAAATAAAAATACTTGATTTATAATTTTGGTAACAGTTTTTTTCCGCATTTTTTTGTTATTGTAAAAAAAATAAAAATTTGCCCCCACTACTCACTTTTCTGGTTCCGTCATTGTTTACGGGTTTAAAAACTAGATTTTTGTCATAAAAACGAATGCTTAACAATGTATAATATATATTTACGTGTATGTTTTTTTAGAACGGATTCTTAAGTGTATGTTACCTGGGACTTAAATCAAGTACTACAATTAATATCCTAATCTATGGCGTATGTAGTTAACTATCGTGCAATCATTCGTTTCTGAATAGATGATCTTGTTAAAACATGAAAAGTAATTAGTTAAACCATGTTGGATAGTTTATAGTAATGAGTTTGGATCCATTTTTGTGCGTGGATACTTTGTTGTAACCAAGTTAATAGTGAGGCAGAGATCGAAAATATATATGTAAAGGACATATTATAATTTAACCATGTTTTACAACGTGTATACAGCACCCACGTAATTAGAAGCAAAAAGCATCACAAATCAGATATATCTTCTCAAACTGATGAAGAAATTTAACGTGCTTCTTTTATTTATTACTTATATGCTTCTAAAAACTGCCCCCATGCATAAGTATCGCAATCTCACTGCACCCTGCAAAAAATCATAATACATGAGATAACATTATTACTAAAAAATAATACGTATATGTGTATATAAGTTTTAATTTCATAAAATATATATACTCTGTATAATTTAAAGAAAATACTTAAACATACTTGGTGCAGTCGGTTTCGGGGCTAATCTTGTAAGGGATACTAACGCCACATTTGCCAGGGAGGCCGGCAGCATAGCTGGAACTAATGCCCGAGTTGGCGGAATAAGCGTTCTTCAAGCAGGTGCAGGCAGTTTGACGATCAGGGGTTGATGTAGCCGCGTCATTGAGTGCTTTTACACCACTGCAACATGTCTCTGGCACATCACCACCTTTTTGTAGGTAGCCAAGGCATGGTGCCAAGCTACTAGCCACCTGACCGCAGCTAATAGCCTCAGCATAGGGTGCTGCTACCAACATGCAAGCCACAACTACACACGAAACAATCATTGCCATCTTTGCCATTCTTAAGTTATATGAGTGTATATATGATCACTAGAACAAAACAGAAACTTTTATATGATTCAAAGTTGTTGGTGCAAGAAACGGTTTACAATGTTGCAATATTTATAGGGCGTTTTTAAAGTGTCAATTTGTGTATGAACGAATTAAGTAGGGTTTGCAAGGACAAAATAACATTAGAGGTTAGTTGACAGTTAGGACAGACATTAATTGAACCATGCATTAACATGATTAGTTTCGAATCTATGCTAGTGCAGTTGGGAAAGATTAGTTATACCGACAATATTAGTCATTTCTACCATCAATTCTGGTTGATTTTTTCTTTAAATAGATGAAATGCCATATTTCTTTAGCCTCTTAGATTTCATATATTTGTTCTTAATGTTGTATACGTGTATATATCCACTATATGGCCAACTTATAAAGTTACTAAAATCGATCACATGTCATGTGTCAAATTTCTTAGAGCTAAGTTGCATAAATGTACTTGTTTTAGGTTTTCGACATGTAACTAGCTTCCCTAGCCTTGCTTATATCCAGCTCCTCATTATATCAAGTTTGAAACACGTAGAACCATACATGGAAAATTTTGGTCCGGTTTTCGGTTCTCTGTCCGGTCCGGTCCAGGTCGATACAGTACGATCCGGTCCCACTACAAAAAAAAGGCCTTTAGTGACCAAAGTTGAGTGACCACTTTTTTATTTCGTCACTGAACAGTGACGAATATAATTTATGGTCACTATTTTTCTAGTACAAAGTGAGTGACGAAACTTATAAGTGGTCACTATGTGGTCATTAAATTACACTTTTGCATATGTCAAAATGTTTCTTATTAATATGTAAAAGTAAAAAAAAAACTTAAATATTAAATCACATTTATTTTATTTTATAATTTACCCAACAAATAAAAATACCACATTTTTCTAGGGCCGGCAGACCCAAAACCAACTCGGATCGAATCAAACCGAACTGAACAATTTTGATTCAAGGTTTTGGACCAATTCAGTCTTCGGTCCAATCAGTCCGGTTCGATTTTACCAAAATCTTGTCGATTTGGCCTAATAAGACCGGACCAAAGACCGAACTGGACCGGACTAATCCGGATCGGACCGTACCAAACCATACCAACCCGGACCGGACCGGACCATTTCGGTCGGTCCGAGGTCTGGTCCGGTCTTAACCGGTCCCAGACCGATGCTCATCCCTACATTTTTCTATCACTAAAAACAATTTGATAAAAGAAATTTGGTTTAAGAGTAAAAAAACACGAGTGTGGGTTAGTTGAAAGAAATAAGCCCACCACAAGGTCCGACCCATATGAAAACACCACTAACCATCTCTCTCAAAACACCACACCGTTAAATATAGATCCAATAACCACCGACCACCACCACTCACAACCACTCACAACCGCTCACCGCCGCTCATCGTCGCTCACCGCCGCTCACCACTGCTCACCACCGCTCACCATCGCTCACCACCGCTCACCACCGCTCACCACGACTCACCTTCTTCTCCGGTACTAATTTTCTGCTAAACTAGTTGTTAATTTTATTGCTATGAGTTATAAATTAATGCTAAATTAGTCATTGATTTGATTGCTATGTTAAGCTGATTAATTGATGAGCTTATTAGGTAGGATTATTGGCTTATTTGATAGGCATATTATGCACATTATGTATTCTTAGGTTGTTTAAGCATATTTGATAGGCTTATTGGATTGAAACTTTTAAAAACCTAGAAGGCATAAACTGATTTTATAAGGCATAAGATTGGCTAAGCCATATGACCAATTTGAAAAATAAGCTTATTAGAGTTTATGGTTTATTTAAGGGATGTTTGTTTCGGCTTATATGAGTTGTATTTAATGAATTTGAAACTAGTGATCGAAGAATCCCAAAGCTTCGAAATGATCCTATAACGGATCAGATCTTTCACGTCTAATCTTTTTAGTATTGCCTCAATGATATCTATAGGGAGGTCTGCCATTAAAACCCAAGATATTGCAACCCTAAATCGGAAAGAAATGGCGGGGGTTGAGTGAGAATGCAAATCTTCTTTTATACTTACATATATAATGACATCTGTAAAAAGTTTTAATACATATTTACCGGGGTAACCCTTTACCCAAAAAATAATGACATCTATAAAAAGTTTTACCGGATACCGGCTAAAGATACTTCTTTTATTGGCACGCGCCACAAACTTTATTCAAACAGTAAATATTAGATATATACAAAATATGGTTCTTAATTAGTCATTCATACATATAAATTAATTTATGAAAGATTGAATGTAACCTAAAACTACCGTCACCAAGGTTCTAACATAGAAACATCTTTGCTAGACCAGAATGAATTGATGCTTTCAACTTCTTCTCCATCGTCATTGTTGTACTCTGAACCATAACCTTCAGACTCAAATAAGTATTCAAACCGTCCGTAAGAACGTCATCATCATCACTCTCATCGAGACTGTCATGATTTTGGATTCTGAAGGTATCCCCATTATTGAAATTATTGGCAATGTCATGTCTAATTTCTCGCCTCATCCATTTCCCTTGCTTAACCAAATCCAATAACAAGTCTTATCACAAATGATTCATCTTTTTGTAAAAGTGTACCCTTGTCATCATATCCCTCCACCAGAAAAACCAAATCCCTCTGCCCCTTCAAACTCACATAAAATAATTCCGAGTGCCATGACAACATAGCTCTCAGCTTGTTTGAAAGCCCAAACTCCTTTCTGAAATGAGTCATGTGATCAACTAATGTTCCATTTTCAACCATCATACCAAGCATCTCTCTCACCACATTACACGCCCTTTTTTCCCGCTTTAATTGATTCTTGGGAAAATCATCAGCTTTTGTACGATATGGACACACATCAGTTATATCTCTAAACTTGAGCAAAAACTCCTCATGGTGTCTTTTACATTCTGCCCCTTACGAAGTCTTAAACGGTTGAACTTTAAAGGCCTGTCTACAATCAATCCAAGAGGTTTGTCTTCAGGACTAGGTAATTGGTTGACCAGAGTTAAGTCACATGACACCAACTCAAGTGAAGCCCATAAGAAGTGTCAATGGTCTTAAACTTATCCGGATACTCATTACAAAGGCGAGACCGGAAATTAGTAGGGAGACTAAGATCAGGCCCCAATGTGAACCAGCTTTGACAAAAGGAGTCTATGATGAGACGAGAGCATAAGAAGTTTCTGGAGTTTGTTGACTAACGAGATCACTAGGTAAGCTGATCACTAGGTAGACATCTTGGTGGCCTCATACATATTAAACGAATCACTGAAATATACGACATCTTGGTGGCCTCATGCTGATCGTACTTTGGGAGTTTGAGGATACATTTGTTGCATGGCCTAGCAACTACTTTATGCGCTTCTATGTGTTGCTTAGCCAGTTGCCCGTCTACGAATGTATTTCCTTAAGTTTTTTAGGACATGCAAAGTGACACATTTCTATTGCATTTTATATTTCAGGATTAGCAGGGGTGACTAACTCTCTTCATTCATATGACATTATTACCAAGAAATGGACAAGGTTGCTTCCATATTACATCAATCGTTTTTCCTTTAATTTCTGTAACTTTTTATAAAAATGAAATGTTGATTTGTAAATTCAGAATGACACCGGCTGGGGACCCCCCCCCCCCCCCCCCCTTTCACCTAGGGCTGCTCATGCAGCTGCTGCTATTGGGACTATGGTTGTATTTCAGGTGATTAGATACTATATTTATGGTCCATCATAGAAGCACGAGAATAAAATACTCTTCATTGTTTGTGATTTGTGATAAAGTTGATGCTGCATTGCTAGGGTGGCATAGGTCCAGCTGGCCATTTGACTGATGATCTTTATGTGCTTGACTTGACTAACGACAAATATAAATGGCACCGGTAAGCGTCTCTCACTGATGATGTTTAAAATTCATTTTCTCATTCATAAGGTATCATATCATCTTATTTTGCATCTTATTTTACGCGAGTGCAGAGTTGTTGTTCAAGGGCAGGGTCCTGGACCTCGTTATGGTCATGTCATGGACTTAGTCTCACAACGATATCTTGCATGTCATCGTGGTATGTTCTTGCTTTATGGTGGAAGAGACACCTCAGCGTGGTATGTAATTTATTTGTTTTATTTACATCTTGCATGTCATACTAAAAACACACAATACGCCCGTATATATGCCTCTACAGCCTTTCATGTTGTTGATGGCCTATGCACTTATTTCTTGCATGCCAATTCGCCTCTAAGAAAGTATTAGTGTTTACCATAATTCTGTTTATCAGAAGGGGTGTTTAGGAATAGGTTTTGCAGTGGGTAAAATGGGTCAAAAGTGGTAAATGCACGAAGTAAAAACACAAAGGTATATTGAAACGAAATTGTATTGATATTTTTGTCTTTTAAAAGTTACATATATAACTATCACATAACAACCTTAACGGACAATATTTGTCTGTTAGCCTTTGGCCCAGACCAGTGGCGGACGTAGTAAAGTGAAATACAGGGGGCAATTTTTTTTTTGACAATAGTAAGACGAAAAAAACTAGGATCCGAATAAAAAACCAAGTATAGTAACTTAAGGATTTCTAAGTTTATTAGTGATAAATTATGGACTTCAATGTGTGAATGGGGGTCAATTTGAGTTTCGAGCAGAGGGCATTTAAAAAAAACACTCAAAATCGAAAAAAATTACACTATAATCTCGTCATTTTTGTCTAGCCATGGGGGGCGCCGCCACCCTAAACCTATAAGGTAAATCTGCCCATGGCCAGACAATCCTAAACATGCAGGCTTGTATATTAACAAGTCTTGGGCCTGCAACAAGTCAAATAATAATGATACAGGCATATCCCAAATACATAGTATAATCTAAAGTGTTTCATAATGCTAAGTATGACAGAACAAGCTTATGATCTTAATTCCAACATTTAGTTTGCTGAAGATTGATTGTATATGTGCATGATATACAACCTTTAGATGATGCTTACACACTGCTTATGTATAAAAATGGACAATGGGAATACACCTGGTGTTTCACCATCATCAAGATACCAACATGCTGCGGTAAGTATTAGTTTATAATCCCTCAATTGAAAACTTCAATTCCTTTTGCAGATTAAAATCAAAAATCAAGATTTTACATTTCTTTAAAATTGTTATTTATCGAGTATTGTCGTAAATATGAAACTATTTGGCTTGTGATCAGGTATTTGTTGGTGCTAGATTGCATGTCACGGGAGGTGCTCTTAGGGGAGGGCCTGTGGTCGATGGTGAAGCAGCCGTTGTAGGTTAACATTGGTTTTATTAGTCACATTCAAATATATATCTAAATTTACTAGGTGAAGAAAGTATAATAATTGCAACCTCATTACATTTTACAGTGTTGGACACGGTTGCTGGAGTTTGGTTAGATAGACATGGTTTGGTGACTTCTTCACACACTAGCAATGGGCAAACTGAAGATCCGTCTTTGGAGCTCATGTGTCGGTGTCGGCACGCCACGTCATCGGTTGGTTCTTGTGTTTATGTATATGGTGGTCTTAGGGGAGGTAAGTCTTCCCACTTTTACATTATAATTTTCAAAGCCAAAGCTTTTTTGTGCGTCGGGTAGTCAATATAAAGTTTATTTGTTATATGTGCCGGAGATCTCTTGTTAGATGACTTTGTAGTAGCAGAAAATTCTCCCTTTTTGGATGCCAATAATACAAGTGAAAAGGGTTCAAACATGACAACTGCTAGGACGCACAATTTATGCCTGTTTGATCCTATATCTAATGATGATGGATCTGAGTCTATGCAGGTCAGGTTTCTTGTTCCTCGTTTTTTTAAGCTAAAATTCGTGTTTGTTCATTTAAGCTTACCTCAACAATTGAATGACTGGATTTTCTTGTTAGTAATGAATAAATAAGCTTATTCAGATTCGTTTATGTATTTTTAGCTATACGAATTGTAAGCGGACAAGTACAATATATTCACATTAGGCTTATATGTAAGTGTAAGAATTGTTTCTACTAAATATACGTTTCAATTAGATATGGCAATTTGAGACGCAGGGATTAAAGATTGGTCTAGCTGGGTAAATATCTATCAGGGGATGATTCTTGTTGAGTTTGGCTAAGTGTTATAGACGAGTCTAGTGGTTATTTGATATAAAGTGAAATTATTTAACAATTACCTAACGTGTCTAGACTCGTTTAGCGGGTAAATGATACGGATCGGATCGATTATAGGGGATAAAAGAACAATAACGATAAATAAGGATAGGTGATCAACTTTCGAGAGGCCGATCTCTCTCCCAATAATGATATTAAATCACTAATTCATTCATATTAATCTGCATAATGAAATTACAACCCTAATGATCTTTATATAATAATCCTATTCTTGTAGAACAAGTCGGATCATAATCTTTACCTAAATAAAACATATCTAGTAAATAAATAAAACTATACTAATACTTATTTAATAACAATTCCATAATTAATAACTCCAGATCGTATCATTACTCTGCCCGCAAAAACACCTTGTCCTCAAGGTGTTGCTCCAAAATCTTGCCTCGCGTGATTCCGGGATCCCATGTTCTTCGTTATAAGCTTTTTGCGTGCTTCAAATGCATGTAATAGTCCTCCAATATCTTCTTAAGCTTCTTAAGATTTCTTATGCGCACTTGTAGATGTCCATAAGATCCACAAATTTCAAATCCGGTAAGTGGAGTACCTAGATTTATAGGTTTTTTGGTTCGGATAAACTTTTTCCAAAACAACCTTGCCTTCACCTTCCTGTTAGGACTTCTCTGATTTAGTCTGACCCTTCATGAATGAACCTCTCCTTCGTGCTTGATGTCTTCTTTTACTGCATTTATCCTCCCTTGAAGCTTCTCAAACCACACTGAGAAATCTTGACGTGCCAATGAGAATTCTTGTCGTGCCAATAAGAAATCTTGTTTCAAATCTTCACACGCCGATTGTAACTGTTTCACCAACTTTGTGACCTCAATTAACCCTTCTTCAAAACTCTTTACTTCCATTCCTTCTTTTGAGCAACAATCAGGACCGAGTGACAACTACGGATGAACAGTAGCCGTACGCCAAATAGTAACAGATGAATAGTTTTTTTTGCGACCCTAGAATCGAAACAGCTCTGATACAAGTTGATACGAACCGGATCGATTATAGGGGATAAAAGAACAATAACGATAAATAAGGATACGTGATCAACTTTCGAGAGGCCGATCTCTCTCCCAATAATGATATTAAATCACTAATTCATTCATATTAATCTGCATAATTAAATTACAACCCTAGTGATCTTTATATAATAATCCTATTCTTGTAGAACAATTCGGATCATAATCTTTACCTAAATAAAATATATCTAGTAATTTAACACCCCCAAATTTACACGCATCGGAATACATCTTTGGGTGCTAAAAAATGATATAAAAACACATAATTTATAAAGAACGACCCGAAAAGAGACGTTTTAATTTTATCGTTCCTAAAACATTCGTCAGAGTAGCGTAGTCCCAAGACATCGTAACCAAAGTAAAATTAAAACAAAAGATTTAAATTGTTTTAAACAAAGGAACGATAATTATTCAAAGAGTTTATATTGCAAAAGCAGTGCACAACTTCATTCACGTGACCTCCAAGCTTCACACTTCTTGATTACCTGAAACATATGAGAAAATCATCAGCAAAGATGCCGAGTGAATCTATAGGTTTATATAATCATTTTGAACACAAGCAAATATTATAAGTTTGTGGCATACTTGAAGGCAACAAGCATCTAATAATTTGCATCAACAATCATAATTGTATTTAGCATAAATTGCAATAAGCTCATGGAACAGAGCCCTTAGACACTCCCATATCAGTCTAATAAGACGAGAGATTTATTAATTGTCAATTACCTCCAGATTATTGGTACATTACCGTATACCTGACTTCTCAATACAATATGTCCATACAGTGTGGAGGTCGGGCCTAAGCTTCTATGACAAGTCCACACAAACTGAACCGGGGAGGCTTCTCCCATAGATCTATTAATTGTACTACCGGTTAACCTATCATAGGTTAATTAACGGTCCGTAATTGAGGCTTTAATAATGGCAATCACTTAATGCAATTTAAAGGCAACCACGGGTCCATTCAAAGAGGGACAAGCATACCATAAAAATCTTGTGTTCTAAGTTTATAAAAACTTGTATTCCCCCTCGCGGGTTTTTAAAATATTTGAATGAGCTCAAACGAGGCTATAGACTCACCTTAGTATTTATAGTAATTGAAGACGATCGCCGACGATAGATGATGCCCGATAAACACGATAACCGCAACCTAGCAAATAAGGTGCGTACGTTAATAATAGACTCGAGAATTAAATGATACATAATAAAATCAAGCTCAAGTATAAAATCACGAAAAATCGAGAGAAAACGATACAAGTGATTCTATTATAGTCTCCTATATATTCATTTTATTTTTCTATGCTTTTAGTAAAAATCTGCCGGAACATACCGAATGTCCAAGCTGTTTTCTCATACTTAAACATATCAAATTTTATGATAATACTCAGAGAACTTACTTACTATATGTAGAAAGTCCCTCCCAAGAGCCCATTAAAAGATTTTACTTCTAAAGTCCCCTGGCCGACACAACTTTGATTTACAAAATTCGGACAGTTTAGCGACCTTGGATTATGAAACTATTTTGACCATTCTAAACAACTCCATTTATAAAACCAACACTTGATTCTAAAAATAGACTCAAAACACTAACTATAGAGCCTGAGAACAGCCCTTGACTCATTTTGAAACTCATTTTATAGTCCCCGAGATTCGATCCAAATATTGACAACAATTTTCGGATTGTGTCAACACTCGTCTCCCGGTACACGAAAATCAAATCATCATAACTTTTGATCCGTAATGAGTTAGAAGCTATACTTTATATCAGATCGAAGCTCTCGAAATTCTCTACAACAAGATCTAATAATATCAACCTATACTAAGACTTAAGACTTATGAAAATGGCCTTAAACCCACGGCTCAAAATTAATTATTTAAAAACCATGCAAAAATTAATTTTTCAATACAATTTACCCATTTCCATACTCCTAATAACAACTAAAAGTCGTCCTAATCAAACACTAATAACCCTAGACCACTTGCATGTCCAAATCTTACAAGATCCATATCAAAAATCTTACATGCAAGCATCCCCACTTTTAATATAATAAAAATAACACTTATTTACAACCATAAAATAGATCAAAACAAGATGATCTTTCAAGAAAAATAATTTTGAGAAAAAGTTCATGCATGTTGTAAAGTTGATCAAAACAAGATGATCAAAACAAAATAATCCAAATCATATTACAATCATGGGACTTACTTTGGTTTTCAAGGATTCAAGCTGGAAATTAGATTCCAAGGGTGTTTTAGCTTGATGGTGTCACGGCAAAAAAAGAAAAGATAAGAGAGAAGAAAATTTTTAATTTAGTAGTGGTTTTTGTATGTTTTTAATTGATAGAAATTGATCAAAATTCAAAAAATCAAAAGAAAATGTAATGCATGTAAAATTTTAACAATGATCAAAGATCAAAATGCAACTTTTTAGCATTAAAACATGATGATCTTACTTAAATCATCACATACATGATGATTTAAACATAGATCTACCATTGAAATTATAAAATCTTGAAAGTGTAATGCATGTAGGAGATTTTCATACCAAAATGTAGATCTTGAGATTTCCAAGATGGGTCTTTGAATAAATTTTGAAGATTCAAGCTTGACCATCAAAATTTGATGTTCTTTGGTGTTGGGGGTTCACGGCTCAAACAAGGAGAGAGAGAAAGATGTGGTTGATTTTATTTTTACAAGTGTTGTATGTGTTTTTGGTTAGTGGAATTTCTATTTATAGTCCAAGGTGAGGGTAATTTTTGCCAAAATGCATTTCTTTAGGCTGAAAATGTTAATATTAACTTAAGTAACGGTAAATGACTAAAAGTAAATTTTGAAAATATTTACGGGCTCGGGTTTCGTAAAAATACTTTTTTTTAAAGTTTAAACGGACACGAAAAATAATAATATAACGACTCGATACATAATTAAAATGATATCGTCGAAAATATTAAATATCGAAACGATAGATAATAAAATATAAAATTTTTGGCATCCATCGGTATCGCGATCACTAGTAATCCTCGTTGCTCGTCAAAATATTAAAATAAAATATTCAATATAGGTTTCAACTTAAACCGTTAATCAATATAGTATTTAACGTTATGAAATACTAAAAAATAGAATATTAGTAAGATAGAATTAAATAATGACCTTATTTTTGCGGGTTTTACATTCTCACCACCTTAGGAGAGCACCGTCCCGGGGCTTACTTCTCCTTAGGTCCGTCTACGAATAAATTCGGATACTTGCTCTTGAAGTAGTCCTCTCGCTCCCAAGTGTATTCAGGTCCACGTCGGGAATTCCATCGCACTTTTACTATCGGGATCCGACTTTGTTTAAGCCGTTTCACATCTCGATCCATAATCTCCACCAGTTCTTTAATAAAATGCAACTTGTCATCCAATTGAACCTCCTCAAGTGGAATTATCAAATTCTCGTCCGCCAAACATCTCTTAAGATTGGAAACGTGAAAAGTGTTGTGAATAGCACTTAACTTGTCTGGCAATTCCAACTTATACGCCACACGATCAATGATCTTGAATGGACCAATATAGCGTGGACTAAGCTTTCCTCGCTTGCCAAATCGAATTACCCATTTCCAAGGTTATACTTTCAACATAACCATATCGCCAATATCAAACTCCAATGGTTTTCTTCTCTTGTCCGCATAGCTCTTCTGCCTACTACGGGTTGTCAATAAACGATTCTTGATTTGCACGATCTTCTCATTCGTTTCTCTAATCAATTCGGGACCCGTCAATTGACTTTCTCCAACCTCACACCAACCAACTGGCGATCTACACTTCCGCCCGTAAAGTGCTTCAAAAGGCGTTGCCTTGATACTTGCATGATAACTGTTGTTGTATGAGAACTCCACCAAAGGTAAGTGTCGATCCCAACTACCTCCGAAGTCTATTACACACACTCGTAACATATCCTCCAAAGTCTGAATAGTCCATTCACTTTGTCTGTCCGTTTCCGGATGATACGCAGTGCTCATATCCAACTGAGTCCCCAAAGCTCGCTGAAGCGATTTCCAAAACTCAGATGTGAACCGACTATCTCGATCAAAAATAATTGACAAAGGAACTCCATGTCTACAAACAACTTCCTTCAAATACAACCGAGTAAGTTTGTCTAAGTCATCCGTTTTCTTTATCGGCAAGAAATGAGCCGACTTAGTCAACCGATCAACAATCACCCAAATTGTATCATAACCACTAGAAGTTCTCGGAAGTACCGAAACAAATTCCATAGTGATCTTCTCTCATTTCCATTCTGTAATTTCAGGTTGTTGCAGTAATCCTGAAGGTCTCTTGTGCTCAAACTTCACCTTAGCACACGTCAAGCATTTACTAACATAAGTAGCAATGTTAGCCTTCATATTCGGCCACCAGTAACATTTCTTCAAGTCTTGGTACATTTTATCCGATCCTGGGTGAATCGAATATTTAGACTTATGAGATTCGTGCATAATTAAACCTCTCAGTCCTCCATACACCGGTAACCATACACGATTCTCAAAATACCGAATTCCGGCATTACGAATTTCGAATATTGGTGTCATCCTTCTACCCAAGTCTTCATTTCTCACATTCTCCTCTTTCATTGCCTTTGTTTGAGTTTTAAGTATTCGATTAGATAAATCGAAATAAGTTGTCATGGTTAAAGCTCTAACCCTTTTGGTTATTTCTCTATCTTTCCTACTAAGAGCATCGGCAACTACATTCGCCTTGCCGGGATGATTGCAAATTTGAATGTCATAATCACTCAACAATTCTACCCATCTTCTCTGCCTCATATTGAGCTCCTTCTGATCTAAAATATGTTACAGGCTTTTATGATCGGTATATACCACACTGTTTGTACCGTAGAGATAGTGTCTCCAAAGTCTAAGAGCAAAGACAACAACTCCTAATTCCAATTCATGTGTAGTATAATTCTCCTCATGCTTCCTCAATTGACGAGATGCATACGCGATCACTTTATCCCTTTGCATCAAGACAACACCAAAACCCTTACGTGATGCATCACAATATACCACAAAGTCTTCAGTTCTATCGGGCAAAGCCAAAATTGGTGCAGAACACAGCTTCTGTTTCAAAGTTTGGAATGCTTCTTCTTCATCTTCTGAACCCCACTCATAATTCTTGTTTTTATGTGTAAGTTTAGTAAGAGGTTTAGAAATAAAGAGAATCCTTCTATGAATCTCCGGTAGTATCCAGCCAACCGCAAGAATTGTCTAACTTTAGTCGGGGTCGTAGGCGTAGCCCAATCTCTAATAGCTTCAATCTTGGAAGGATCAACATGAAAACCATTACTATCGATCACGTGCCCAAGGAATTGGACAGAATCCAACCAAAAATCACACTTAGAAAATTTTGCATACAACTTCTCCTTCTTCCACAACTCCAAAATAATTTTCAGATGACCTTCATGCTCCTCCTGACTCTTAGAATAAATCAGGATATCATCGATGAATACAATCATAAACTTGTCAAGGTATGGTTTACACACACGATTCATTAAGTCCATGAATACCCAGGTGCATTAGTTAACCCCAACGGCATCACTTGGAATTCAAAGTGTCCATAACGCGTCCGAAAAGTTGTAATATGTATGTCCTCTTCTTTAACACGAAGTTGATGATAACCCGACCTCAAGTCGATATTTGAGTACACACACGAACCTTGAAGTTGATCAAACAAATCATCGGTCCTAGGAAGTGGATAACGATTCTTGATAGTTAACTTCAACTCTTGGTAGTCTATGCACATTCTGAACGATCCGTCCTTCTTCTTCACGAACAATATTGGAGCTCCCCAAGGTGACGAACTTGGTCTAATGAACCCCTTATCCATTAACTCCTTCAACTGATCTGCCAACTCCTTCAACTCAGACGGTGCCAAACGATAAGGTGCACGCGCCACCGGTGCAGCTCCTGGCACTAAATGAATCTTGATTTCGATTTCTCGCTGAGGCGGAAGCCCTGGCAAGTCATCGAGAAATACTTCAGGAAAATCACGAATAACCAGAACATCTTCTACACGCCTTACCGGTAGTTCTTTCTCCACTACTTGAGCCAAGAACAGGTGACAACCTCTTTCCACATATTTCCTCGCCTTGATACAAGATATCACCGTCAGACGAGATCTACCGACATCACCTTCAACTACTAATACCTTGTCCTTAACTGGTATGTGAACAACTTTCTCCCCACATACAATCACCGCATCATGTGCAACCAACCAATCCATACCAACAATCACATCAAACGAACCCAACTCTATCGGCATCAAATCAATTTCAAACAAATGATTTGCTAATTTCAAAGGGCACTTCTTAAATATAGTGGTAGTACTAACTAATTGTCCATCAGCTAACTCGACCTTATAACTAGTGTTTAGGCTTGTTGGCTCAATATCAATTAAACAACTAAAGTAAGTGCTTATAAAGCTCCTATCAGATCCTGGGTCAAACAACACACTAGCATAACGATGGTTGAGTAAGAACCTACCCGTCACCACATTTGGACCTTGTGCCTGATCAGCATCCTTAACAGCATAAACTGCCCCAGCAGCTTCACCTGCTTTCTTGTTCTTCAACTTCGGGCATTTGGGACGAACATGATCACGTTCTCCACATTCAAAGCAAGTCTTGATCGGAATAGCATTTGCTCCAGTGGCAGGGATCCATGGCTTGCATTTCTCCACAACATGCCTAACCTTTCCACATTTAGTGCATATTGGTGGACAATCACCAAAGTGACAAGCACCACAGCTCCTACATCTCTGGGCTGGTCACCCATGGTCATCATTATTATTCTTGTTAGTTGCAGCTCTAGCCCCATCATTTCTCCTCTGATTGTACTGCTTATGGCAGTTATTACCCTGGTAATTCCCACGATTATTGTTACCCTGGTTATTACCTTGGTTACCACTCTGCGAATCATTTCCTTTTACTACTCTCAACAGCTTTCTCAGCCCTATCCTGAACTTTCTGCCCCATAAGTGTATGAGCCATTCTTACAGTTTCAACAAAGTTCTTGGGTCGAGATGAAGTTGTCTCACCTTTAATGTACCCAGGCAGCCCTTTAATGTATTGGTCCATCTTTTTCTTCTTAGTAACAAAAGCATCTGGACACAACAAAACCAACTCGTTGAATCGGCTAGTATAGGCAGCAATGTTGTTATCTTTCAGCTTTAGGTGCCTCAACTCTTCCTCCAAAGCAGATAACTCTTCTTCTGGACAGAACTCTTCTTTCAGCAACCTTTTGACTTCATCCCAAGGTTTCCTATTGGCAGCTTCTAACCCAACTATAGCAACTTGAGTCTTCCACCAGCTTAAAGCTCGATCCTTGAAAGTAGCAACTGCGAACTTAACCTTGTTCCTTTCTGAGCAATCACTGATCTCAAATGTTGTTTCAGTTTTCTCAATCCACCTGAATAATTCTAGTGCTCCACCAGTTCCTTGAAATGTAGCGGGTCCACATTTCATGTATCCAACAAAAGTACACTCTTTTACTGCAGCAACAGCCTAAGCAACGTCACCTGCAGGATTCTCAGCTACACCTGCTCCTCCAACAATTTCTGGTTCAACAGGTTCACCTGCACCTTCAGCACCCACACCTCCAGAGCCACCTGCTCCTTTAGTGTTAACACGTGCAGCTCTATCCGTAGCTAATGCTTTCACTACCTCTTCAGCAACTAGCCTTGCAATGGCATCATTTGTCATTCTCCTAGGTGGCATGATTCCGTCACATCACAAAGAGAGAAGATAAAATGAATGAGTTAATTGTAATCATGGTATAGTCATATCATGTACAAAATTCAGTCATCAAATGCATGCACATTATAAATACAAGGAATCACAATCATTATAAGGATCAAAGGAAACTAGTATCGTAGATCAACAAGTAATGATCTTAAAGATAAATAGAGTACAATGACACAAATTAATAGACATTGATCATGTGGGGATCCACATAACTTAGTTGACTGTGACTCACTTGCAATAGTGGAACATGCTTCCTCCTCTTCGAAGACGTAATTGGGCGGTGATAAATTCGCAAAATAGGTATAAGGTCATAATAAAATGAAATAGGATAATTTTCAAAAATTTAAATAATATAGAAAATTCTTCAAAATAAATACTAAGAATATTTCATAAATTTATTTAAA
This sequence comes from Glebionis coronaria, assembly GCA_025667525.1. Lineage (NCBI taxonomy): Eukaryota > Viridiplantae > Streptophyta > Magnoliopsida > Asterales > Asteraceae > Glebionis > Glebionis coronaria. The sequence continues at coordinate 531,682,815 of CM046880.1, forward strand.
TAAATCATTAGTAAATGATAAACTTTTATCAAAAAGTTTAACGATATTTATATATATCGATCAAGGTTTATAGTATTTATTTATAAATACTTAGAAATAAGGCATACATAATAATGTACACTAAAACTGTAATCCCAGAAGTAGCTTGAACCTGAAGTCACGCGAAATCATGTGCACCGACTCTTTGTAAAATAAAAATTGACGGTTATAGTTTAGGTTTTTATAAAAATGACCTAGTTCTCTATAACTCATGGCTCTGATACCAATATTTAACACCCCCAAATTTACACGCAACGGAATACATCTTTGGGTCCTAAACAATGATACAAAAACACATAATTTATAAAGAACGACCCCAAAAGAGACGTTTTAGTTTTATCGTTCCTAAAACATTCGTCAGAGTAGCGTAGTCCCAAGACATCGTAACCAAAGTACAATTAAAACAACAGATTTAAATTGTTTTAAACAAAGGAACGATAATTATTCAAAGAGTTTATATTGCAAAAGCAGTGCACAACTTCATTCCCGTGACCTCCAAGCTTCACACTTCTTGATTACCTGAAATGCATGTGAGAAAATACATGTGAGAAAATCATCAGCAAAGATGCTGAGTGAATCTATAGGTTTATATAATCATTTTGAACACAAGCAAAGATTATAAGTTTATGGCATACTTGAAGGCAACAAGCATCTAATAATTTGCATCAACAATAATAATTGTATTTAGCATAAATTGTAATAAGCTCATGGAACCGAGCCCTTAGACACTCTCATATCAGTCTAATAAGACGAGAGATTTATTAATTGTCAATTACCTCCAGATTATTGGTATATTGTCGTATACCTGGCTTCTCAATACAATATGTTCATACAGTGTGGAGGTCGGGCCTAAGCTTCTATGACAAGTCCACACAAACTGAACCGGGGCGGCTTCCCCCATAGATCTATTAATTGTACTAGCGGTTAACCTATCATAGGTTAATTAACGGTCCATAATTGCTTTAATAATGGCAATCACTTAATGCAATTTAAAGGCAACCACGGGTCCATTCAAAGAGGGACAAGCATACCATAAAAATCTTGTGTTCTAAGTTTATAAAAACATGTATTCCCCTTGCGGGTTTTTAAAATATTTGAATGAGCTCAAACGAGGCTATAGACTCACCTTAGTATTTATAGTAGTTGAAGACGATCGCCGACGATAGGTGATGCCCGATAAACACGATAACCGCAACCTAGCAAATAAGGTGCGCACGTTAATAATAGACTCGAGAATTAAATGATACATAATAAAATCAAACTCAAGTATAAAATCACGACAAATCGAGAGAAAACGTTACAAGTGATTCTATTATAGTCTCCTATATATTCATTTTATTTTTTATGCTTTTAGTAAAAATCTGCCGGAACATACCGAATGTCCAAGCTGTTTTATCATACTTAAACATATCAAATTTTTATGATACTACTCAGAGAACTTACTTACTATATGTAGAAAGTCCTCCCAAGAGCCCATTAAAAGATTTTACTTCTAAAGTCCCCTGCCCGACACATCTTTGATTTACAAAATTCGGACGGTTTAGCGACCTTGACTTATGAAACCATTTTGACCATTCTAAACAACTCCATTTATAAAACCAACACTTGATTCTAAAAATAGACTCAAAACACTAACTATAGAGCCTGAGAACAGCCCTTGACTCATTTTGAAACTCATTTTATAGTCCCCGAGATTCGATCCAAATATTGACAACAATTTTCGGATTGTGTCAACACTCGTCTCCCGGTACACGAAAATCAAATCATCATAATTTTGATCCGTAATGAGTTAGAAGCTCTACTTTATATCAAATCGAAGCTCTCGAAATTCTCTACAATATGATCTAATAATATCAACCTATACTCAGACTTAAGACTTCTGGAAATAGCCTTAAACCCACGGCTTAAAATTAATTATTTGAAACCATGCAAAAATTAATTTTTCAATACAATTTACCCGTTTCCATACTCCTAATAACAACTAAAAATCATCCTAATCAAACACTAATAACCCTAGACTACTTGCATGTCCTAATTTTACAAGATCCATATCAAAAATCTTACATGCAAGCATCCCCACTTTTAATATAATAAAAATAACAATTATTTACAACCATAAAATAGATCAAAACAAGATGATCTTTCAAGAAAAATAATTTTGAGAAAAAGTTCATGCATGTTTTAAATTTTTATACCAAAATGATCCAAATCATATTACAATCATGGGAATTACTTTGGTTTTCAAGGATTCAAGCTAGAAATTAAAATCCAAGGGTGTTTTAGCTTGATGGTGTCACGGCAAAAAAAAAAGAAAAGAGAGAAGAAAAAGCTTAATTTAGTAGTGGTTTTTGTATGTTTTTAATTGATAGAAATTGATCAAAATTCACAAAATAAAAAGAAAATGTAATGCATGTAAAATTTTAACAAAGATCAAAGATCAAAATGCAACTTTTTAGCATTAAAACATGATGATCTTACTTAGATCATCACATGCATGATGATTTAAACATAGATCTACCATCGAAATTATAAAATCTTGAAAGTGTAATGCATGTAGGAGATTTTCGTACCAAAATGTAGATCTTGAGATTTCCAAGATGGGTCTTTGATTAGATTTTGAAGATTCAAGCTTGATCATCAAAAATTTGATGTTCTTTGGTGTTGGGGGTTCACGGCTCAAACAAGGAGAGAGAAAGATGTGTTTGATCTTATTTTTACAAGTGTTGTATGTGTTTTTGGTTAGTGGAATTTCTATTTATAGTCCAAGGTGAGGGTAATTTTTGCCAAAATGCATTTCTTTGGGCTGAAAATATTAATATTAACTTAAGTAACGTTAAATGACTAAAAGTAAATTTTGAAAATATTTACGGGCTCGGGTTTCGTAAAAATACTTTTTTTTAAGTTTAAACGCACACGAAAAATAATAATATAACGACTCGATACATAATTAAAATGATATCGTCGAAAGTATTAAATATCGAAACGATCGATAATAAATTATAAAATTTTGGGCATCCATCGATATCGCGATCACTAGTAATCCTCGTTACTCGTCAAAATATTAAAATAAAATATTCAATATAGGTTTCAACTTAAACCGGTAATCAATATAGTATTTAATGTTATGAAATACTAAAAAATAAAATATTAGTAAGATAGAATTAAATAATGACCTTATTTTTGCGGGTTTTACAAGTAAATAGATAAATTTATACTAATACTTATTTAATAATAATTCCATAACTAATAACTCCAGATCGTATCAGTAAACAAAGGGTTTTTGATGACATTGTAAAGTGGAGACAGTGTCTAGTGCTTAGGTTATGGGCTTTAAAAACAAACTACATATATTTATATTGGGAGTGTTTACTATATGGGTTGTATAAACAAATTACATACAATATATATATATATATATATTGGGTCAACATAGATGTTTATGATTTTTGGAGTAAAGTTAATATGATCATGGGCTTGTTGGTGTTAGCTATTTTCAGGGACGAATTTGAGCTTATTTATTTCATTAAGGTCAATTGTGTTTGAAGTCACATTCTGTCTAAATCAGCTTATATTATAGATGTAGTAGGTGTTAACCGTTATATATATTCAGGATTACTAATCTTGGGACATGACCACAACCCAAGAGAAGATTGAGGCTGGTGGCAAAAAGGAGGAAGAAGGAAACGCATTCTTAAAGCTGGTAAATATAATATACCTGTATGACACTAAGCTGATATCTAATCTTAGGCTACTAAGTTTATCGAGTATGATAGGAAGAAGAGAAGAAACAAGCAAAGGCATTGAATATTACCTGTAACCTGAATAACGCAATCTGCCAGTTGAAACTTAAGGAATACAAACAGGCTGAAAAGCTTTGCACCAAGGTTAGTATGAACATCTTAAACATTTTCCTGGTAATTACCTATATTATAGGTGGAAAAAGTACGTGACATCGGGTTTGGTTTGGTTTGGGTTGGGCTTAAGTGGCTTAAACACTAGTACCCCTTTTCATTATTGTATTAGTTAACTAATGATATTTAATCTTAAATAAACAGTATTGAGTTTGTTTCTTTGTGAGTTGTGCTACAGGTGAGGGAGCATGCAGCCGCTGTTTTAGCTGGGCCAATGAAGGGTAAAGATGGAGAATTGTCAAAAGACTTACGTGAACGAGCTTAGAGTGAGGTGACGAAGCTTCAAAAGAGAAGAAAACAAAGGTTGGTCTCATCTGTTTTTATGATGGTCTGTTTTGGTAATCACCTTTTTTTTAATATGTTTTTGACAGTTTAAAACTGTTTGAATGGGTCATTCAGTAATTATATTGTTTTCGACCTGCAAAAAACGCAACTGGTGGTCCTTCAATTGCTTCTATACGTGGTCGTGTTCTTGCACTAGCATGCATGTTATCAGTTCCTTACGATATGCCAAGGTACGCTATTGCAAAATAATGCCTATTTTTTACATCAAAACGGAAAAGGTTACACTAAATGTTTACTATGTATGTAAAACCCGTATTTAAAATTTAGAATATTAAATACGCAGTCTCGACTATTATAAACTATATATATATATATATTTATTCAAGAAATAATTATTACGAACGTATTATTATATAGAAAAGATAGCTACGTTTCAGAAAACTAAAAGACGCGGGAATGTTAAAACGAACACGTTAGTTAAAAAAAAAGGAAGTATGCATGTTGTTTATAGGCTAGCGGCTAACATCAAAAACAAGGAAATGGGCTTTAAGGCCCAGTCCGAATTTTAGAAGTCACAACAGGGATCAAAGTACATATTTCATTTTCATTAGCATATTAAAAAAAAGATATCTAGGGTTCTTAGAGAAGGGGTGCCGCCAGCTAGCAGACAGGAGCAGGGGACCGGGTTTTCATTTTTTTGTTATCATTGATTCGAGTACGAGTAATCGTTCTCCTCCTTAATCAAACAACAGTAATTATGTTATTCCCTTTTTCTTAAATCACGAATTATCATATGCAAATCCAGAACAGTAGTAATTAAAAGAGTAATCAAGGAACTGATTTAAGGGGGTGTCGTGTGGTTGTTTTGACTCATGGAAACCGAGAGCATAAGCTCTCGGTGGTGTCCTTTTTGGTCCTGCCGTGATCATCAAACCCTACGCAGGGGGGTAACTATATGGCATAGAGTCGGGTTTATTGTTGGTTAAGGAAACCGAGACCATAAGGTCTCGGTAGACCCCTTCTCTGCCCAGCCGTGACCAACACAGGGGCGGCGTAGGGCTGGTCCAGCGACCATAGCCAAGAACAACCCAAAACGGGCTGTTTAAATTAAGAGGGGGCGTTTGGTTTTGTTTAAACAGTGGGAACTTTATCAAATCGGTGGGAATAAAGGGGTACGATCAGTGGTAAAAGTTTTGACAGAAAATAGGGACTTTTAAAATGAGAATAGCGACAGCTTAGCGACGACTTTCCTGTCGCAGTTTTTCTTGACAGATTTGGGACTGTTTTAGTCACAGTTTTAGTGACTCATTTTTCTGTCACTAATTCATATAGACAGATTTTAATATAGTTTGTGGATTTTTTAGTGCGACCGAGAAGGGGGTATCTCGGTAGGCTCGGGGCGTAATTATTATAGTAAAAAAAATAAAACGAAGATTTTTATATTATACCTTTTTATTACTTGTTTTATAAATGTTTTAAATTGTATTTTAAATAAATTAAATTATAATAGCTTTGTGATTTTTTAAAAGGGTATAATTTTATTATATGAATAAAATTATTTTGGAAACTTTCTAATTTAGGAAACTTTCTATTTTAGCAGGTTACTTATTTTAGTATTATTATAGTATTAATATAGCGTCAGAATACGTTTGAACCGTAATAAATAATAGAACGATAATATGTTAAAAAGAATTATAAGAAAGATCAGATTTATCAGTTAATATACGTATAGAATTTCAGAAATAAAATAAATAAATGAGAAGCCGATAAGGTCAGTAAATTAAAATAAAGACCTATTAACTTATTCGCGTCTATTATTATTGTAGCTTCCATGAAGCCCGAGTAGTATTCGTTCAGTCTTCCAGTCAGTCAGTTACTGGACTAGAGGTACGGATTTTCCGTCCTTTCAGTAAGGATTTTCTTTCCTATGCATGATTATGATTCCCCGACTGCAGCCAAATGTTTTCCCCAGTATGTGTTTAAGCTTATCAGTGATCATGTTAATAACTAAATAAATTGCCTGAGCATTATATACAAGCATGACCAGTTTATGTACTAGTTACGGAGGTACCGTAACCATGGCACTAGAGGCACCAGTGTCGTGACTCACATGCAGGAGAGTGATATCCTGCATCGTCCCACTCATGTTCAGTTTGGCCATTTTATCAGTATGTTTAGTGGGGCGTATGAATGCATCCTAGGCTTATCAGTTTACAAGTTATCAGGGTGAATGTGGTGTGTGCTCTACATCCTTCACATTGGAGCTGATCCCTCCACCCATCACAGTATTTGGAGGTCACCCCTCTACAGTTATTTAGAGGTCACCCCTCTATAGCATGACGAGGTCACCCCTCCAGTTATTCATGCACCGTTGTTATAGCACATGACCTATATAAGCTCTGGCAATTAAATTACAGTAAATGCATGTTTTCAGATTTAATAGATAACAGTTCAGCTTTATTATTTATTAATCAGACTTTACAGACTATACACAGATTTCCGCTGCAACTTTACTTATCAGTCTTACAACTCCAGTATTTTATCATCTGTTTCATTTCAGAAATTCCTTCTCATGCTTTATATCCGTTCACTGAGCGTTATGCTCAGCCGTAGTTCTTTCATGTTCCGACGGTAGGTACACCAGGACGCTCTTAGGATTTTGAGAGCATGTGCATTGAATGGGAGCTATCCGGAATTCTTACTTTATGCACTTCTTACATTATTCTGCTTATTTGGACATTGTTTAGTCCTTTCCTTCAGTGTTTTACTTTTCGTGTTTTGGGCTTATGTTTGGATTGCCGATGTTTGATTCCGGTATTTCCTTTATGGTCAGTTAATGTTTTAGGACATTTACCTTATGATTTGATGACACGCCATAAATACACGTAACGGTCCACTTATCCAAGTGGGGTGTTACAATTATGGTATCAGAGCCTGATTCGACCTGTAGGCTCTAAAACTTGACCTGTGACTAGTGGGTAGTCACCAGGAACTTCCCAGATTTTGGCGTTGTTATTTTTCATGTTTCTCATGCATTTATCAGTCATTCTTCTTCAGTTGTCAGTCGGTTTTCTTAATTTTTTTTCTAAGAAAAAGGTTGGTACAGGACTGGCCATATTTAGTCGCATGTGCTTTTCTGCGAATTTTGTTTTGGTGAACCGACCCATAGGCGTTCACCCTTGCCCGTTCAGATTTTCGTATTGGTGAACCGACCCAATGGCGTTCATCCTTACTCTTGACAGATTCATGCTTTCAGTTGAATATTACTTGGTTAACCAGCCCATATACGTTCACCAATGTTGATGACGTATAGTCCCCAGCCGGGTCATGAACCTGGCCACAGGTACTACCCGTATCCTGCCCATCACAGATGGGTGGGAATAATGTTATTTGAGCTTATGGGCTTGGATGAACAGTAACCGCACACACGTGTGTGGCCCACGGCCCGGCATGCCCGGTGCAGGGTTAGACAGAATCATACTCCTACTATGATTAGGATTTATCCCAAAGGAGAGGATATTCACTCACCATAATTAGAAGATAACAATCAATCTAAATCTGGTGATTATCCTTGCCTTGGGGCCGAAGCATCAGGGACACCCTATTAGGGTTTCACTGCCTATATAAGGAACCCCCAAGGGTTCCACAAAGGTATTACATTCTACACACTCTAAAACTCTTATCCGATTCCTATAACCCTAATCGATTACTTACTCTGACGCCAGAGTCTAATCGTGGGAAACATTCCCACGGTAAGCCTAACGCGTGTTGTTTAGTGTGCAGGATCCAAACCATACTATTCACTTGGTACAGGAGCCGGAGTCCAGCCAACCCGAATTAAGCCTAATTCGGGTCTAGCAAGGATCACCCAACTTTTGTATCAACAAGTTGGCGCCATCCGTGGGACCCTTACACTAAGCTAGAGCAAAAATCTCATCTTGAATCTTCAATGACGAAGGGGCATCCACAGGTAAATCCCAGGAACACAAATCCTGGAAATCGAAAGTCCCAAGGGGAAGGGATACTCATTACCAATCGATCCCCTAGCCATCAAGCTGCCGGACCAAACAGCCAGAGTGGTCTTCAGTCCATGGGGGTGACGAGCACGTTCTTCATGACCCCACCACCTACTTCGACCTTGGATAATCCTGATCCAGGGAGTGCGCCCAATCCCCCTAACAAGGAGCCGCACAGACCATCGACCGAGGAAGAAGTAGAGGTCGAACCACTCAGCGAGGAAGATCTCACTCGAGTTCTCACGCAGAACTTTGATAGGATCGTCCCAGGGATTGCATCAAGGTTGAATCTAGGGAGGGACCTCCAATCTAGACTCAACTTTGGCAATGTCGGACCAAGCACCTCTTCTCAAGGTCAGAGGAAGAGAAGGACACGACCTTAGGAGCGGAGCCTCTTTGAGAAAACTCCCCAGCCTAGGAATGTGTTCGAACGCATAGGGGATCGTCTCATGCAGGAACTAGTACAGTCCAGAGAAGAGGGAGAGAAGTCCGACGGTTCACCCGAACGACCAGATCTGGAACTAACCAGAACCAATCGCCGCACAAGCGTGTGGGATAGGATGAATACCGGGAAGAAGGCTCCTGGATCTTTTCACAAGAGCGGCCCTCACCCAAAAGATGGGGCACCACCTCCTTCTCCCGTTCCATCAGGAGAGGACTCGGATGACCATCCGCCTAAGCGTCGCCGACCTAGGCGCACCCCTCCACCACCACCAGACAATGAGGAGTACTATGGCGGTCCCTATTACCGAGAGACGGAAGCAGAAGATCTTTCCCAACCGTGGTGTGACCCTAGTCTCACCCGTTCATGGGCAGACCCCAGGGAAGATCCTTTTACTCTCCGCATACGGAATTACTCCGAGGACACAAAACGTCGCATGCCGGCATGTGTCAAGACTTATGATGGAGCTGGTGATCCGGATGATCACCTCAAGATATTTGACATGCAGGCGAAAATTGAGCGATGGCCCATGCCTATATGGTGTCAAATGTTCAATTCAACCTTGATCGGCAATGCCCGTGACTGGTTTGAAGGACTTCCTCCGCGAAGCATTGATAGCTTCACTGAATTACGCACTGCGTTCAAGAATAATTATACTCAGCGGAAGAAGTATAATTGGGACACGGTCTCATTGGCAACCGTCAAGCAAAGGCCGGGGGAGTCTACGGAAGCCTTCACTAAACGCTTCAATGAAGAGTGCACATACACAAAGACAATGTCGGAACTCCTGAAAATTTCCGACTATATGCATGCCATAACAGACAGGGAATTAATCAGACGTCTAAATGACAAGCGTCCGGAGAGGTATGACGACCTCATGGAAAGGGTCAGAAACTTCATAGAGGGAGAAACCGCGGTTGCCGCGGCCTATCCTTCAAAAGGAAACAGCTACTCATCGAACGACCAGTCCAGGAGACAGTCGGGCGGTTAAAACAACCAGAACAATGGTAGGGGCTCAGATTACAAGAGCCAAAACAAGGGAGGATGGTCGGACGATAAATTTACCCCTCTAAAGATGTCCTACAGGGAGATCTTGCTGACGGAAGGGGCTAATTTCCCGAGACCTCCCCCAATGACGACTCCGCTGGACCGTCGTCAAGGAAATCGTTTCTGCGAATTCCATAACGACAAAGGCCATGGTACGGAGGAATGTATCCAGCTTAAGAAGCACATTGAGTCATTGATCAAGTCAGGAAAACTCAAGCATTTGGTCAAGGATTGGAAGGATGGAAAAGACAACAAGAAGTATGACAAGAAGGATCCCCAAAAGGACAAACCTTCAACTATATATATGATCCAATCCAGACAGCGCCGCACGAGGCAGAAAATTAGTCAAAAATTTTCACGCGGTAGAGAAATCTCATTCTCTCCCATCACAGCAAGCGATGTGATTGATGCGCCTCTCACTATTGAGATAAGAATTGGAACACACAATGTTCGTCGCATGTATGTGGATGGAGGGTCATCAGCAGAAGTACTGTACGAACACTGTTTTGTACAGTTACGACCAGAAATAAGAAGCCAATTAGTACCGGCCACGGCACCGCTCATTGGTTTTAGTGGAGACACCATCTGGCCAATAGGGCAACTGCGTCTGCTTGTAACCATTGGGAATGAAGAGCACTCCACCACGGCGTGGATGAACTTTATGGTGATACGCTCACACTCCCCATACAATGGGATCATAGGCAGACCAGGTATCCTGGCCATACGGGCGGTACCTTCCACGGCACACTGAATGATCAAATTCCTTGTGGAAGGAGGAATTGTCACCATCTATAACACAATCGTACCAGCATCCGAGTGTCATGCCGTGAAAACACCGGTTCCACCTGTTCCCCCCAAGGATGGATCACCACCTCCCAATTGGAAGGTGGCAATCTATCCTGATTACCCAGAACAAGAGGTTTCCATAGGGGGAACGCTCTCGGATAACGGCAAGAGGGCCATGTGCTCTCTTTTGAAGGCAAACTTAGATGTATTTGCATGGGAGCCCAAGCATATGACGGGCGTACCGTGTGCGATAGCAGAACATAGGCTCCAGATCCGCCAGGGATACCCACCCGTCAAGCAAAAGAAGCGCGGTCAGGCACCTGAGCGCAGCCAAGTGATATTGGATGAGGTACAAAAACTGGTGGATGCGGGTATCATGCGCGAGGTATACTACCACGAGTGGTTATCCAACCCAGTCATGGTCAAAAAGCACGACGGAAGCTGGCGCATGTGCGTGGATTTCACGGATTTGAACAAAGCATGTCCACAGGATTGTTACCCGTTACCAGAGATTGACTGGAAGGTGGAATCTCTATGTGGATATCCCTTTAAGTGCTTCTTAGATGCATATAAAGGATACCACCAGATCCAGATGGCAGAAGAGGACGCAGAGAAGACGGCGTTCCATACTAGTCAAGGCGTATACTGTTATACAAAAATGCCATTCGGACTAAAAAACGTCGGGGCAACATACCAGCGGCTCGTGGACAAAGCCTTTGATTCATAGATTGGCCGCAACCTGGAGGTCTATGTGGATGACTTAGTCATCAAAAGTCATACGGAGGATTCACTTCTCCGAGATGTCCAAGAGACGTTTGACACATTGAGGAGGATTAATATGAAGCTAAATCCAAAGAAATGCACGTTTGGGGCAATGCAAGGAATGTTCCTTGGATATATGATTGATCCAAATGGCATCAAACCTTGCCCAGAAAAAATGGACACAGTAATACAGCTACCATCCCCTCAGACACGGAAAGAGGTGCAGTCCTTAAACGGGAAGCTGGCCGGGCTAAATAGGTTCTTATCAAAGTCCTCAGAGAAGTCACTCCCCCTATTCAAAACACTCAAGAAGTGCATTGAGAAGGGAGACTTCCGGTGGACAAAGGAAGCTTAGGAAGCCTTTGGTCAACTCAAGCAACACCTCGCATCTCTCCCCATGCTAGTAGCCCCCCGGCCAAAGGAGGAGCTCATTATGTATTTATCAGCCACACATGGAGCAATAAGTGCGGTACTTATGACGGATAGGGACACAGTCCAAACTCCAGTCTACTTCATAAGTAGGACACTGCAAGGGCCGGAGTTGAATTACTCCTCTATGGAAAAATTGGTTTTGGCATTAGTGTTTGCTACAAAACGGTTGCGCCGATACTTTCAGGCGCACCCAATTGTAGTCATTACTGATCAACCAATAAAACAAGTCATCTCTAGACCAGATGTGGCAGGTAGGCTACAAAAGTGGAGCATTCTATTGGGAGAACACAACATATCGTATAGACCAAGGACGGCTGTTAAAGGCCAAATCTTGGCGGATTTCTTGATAGAGAAGCCGGATGAAGAAGGACCAATCGTAAAACAAGACGAAACTCCAGCAGAAACATGGGTGTTATTTACGGACGGATCTTCGTGTACGGATGGGTCAGGAGCTGGTCTCATCCTTACGAATCCGGAAGGAATGGAGTTTACGTACGCCCTTCACTTTAAGTTCACATCCACCAATAATGAGGCAGAATATGAAGCATTGATTGCGGGTTTAAAAATCGCCGCTAGAATGGGAGTCCGCAACCTTGAGGCCTACGTGGACTCACGGCTTGTCGCGAACCACATTCTGGGAGGATATGTAGCTAAGGAGGATAACATGGTCCGATACTTGGAAAAAGTCAAGTCACTCATCGCGGCTTTCAGCAAGTTCTCTATCAAGCAGGTACCAAGAGGTGAGAACAAGAAGGCGGACGCTCTTAGCAAGATCGCGTCTACAAGTTTCGCCCACTTATCTAAGCAACTCTTGGTAGAAATACTCAAGGAAAAGTCTATAACAGAAGGGGAGGTCGCTGTTGTAGTTGAGGAGGACGGACCTACATGGATGACCCCGATTGTCAACTATTTGACTAATGAAACCCTTCCAGACGAGGAAAAAGCGGCACGGCGAATTAGAAGGAAGTCGCAACACTTCGAACTTCGAGAAGGTACTCTTTACAAGCGCTCTTTCTTGTAGTCGTGGTTGCGGTGTGTTGCGTCGCGCCAGGCTATTTATGTGATCAGTGAGATACACGAAGGGTTATGCGGCATGCACGCGGGTCCCCGATCCGTAGTGGCCCGAGCTCTATGCACAGGATATTATTGGCCTACTATGCATAGGGATGCACGCGACATGATTCGCAAATGCAGCGATTGCCAAGTGCATAGGCCGGTACCAAGACATCCGCAGCAGGAGCTTACACCTATTACATCCCCGTGGCCATTCTATAAGTGCGGGATCGACATTGCAGGACCATTTCCTGTAGTTGCGGGGGGAGTTAAGTTCTTGATTGTCGCAATGGACTACTTTACACGTTGGATAGAGGCCAAGGCAGTCAAATCCATCACAGGCAAACAAGTTAAAAAGTTTGTTTGGGAGAACATCGTGTGCCGTTTTGGCTTACCAGGAGAAATCATCTCGGACAACGGGAAGCAGTTCGCGGATAATCCATTCAAGGACTGGTGCGCAACATTAAATATCAAACGGCGCTTCGCGTCTGTTAAGCACCCGCAGACAAATGGTCTTGTGGAACGAGCAAATAGAAGCTTGGGAAACGGCATCAAGGCACGCTTGGAGGAGCGAAGTGCCAAATGGGTGGACGAACTACCACATGTTCTATGGGCGCATAGGACTATGATCAAAACAGCCAACGGGGACACTCCATTCGCATTGGCCTACGGCACTGAAGCTGTTATACCAGCAGAAATAGGAATGCCAACCATCCGCATGGCGGAGGTTAATGTCGTCACGAACGACGAGCAACTCCGGATCAATCTGGATTTGTTGGAGAAAAAAGGGAGATAGCGGCTATCAATGAGGCCAAGCCCAAGGCTAAAATGAAGGCTTATTATGACGCCAAGGTTAAAGGTGTTTCTTTTCGACCGGGAGATTATGTCTATCGCGCTAACGAAGCAAGTCAAGCGGAGAATACAGGGAAGATGGGCCCTAAGTGGGAAGGACCATATGAGGTCACGGAGGCCTTAGGACGGGGCGCGTACAAGTTACGTGACATGGATGGCCGCGATATGGAACGCACATGGAATATCTCCAATCTCAAAAGGTGCTATCTTTAAAAGCTACGACTTCCGCATGGACACTTCGCTATATTTGGCTTTAATGAAGATCCATGTGTTCTCTTTGTTTTGTTTCTTATGCTTTTATAGGTTCTTTTTGTTTTTAGGGTTTCCCATTCTTGTCAAAACAAAAAATGTAAACGTTCTAATAAAATGTCGTGGTGCCTAGCTAGCTCCACGGCTAGTTTTCCGTGCAAATTGTTTGGTTATTCTTTAGATTCTATTATAGTCATATGGATTTAGTTATTATTATAATATGCCATGTCTCATTCATATGCATTCATTCAATAACCGTACATGTACTATACGCCTCCAGGTGGGGTAAGAGGATTAAGTGAACCTAATAACTCAACTTGTCGTATAAGAGGGATGCAACCCAAGCGACGCGGATCATGTATCCTTACTAGACACCTTACTCACAATACGTTGTGATAAGTTTTTGTATGCTGTACTCATGCAGTGCTTTGCATAGTAAAGACGCACGTCGCACGTCTAGTAAATTATAGACTTGATTGTTTTTTTTTAGTAAGACGTGACATGTCATGCAGTGTAGGTATACGATATCCAACAAAAAAATACACAAGTTTCAAAATCATAACAAAATGGCCGTGGTTATCACGGATTTACTTGCATACATATGACAAGTCATTTCACACATCAGTCTTAGCCGTGTACATACACGGACGAATCAAAGATACAAATGTTTACAAGGTAAATTACAACGGAGGTAGGAACTCCCCTATATCCTTCTTCCCTTCTTCAATCATGGCGCGGAGGGCCTCCCCGCGAGCATTCTTCCCATCCTTAGCCTTGATCGCATTCGCATCCAACGCCTCGGCAAGCAGTTTTTCACCTTTCATCACCTTTGACATGGAGTCATAGGTAGGCAAGGTCAGTTGGATGGGATCAGCAGTAAGCTTGGAAATTATTACCTCATTAGGGGAATCTTTTAGCGGTTCTAGCTCGTCCAAGAGAGGATGTTGGATTTCAGCAAGAGCATCTATTGACGCAGTCATCTTGTCCGCGGCTTGGGGTTGTGGTAGGCGTGTTGAGTAATATCTTCCTTCGTACCTATTAGCTCCGCAGCTTAGACCAGGCCTTCGTGCCTACCACGATCAATCCCATCCGATACGATGCCTGCGAATGCTTGCAGCAGGTAAGGAGCTTCCATAACCTTGCTCACGGCAAAGCGCATTCCCTGACCAATCATCCACCTGCGCCCAGCTATGGCTGATAGCAAAGGAGGGCACATCCTTTCAGCATCATCCGTGGCCATCTTGCTTAGCTCCTCCTCAGCTGTCGCAGCTTGCTCATCCAAAGTAATCCGCGCTTGGGTTAGCTCATCCTTCAGCGCGGCGCGCTCTTGTGCGATGTTAAATGCTTGTACGGTTACAGCTTTGGTAGAGGCTTCGGTTGCGGACACCTACATATGGCACTTAGAGTTATCACAGGAATAATGTGGTTTTTTTTCTTGTGTGCAAATAAACGTTCATGTTGAAAGCATACCTTCTCGTTGGATGCGGCTACAAGGGCCTCAAGCTCAGCGATGCGTTTTTCCCGAGTGTTGGCGTGATGGGTCTGCTCCTTCACGGTGGACTCTGCTACAACCAACGCTGTCTGCAAGGATGCGATGGTTTTCTCGTGCTTCACGACTAGTGCTTCACGACGAGCTATCTTTTTGTCCGCACGCTTCACATTCGCCAAGGCCTTGATCAGACGGCGTCTTAAGGCTACACCCACTGTCACTTGGTGTGCGGATGACACATCGAACTGCTCCAGCAAGGACTCATGGTCTAGTTCGTCCAAGTCTTAAGCCAGGGCTGGAGGAGTGATATGCTCGATAAATTCCGTGCACTCGAACTCCGCCTCCAACCTTGTTAAACTGGATAAATTCCATGCTAGGCGCAGGCTGGTCTCCGGTCCTTCAGGAAGTGGCTCCTCGGCATGTGTCACAGGAGGGGATGGAGTTCTTATTGATGTCGTAGGTGAAGGGCCCCTTTCCACCTCTTCCTCTTGGGCTACTGTCGACGGATCCGCCCTGTTATTAACAAATTAATTTTGTTTATGCATTCTATCTTTTTTTTTTAAAAAAAAGGATAAAGAATGAGAAGGTGCTTACGTGGTACCAGTTGTAGGTTCCGGGACGGTAGGAGCTACGGTACTCACGGGGGTGGCCATCCATACTTGTTCTTCTACGTGCGGTGTAGGGTTGACCTGAGCCGTCGCAGTGCCGCTTCTTTCCTGGTACTAAGGATGGTCTTTTCTTAGTTTCTTTGGGGGAGCGTTAGAGGCCCCCGCCCCATCCCCTAGTGTCTTTGCCACCCTCCTGGTGGTCTTTCTCTTTCTGGATACGGGCTTGGGGGACCTGGAGGCTTGGGTAATTTCTTCATCCTCACCAGTAAGGTTGATGAAACCCTCTTCTTCTACATCCTCCTGGTGCGGCACGACGCCCTCCAGCAGCAACTCTCCACCATCTTCATTGTGGAAGTCAAGAGGGGATTTCTCGATAATAGGCTCTCCCTCATCTGATCTTTGCTCGGAAGTTTCTTCAAGGGGAATGGTTCGGTCTACGGTTGCATCAAGGAGAGGAAGTTCGTTCTCTTTCAACGGGCGGAAACCTTCGGGCACTTTCATTGGGTCGCCCTGGCGCAAAAGCCCATGTAGGTTCATCTCTGCGGACGTATACAATTGTACGGATTAGTAAGTTCCTGACATACAAATAACAGTTATCATATCTACAAATATAAGTAAACCTACCCTGCCTACGTTCCGTCAGGAAGCACGGATACATGTCTCCCATCCCATAATAGTGGCGGCTTAATCCTACTAAGCACAGAATATGCTCCGGCAACCCCCTATGAAATTCTGTGCGGTGGGTATCTAGTATTTTCAAGTCTTTGCTGCTATAGTCTTTGGATTTGGGCGGAAAATCTTTGGGTGCTCTGGTTTTAAGGACGAAAGGAGTAGGGAATACTTTCTCATCAACAAAAAAAGTAATGATCGTACCAGCTCTTAAGGGAGTCTAAGGGCTTCCTATACGTCATGGGGGCGTTCCCGGATCGTTTTTTGAACGATAGCCACACATTTACTAGTTAGGGGGAGTAAAAGACCCTAAATAGGTTTACGGTCGGGGTTACTCCGCATGTATGGCATGTAATCTCAAATTGATTGATTTTACATGCCCCTATGCAGTGCAGATGGGTTATATGGAAATCATAGTACATAAGCAGATCTACCAAGAACTTGGATAAGGGGATGCGGTAATTAGCCGAATCGAATAGGCGCGTATATATGCCTATCTTTCCCCTCGGGGCATCCATAATTGCTTCACCGTCACCTAGATAGGTTGGGTGTACGCTTTCGGGGATGTAATACTTAGACAAAAAGTCTATATATTTTTCCGTAGGCATCACATTCAGGACATCCGTAATAACGGGATTGTCCTTTAACATGTTTTATAAAAAGGGTTTGAAAGGCGTGATGATCTAACTTGCGGTGATGGAAATCCGTGGAATAAGAGGCAACAGATGGAGGGGAGAAGCTTGGGAATAACAATGGCGGAATGACTGTGAACTGTGTGTGTAACAGTATTACACACCAACTCTTATATAGGGTGGCCTCGATTTCCGAGGTAGCGTGGATGTTTGCCACGGGTAACCTACTACGCCCATCCAACGGGTGGGATTTCTGACACTTCTAAAACGTCAGAAGGGATCCATGGGTCACTTATTAACAGTTTTACGTGGCTCAATGATGGGCATTAATGGTGCACTTTTTTAAGTGTGCGACTGATTAGTTGACTATCATTAATGCATTCATTCTTGTGTCGGATTAGGCGGTCATACGTAAGACTGTATTTAATGCTGTATTTATTTTGTCTCGGACATCACGTACGGTTGGGGGAATTCAGTCCATGTAAGGTTGCCATGTGCGGCCAAAACAAATTTTTTATAATTATCATTCACTCAAAGATCTTTTCTTGGTACGTCCAGGGAGCTTCTTGATAGTCTAGAGGTTACGCCTACGGTTGTAACAACTAGACTGGGGGGACATGATGACGTATAGTCCCCAGCCGGGTCATGAACCCGGCCCACGGGTACTACCCGTATCCGGTCCATCACAGATGGGTGGGAATAATGTTATTTGAGCTTATGGGCTTGGATGAACAGTAACCGCACAAACGTGTGCGGCCCACGGCCCGGCATGCCCGGTGCAGGGTTAGACAGAATCATACTCCTACTATGATTAGAATTTATCCCAAAGGAGAGGATATTCACTCACCATAATTAGAAGATAACAATCAATCTAAATCTGGTGATTATCCTTACCTTAGGGCCGAAGCATCAGGGACAGCCCATTAGGGTTTCACTGCCTATATAAGGAACCCCCAAGGGTTCCACAAAGGTATTACATTCTACACACTCTCAAACTCTTATCCGATTCCTATAACCCTAATCGATTACTTACTCTCACGCCAGAGTCTAATCGTGGGAAACATTCCCATGGTAAGCCTAACGCGTGTTGTTTAGTGTGCAGGATCCCAACCATACTATTCACTTGGTGCAGGAGCCGGAGTTCAGCCATCCGGAATTAAGCCTAATTCGGGTCTAGCAAGGATCACCCAACTTTTGTATCAACAAATGTTCAGATCAAATTTCATGTTTTTTAGTTGAATGTTGTTTTGTGAACCGATCCATAGTTGTTCACCTTTGTCATATCATGACGTTTCATAAAATCTTGACAAATATGAATTGGACTACAACCAACCACATTTAGTCCCAGATTGTACATTTCTATACATGACAGTTCTCAGAAAATTTTGACAGGTATGGATCGAAACAAAATCGCCCATACTTAGTCACATGCTTCCTACTATGAATATTGTGGATTAAACCATACCTATCCACATCAGTTGATGTTAAACCTCAGTTGATTATTCTTCTATGTTATTTGTATCAGTCAAGTTTATACTTTCACGTGAATGTCGTTTTCATGCTGACTAAGTTCATGTCGCCTTATGAGGATTATGTTTTCACCAAGGTGATGATGTTTTCATGCTAAGATACAGAAGGGATTACAGTTAAATCCTGTTTTCATAATAATCAGGTTTGATCTTCTTCGGTCATGTCTTCATGCTGACCATTGTTGAAATTCTGTTTAATCATATTCTTGAAACTCTATACAACCAGCTTTAAGACCACGCAGAAATTACCAAGCTATCATGTTACTCATTTCAGTTCAGTTTACTACCGTTTAAGTAAATTCATTTCTTTGATCATGTTAGACAAGCAACACCAGTATCGGTCATCCCATAAAAATTTCCACCAGTGTCTCAGTTATACTCCATGTATAGTATTTCATGAGTACTCCACATACAGTGTCTCAGATATGCTCCATGTGCAGTATTCATTTTGTACTTCATGTACAGTAGTCCAGGTGTATTGCAGGTACCCTACTCCATGGATATTACTAATCGATCCTCAATCATCTCAGGCGTTTCCACTTGTTGATATTCTACCAGGTGCTGATGCTGCTCGTGAGTTGAAGATTTTGCTAGATGCTGATGCCGCTAACACTTTGAAGACCTCACAAATGCTGATGCTGCTGATACTTTGGAGATTTCTCAAGATGCTGATGCTTTTTATACTATGAAGACTCTGCAGAACAAGGACGAAAACTATAAATTTGAAATTTCTGACGAGAATAAACTTCTACCATCTGACACTACCATTCTATTCCAGGCTTTTACTTTCTCAGCTAGATGTCACACTTCACTCAACTAACCGTTCATTCAGAAGAGTGAGAACCGGAACCCAGCCGGCCACTCAGCAGAATAGTTACATGAATCACGGTCATGATAATGACCGTCATAAAGTGACAGAAAAAAGCAGTAGTGACAACCATCGTACATATAATTAATCAGTCAGTAACCATCGGAACTCCGGCACGGACGTGACCTGAAATACAAGAGGTCAGTAGTCTAACCGGTCCGCCAATCCTAGCAATTACCAAAAAAAAAATCGCCTTGTCCAGGTTCATCCATTAAAATACATGTCTAGACAACAGTCAAGACACAGTTCTCAAGTATCGTTTCAGAAGACACTAGGACACCAGTCATGATACACGTCATACAAATATCTTCTTAGAGTACGAGTCAGAACTCCTAACTCCAGTATGTTTCCAAGCGAGACCCTCAGTCATTCAGGGTACCTTTCAGAAAGCGATATACCCGTTCTATTATACCACGCATGAACCAGGTCATTTGAAAATTTTAGTCACCACCACTAGAGTATGATTCAAGTTAAACACGCAGTATTCACTTTGTGAGGTTACAGATGAACACATTCAGTGAAAAGTCGTCATGTTCACTTCACGTATTCCTATGTTAGCTTTATCCTAAATCAGGTAGTCCCTAACTCTCAGCCAGAAAGGACTCAACAGTGTCACCATATTTATTAAAGCCTTATTTTCAGTTAACGACGAGATCCATCTTACTAAATCCCAAATATATTCATTATACTTTCTGTCAGAAAATCAGTACAAATTGTTTCTGCCTTACAAGCGCGTGACTTAGCAGTCCATAGCTAGAAGACTGCCTAGACACCAGTTATAAATTTACTTCTGAAATTCCTTAAACTCATGACCAGTAGATTACTCCAGAGTTCCCAAACATAATCTCAAAAAGTTTTCAGAAATTCCTTTTAACCACGAAACAAAATTCTATATCGAGTTTGTCTCAAGAACAGAACCTGTTTTCAAAACCCCTTGTTGTTGGACTGCAGCTAAGTTAAAAGAGTTGCAGTAGTTGCTGCAAGAATGACCGGAATGAGGCTTTATTCGCCCTGGCGTACCACCAGGAAGTGTGTCGTTTCTGTCTATCAGGAAGAAGACGGGAATCGTGAGATCATGTATCGACCACTGAAAATTTTTACAAATTTTGACTTATACGTCTGGGCTCCCTAATGCCCCAGCTATAGTATGAAATTTATGAATAAATTTTTTTTACGACTTCGCAGACAAAATCGTCAGTATATTCATTGATCACATTCTGATATGCTAAATTCTAGAGAAGAACACGAGAATCATCTTCTCACAGTTGTACAGAATTCCAAACTTTTATATACAGCTTTCTAGATATGAATTCCATTTGAACAAAGTGGCATTTCTGAGCCATTCTACCTTAGCAGAAAGAATTTCAAACAAAGTTGCGAAGGTGAAGGCCATCACCTGATGGTCCCGACCGACGACTGTGAATGAAGTACAAAATTTTCTAGAACTCAATTGACTACTACCGCAAAAATTACTGACTGTTCTCACTAAAAAAAATGTTTCATGACTATTCAATCAGATTTCCACCAGAATGTCCCATATTTCCCGACAAAATTTTGATAGAAGCAGTATCACACGTTGATGCAGCTATGTTCATATCTAGATGCCTGACATACCGCAGGTTCGAGATAGAACACCGTCATGTTAGTGAGTTACTACAATCCTTAGAAATTTCTGAGCTGAAATGAGACGAAATTCCATGAATTTGTTATCAGTTACCACTGACTCAGAAAAGCATGGTACTGTCTAAGTCATCGTTAACCTTGTCATCAGCATGCGCGGTTTCGTTCATCCGAAGGGATTACGCAGTAGCAGACCTGCAGAAAATTTAGTAGTAAATTATTCAAATTTAAGGTATTCCATCGACCATCATACCAGACAGAATTCATGTTCACAATCACGTGTATGTTTACGTTCACCTTACGTTCACGTTTATTTTCACTTTCACATTTACGTCTCATTCATAGTATGATGCTGTTTCAGTTCATGTTGTATGCTATCTCGTGATTTAATTTCACGTTTGTGTTCATAATATTCTTCACTTTCAACTTCGTGTTCCATTCCACAATACATGTTTCACAGATTACCGAATACGGTTATAGAAAGCTTAAAAAATCAGACTCAAGTTTAGCGTAACTTTTCCATACTCAGGCAGACGTTTCAGTCTCAAACCGTATCGTTTAGCATTCTTGCCTCAGTCATCATATGTTCATGATATGTCCTAGCATCACGTTCACAATATGTTTCATGTATCCTCGTGCACAATATATTCCATGCCCAGCATTCCTCATATAATCGTGAACCACGTTCACAATTGCTCACGTAGCACGTTCACAATTGTTCACGTAGTTTACCTTACATATTTTTAGCAACTTGCTCAGATATATAAATGTTATCTTTCAGGATATTTATACGTACCGTTTCATGTACTCACATGCTATAGTTTGTTCATTCTATCAGATTCAGAAAATCCATCTTAAGTATGGAACCAGTAATTATCCAGCATTCGTTAGGACAAGGTCATCAGGACCAAGATTTTCTTTGTGCTTAGACCTTGAAAGAGTCGTTTCGAGCGGGAAGCCACTCGGAACGGAGGATTCCATCAGGACCTCGCATCTGTTTTCCTTTAATAATCCAGTTAAGTTATTTGAGTCACATTACGTTCCATGTCCTCTTCAGTCATGTCACGTTCCATGTTCATTTCAGTCGTATCACGTTTATAACTTCAGCAGCATTATGTCCTATTAAAGGCAAAGTTATCTTTTCAGCTTATACGTCTTTCAGCTTATGTATACTTTCAGCTTGTACGTCGATCAGCTTAAGTTACCTTTAATTCGAGGACGAATTTTCTTTTTTTTAGAGGTGAAGAATTGTAAAACCCAGTATAGTCGTATCCTTAATTCGGGGACGAATTATTTTTTTTAGAGGGGAAGAATTGTAAAACCTGTATTTAAAATTTAGAATATTAAATACGCAGTCTCGAATATTGTAAACTATATATATATATATATATATATATATATATATATATATATATATATATATATATATATATATATATATATATATATATATATATATATATATATATATATATATATATATATATATATTCAAGAAATAAATATTACGAACGTATTATTATATAGAAGAGATAGCTACGTTTCAGAAAACTAAAAGACGCGGGAATGTTAAAACGAACACGTTAGCTAAAAAAAGGGAAGTATGCATGTTGTTTATAGGCTGGCGGCTAACATCAAAAACAAGGAAATGGGCTTTAAGGCCCAGTCCGAATTTTAGAAGTCACAACAGGGATCAAAGTACATATTTCATTTTCATTAGCATATTAAAAAAAAGATATCTATGATTTTTGGAGAAGGGGTGCCGCTAGCTAGCAGACAGGAGCAGGGGACCGGGTTTTCATTTTTTTTGTTATCATTGATTTGAGTACGAGTAATTGTTCTCCTCCTTAATCAAACAACAGTAATTATGTTATTCCCTTTTTCTTAAATCACGAATTATCATATGCAAATCCAGAACAGTAGTAATTAAAAGAGTAATCAATGAACTGATTTAAGGGGGTGTCGTGTGGTTGTTTTGATTCATGGAAACCGAGAGCATAAGCTCTCGGTGGTGTCCTTTTTGGTCCTGTCGTGATCATCAAACCCTACGCAGGGGGGTAACTATATGGCATAGAGTCGGGTTTATTGTTGGTTAAGGAAACCGAGACCATAAGGTCTCGGTAGACCCCTTCTCTGCCCAGCCGTGACCCACACAGGGGCGGCGTAGGGCTGGTCCAGCGACCATAGCCAATAACAACCCAAAACGGGTTGTTTAAATTAAGAGGGGGCGTTTGGTTTTGTTTAAACAGTGGGAACTTTATCAAATCGGTGGGAATAAAGGGGTACGATCAGTGGTAAAATTTTTGACAGAAAATAGGGACTTTTAAAATGAGAATAGTGACAGCTTAGCGACGACTTTCCTGTCGCAATTTTTCTTGACAGATTTGGGACTGTTTTAGTCACAGTTTTAGTGACTCAGTTTTCTGTCACTAATTCATATAGACAGATTTTAATATAGTATGTGGATTTTTTAGTGCGACCGAGAAGGGGGTATCTCGGTAGGCTCGGGGCGTAATTATTATAGTAAAAAAAATAAAACGAAGATTTTTATATTATACCTTTTTATTACTTGTTTTATAAATGTTTTAAATTGTATTTTAAATAAATTAAATTATAATAGCTTTGTGATTTTTTAAAAGGGTATAATTTTATTATATGAATAAAATTATTTTGGAAACTTTCTAATTTAGGAAACTTTCTATTTTTAGCAGGTTATTTATTTTAGTATTATTATAGTATTAATATAGCGTCAGAATACGTTTGAACCGTAATAAATAATAGAATGATAATAAGTTAAAAAGAATTATAAGAAAGATCAGATTTATCAGTTAATATACGTATAGAATTTTAGAAATAAAATAAATAAATGAGAAGCCGATAAGGTCAGAAAATTAAAATAAAGACCAGATAACTTATTCGCGTCTATTATTATTGTAGCTTCCATGAAGCCCGAGTAGTATTCGTTCAGTCTTCTATTCAGTCAGTTACTGGACTAGAGGTACGGATTTTCCGTCCTTTCAGTAAGAATTTTCTTTCCTATGCATGATTAGGATTCCCCGACTGCAGCCAAATGTTTTCCCCAGTATGTGTTTAAGCTTATCAGTAATCATGTTAATAACTAAATAAATTGCCTGAGCATTATATACAAGCATGACCAGTTTATGTACTAGTTACGGAGGTACCGTAACCATGGCACTAGAGGCACCGGTGTCGTGACTCACATGCAGGAGAGTGATATCCTGCATCGTCCCACTCATGTTCAGTTTGGCCATTTTATCAGTATGTTTAGTGGGGCGTATGGATGCATCCTAGGCTTATCAGTTTACAAGTTATCAAGGTGAATGTGATGTGTGCTCTACATCCTTCACATTGGAGCTGATCCCTCCACCCAGCACAGTATTTAGAGGTCACCCCTCTACAGTTATTTAGAGGTCACCCCTCTATAGCATGACGAGATCACCTCTCTAATTATTCATGCACCGTTGTTACAGCACATGACCTATATAAGCTCTAGCAATTAAATTACAGTAGATGCATGTTTTCAGATTTAACAGATAACAACTCAGCTTTATTATTTATTAATTAGACTTTACAGATTATACACAGATTTCCGCTGCAACTTTACTTATCAGTCTTACAACTCCAGTATTTTATCATCTGTTTCATTTTAGAAATTCCTTATCATGCTTTATATCCGTTCACTGAGCGTTATGCTCAGCCGTAGTTCTTTCATGTTCCGACGCAGGTACACCAGGACGCTCTTAGGATTTTGAGAGCATGTGCATTGAATGGGAGCTATCCGGACTTCTTACTTTATGCACTTCTTACATTATTCTGCTTATTTGGACATTGTTTAGTCCTTTCCTTCAGTGTTTTACTTTTCGTGTTTTGGGCTTATGTTTGGATTGCCGATGTTTGATTCTGGTATTTCCTTTATGGTCAGTTAATGTTTTAGGACATTTACCTTATGCTTTGATGACACGCCATAAATACACGTAACGGTCCACTTATCCAAGTGGGGTGTTACAATGTATATGTATTTTTTATGTATCTTAGAAGATTAACGGAAGACCTTAGATCTTGATAGTGTATTAGTGTTTGCTTGTTGCTCGATCTTGTTCTAGGGCTTAATTTTTGTCAGCAAGTTGATTTATTCTTGGAGTACTTACAGGTTTGTGGCTCCTTTTTTGTAAGTTTTGTTAAATTGAAAAATGGTTCTTTTATTAACCACTTTGCAGGTGTATGTATGTGTTAGATTCAGAAAACATATAAGGTGATAAACATGTATTAGTGGACATACTTTTTCCGTTTCCGCTATGAGGTACATGCCAAATTCTCACTGCAACTTGTACAATTTACTTGACCTAACCACCATAGGAGTCAATATATGCCAACTCCTCAATGTTTAGGATGCTTAAAATCTATAACCCTACCGGCAAACTGTTTATTTCCATGTATAACGAAATCAGCTCCATGAATCTTCATATACTAATTATATGCATTTGCAGATCGAACCTGAATCACGAACTCGACTCCTGGACGTGAGCGTGGGTACAGAAGGTTTCTATTTAGGCCCAGTTACAACAATACTATGTGTTTTGTGATCAAACCTGAATAACATACTCGACCCTGTATGTTGACCGTGGGCAAAGGTGTCTTTTTAGGTCTAGTTACAACAATACTACGTGTTTTGTGATCGTATTTGTATTTCTGTAGAGATTTCTAGATTTGAGTTTGTTTGCAAAAGTAATTATGCAGTGAAACGAATGTTTTAGTTCCAGATATTTTTTTGTCATATGTTTATAATTAGTGACCATTTTTTGGTCTCTAATTCCACGGTCTGTGACGACTTTCTCGTCATTAATAGCATATAGCAGTGACGATTTTTTCGTCACTTTGCTGTTTGTGACGAATTTTCTCGTCACTAACTGGGTTAGACAGTGACCATTATTTTCGTCACAGATCAGTGACGAAAAATAATTGGTCAGTAAGGGATTAGTGACGGAGCTATAGTGACGAGTGGTGACGACTTTAGATTTGGTCACTAACTGACTCAGTGACGATTTTTAATACAGTTAGTGACGAAATCTGTTATGTCACTAAAGGTGGTTTTTCTTGTAGTGTCCGGTCCTATTAGGCATAACTGACGGGATTTTTGCAAGACCGAAGCGGACCGGACCGCCCAGACAGAGAACCGAAAAGGTCCAAATCCCGGACCGAAATTTTCCGGTCTAGTTCGGGTCGGTCCAGTTTTCTTATTCGGGTCGGTTTTAGAATTCCACATATAAAAGTAACCCGTAAACGTCCTCCTAGAACTCTGAGGTTTCGCATTAAAAAATAAAATCTTAAATTTTTATCTTTTACAAAACTGAACAAACTCCCTTAAGATGCTTCCAAAGAAGCTCAGTGGCCAACTGCTAGTTAATAGAACATACATATTGTACCATGTAGTATGAAATTAACAGTTTGTGCCGTTGGGTGGTCTTGTTGGCAAAAAATACTGCCACATTAGCAAAGTAGGTTTTGACACCAGAATTGCTATGACACCAATTTTTAGGGGAAGTGGTGTGCCATGGGAGTTCTGGTGCCATAGGAATTTTTTTTATAACTTAAAATACATATAATAAATCCGAATTACAAACAATACTTAAAATTAAAATTACACTCGAAAAAAATATTAAAACACAATAACAAACATTAAAAAACACTTAAAAATATATATGTATAAAAATATGAGAAAAAAAACTTTTAACAAATTATTGGGCTTATTTATAAATACTAGAGGTGTACCCGCGCATAGCGGCGGAATCGTCAACGATATACTAATTACCTAGTGGTCGAAAGTAACCCGACGACTCGACCAAATTCAACCTAGTGATCTAACCGCTAACCGGTTACTCGATCGAGTTGAACCGATGACCGAACCCGTGACTTAATAAACCCGATCGAATTGACCTGGTATAAAAGCCATGACTTAGTGATCGAACATGATTCACTTTGTAGTTGGGTGGATATGAGCCATGAGGCGCCAGTGATGTGTAACTCATTACGAACTACACAGTACACACAATTGGTACTCTTCATAATTTTGGTAAAACACTTTCAAGAAAATATGAATTAGACATACGCATGATTATTAGACAAGAACAAACAAAAAAGTGATAACCATGATATTCACATGGTTTTTTACTTCATTTTCAGTTGTGTAGTAAAAAAAGTTGTTACAGTATTAAATAAACCTGTACATATTACAACATTTATCACCGCAGTTCGGACTACAAAGAATTAATGTTGAGATACATACATGGTAAACAAATATAAAAGGACCCATTAGAGTGACTATCCAAAACCTAATCCATGTTCATAAGGGTCATGCGGTCTCAACTTGGCTCTCAATACTTTGTTCATCAACAAGTTGGTATTGTTGTTTAGGTATCTCGTTTGCAGGTTCGGATGGTAGATCAAGAATCTTATCAGTGAAGTAAAGAATATTCACATTTCAAGATGTTTAAAGTGTTAAGCAAGGCAAATTTGGCAAAACATAGTGGAATATATGAAAAGACTAACACCAACTATAAAAAATGATACGTACATAGTATACCCAGTCTACATGCACCAAGATATAGCGTATGTAGTCATGATGCTATATATGAAAATGAAGGAAAAAATGGACGGGTCAAGCGTGTTTCGGTTCAAATGGGTTTCTTTTAGTAGGAATCAAAACGATACGGGTAGTCAAGTTAATCCAAATCAATCCGTATATAATAAATCAGCACTCAACACACATAATCGATACTCATTTATGGGAAAAAAACATAGAACCACTTGTCTGCACATATATTTTAGTCACATAATCACATAATGAAACTCCTATAAAAATGTACTACTTTTGTTATTTAACTAACATGGAACTGATACATGTAATTTAGACATTTAGTTGTCTAGAATGAAAAAGAAAACAAACCTGTGTTAACCTGTAAAACATAAACAATCTCATTGTGTAGCCAAAACAAAAAAGATACTGGTAACACAAGTCCATAAGATGACACATTCATTAAAAAAGTTGTATTCATTATGAATATCGACTTAGAAGTTTGGAGGACCATTTTAATGCTTCAAGACTCTTCATCTCGACTTCAACAAAGCTATCTCCTTAACACAATATTCCTGCAAAACAGATCAAATTAGAGTACGCATAGTGTATAGTGTATATCCCTTTTAACTAAGGAGCTAGAAAAGAGAACGAGTCACGGGTCAAAACAGGTAATACCGTCATACAAACTGAATCAAAGGCGTATTACCTCATTAACAAATACAAACAACTCAACTGAAACTTGTCACACAATAAAAATTCATATTATCAATTAAAATTACTTCACACACTACCCCACGACAATTGTAAGCCGCCCAAAATAATCAACCCGTTTACCAAGCTAATACATGATATTTGATGTGACGGAAACATCAACGTTGATCTCTTTGCTGGTAAGAGTCATTATGTTATACAAACAAATATTGATGTCGAGCAATCATACTCAAATAAGAATTTGGAAAATAGATGACAAAAACTGGAGAAAAAAGATGATGCACCGGTGATTCTTCAAGAAATAAATGGACTTCAACTTTTAATCGAAACTCCAACGTTTAAAAGCACTAGTGAATTGAAAAAGCCACCGCAGTTCCTGTAAAATAAGAAATCATTATAATATTTAAAGTAATCATGCTACTAATTGTGAAGAAAAATATGAGAAACAACAAAAGTCTGTTGTTTTGTTTGAGGCAAAGGAGGCGCGAGTGAAAAATGAGGTGGGCTTACAAATGGTGGGGCTGATTTAATAAAGAGGAAGCTTTTAGTGGGAAACTTTGACTATTCTTTCAGGTATAAAAGGAATAGCGTGTGATTTTTAATATTCATAAATGTTTCTTTGCATCTGTTACAGTTACAACAATGTTGCAAACTATAGAGTATATGAGAATAATAAAGGTGATATTCCTTTCAATATTCCATTGTTTCAAAAAGTATATTATCCTGTTTGTTTTTCAATGTTTATATTCCAGGGATTTTAATATTCAAGAGTTTTGTTACAAATCTATATTTGGAATTGTTGAAAATTCAACTTTTTTCAACTTTTTACATGAGCCTTTTATAAGATAGTATAGATATAGATTGGGCCAAACAAAATACCCACCCCTAAAACCTAAAACATAGCCACTTTCCTCCTTGCCTCGTCCTTCTTCTTCACTGTGCCTCCCAGAACACAGTAAAAAAAAGAAATTTTGCCAACCGCGTGGGCTGGTGGGGATGGCGCCTGCGCTTTGGCGCGAAGACGCGGAGTGGTGCGCTGTTGTGTTTTCTCGCGCGGACGAACGACACCAGCCAATCAAACCACCACTCCCCCTGATCTTACGGAAACAAATAAGAAATAGGCATATGTATACTGCCAATCAGTGAAAGTAACTAACTGAAAGGAAATGTGTGATAGCGACAATTGTATAAAAGTAGTTCATTCGCAAAACCCGTATAGAGCGCCGGATTTATAGCGACAAATAGTCGTAGTTACGTTATTGTAAATAAGTATTTCGTGTAACGTTTATGCATGTGGTTGACTTTGGACCTGATCTTATTATTCGGGTAAAAATAGGGATATAATGTATTCCTGCCAAATGTAAAAAAAAACCGCTACTTTGATTTTATTGTGAAAAAACCTATAATAAGTCTTGCTCAAATGGTGTAAAGATTACTTGTTCGATTGGTAAACTGCACTCGATAATAAACAAACTGCGCTTACTTCACACCTAGCTACCCCGAAAACATGCATGTGTACCTGTGTGGCTGTTTATCACAATAAGACCATTATCTTTCATCATCCTACTCGTAAATTTCTCCCAAAACTCGATGATCTTGTGTTTTAGTTTTTTATTTCTGTTGATTTTGTGAAGAAGTATCCTTAAATGAATGAAATTTGTAGGCATTGATCGGGCCGTTGCTTCCTAGCTTATTGATCCCTTTTTGGGTTTTAAAGATCAAGGAAATTGAAAAAGAAATGGATTCAATCACCAATCAATCACATCAAGAAAAATATGGTTTGTCATACAAAATGCAACACGTACATCGC
Source organism: Glebionis coronaria (assembly GCA_025667525.1). Taxonomy (NCBI): domain Eukaryota; kingdom Viridiplantae; phylum Streptophyta; class Magnoliopsida; order Asterales; family Asteraceae; genus Glebionis; species Glebionis coronaria. The sequence goes on from CM046880.1 coordinate 531,713,220, forward strand.
TTCCAATGAGTTCATCTGCAACCTATAAAGCCAAAGTTGCAAACGGGTCTCTTGGAAAAACAGACTCTACATACCTTGACATTGAAGATAAGGTGTGTATCCTTTTTCTTTTTTTGTAAGTTCTTTAAAGGGGATGTTTAGATATTTTGATTAGGAATTACTTATTTCGCTTTCAATAGGTAGCTAGCAGAGACAGAACATATCAAGGGCCAAGGGGGGTGTTGCCCCCCCCCCCCCCAAAAAAAATTGCTACTAAATATCTTTTTATACTATGTTAAGTTGAAAATATATATAAAAGTTTACATTCAGCCCCCCTAAAATTTGGGAAACCAAAACGTTTCATCATACTAAAAGCCATTTTTATCTCCTGAACCTCCAAAATGAATCTAATAGCAATTCAATTAAACTGTATAAGGAGTAACATAATAGTATGGAATTGACGAGAAGGTCTTGATCAGTTGACCATTTAAATCTTCAAATTAGGTATCTGTTTCTTTTTACTTTTTCAAACATTACTTATTTCACTTGTAAGCTTATGATAGTAAATCATAAGTCAACTTGATACGTTAATAAGCTGAAAGAATGGTTTTTGAACTTTCTGAGTTTGTGTGAGGTTATAAACCCACAAAATAAAACGTCATAGTAATAAGTTTAATCTTTTTTTAATGTTCGAATCGACATTATACTCCGACTAATCACATAACAGATTATTTTTTTGAATAGTTTGGAGCCGGCAGCGTAGGTAAACCACTGAAACGACCAGAGGATTATTCTTATCCCAGTTAGATTCGTATTCAACACAAGCTAGCGTCTCTCTAAAGAAACTACCCAAGCAAAAAAAGCTCTCAAGTCTCATGGCCACAAATCGTGAATTTCTTGTCTTACCTTTTGGTACATATACACTATGATTTTCATTTCACACTTACGATGGTTTTGGCCCCCCACTAAAACTACTCAAGTTCCGTCCCTGGTAGCTAGATTTTACCTTTTAAATTTTTTAAATACTTATTGAAATTATTGAGTCATTTTTATAGTCTAGTCACTTGTGTACCTTCTTTTAAGAAGGTATTTTATCTATTTAATAAGCGGGGATGTGAGATATATCATCATCCATTTTACTTAACTGTTTTTTTAAAGTAATAAATTAATGAAAACTTCTATTTACCTTTTTTGAAAAACTTTACTCAAGCAAGCATTTAAGTCTGAAAGCTTGACATTCATCTTTTAGACGTGGATTAATCATCTTTTTTACCAGCTATTTTTAATTTATTAAGAAACAACTAGCAAGAAGTTAGCAATTACGAAATAAGATTCAGGTTTTTAAGCCAATCTTTCCAACAAACGACGCTTTACATCTGTATCGACACCAATAAAAAAACTTAGACACTACATTATCAAAAAACATCGCCTTCGTAGGAGCCTTAGTCTTGAAAATAATCTTGATAAAAAAGTTGTATTTCACAAACCCGCGTGTATTTGCGGGTTTAAAAACTAGTTTTACGTCATAGAAAACAAATGATTAACTATGTTTAATACCCAAGGCCTTTGCCTCTAATGGTATGTATGTGCTCCCCACCAATCTATAGGTTCTGGGTTCAAGCCTAAATCATTTTTACGTGAGATATATTCTTATAAAATATGTTTAATACTTTACTTGTATGTTACCCGGGAACCCGAATTTAATTTAGTACTACAATATCCTAAACCATGGCGTATGTGGTTGACTGTCGTGCAATCATTCATTTTTTATACTTGATAGTTTCAACTCCAGAAAAAAAATCCCGTAAATTTTTTTATATTGTTGGCCATTCAGAAACTTAATGTAGAAAACTAAAAGGGGGATTGAATAGTTTTTATCGATTAGTTTTAAATTATCTTTTGAAACTTTTTCATGTATATTAAAAAGGTATGGTTGTTGATAAGAATATGAATGACTTGTAATAATAAGAAAACAAACCACAATCCAAGATTATTTATAGTGGTTCGGCCTAGCAAGATCTCACTTATCTTGCTCCTATTTCCACTCCTCGAGTATCCACTCGAGAGTTTTCCTTCAAATGAATCTCCTTTACACCGGTGGAGAAACCTTCACTTTATAAACTTACAATCTTAACCAACACCTAGATTAAGTTATCTTGATCTAAAGGCATAACAACAACGCCTTATATACTTCTTACAAATTGTGGTTATTACACCAACCACGCTTTATACATGTAGATAGATGAATGGGTACAAAAATGGTGATAGTGTAGGTAACGCTTAGCACTCTCACGCAATGTGAAGCCTTGAAGAATCAAAGTTTAGACTTGAGGTTTTATCGTGATCGATCTTTTAGATGAACTATAATCTAATCACAAAAAAGAAGAGCATGAATTGAACAAAATAGATTAGAGATATATTATATACTTATTTTAGAGAGAAGAGATGATAGAAAGGGTGAATATGAGGCTTGGCCAAAGGCTCAATTTATAGGCAAAGTACCAGACCCTACGGAACCCGTCGGACCCTTCACCTTTGGGTCTGTCGGGGTCCGGCAGAGCTGACTTTTGTTGCCTCATAAATGTTTGGCCAAGTCTTCAACCAATCATTAAAATCTACTTGGTTTGACTTATAAATCTGACATAGCAAGTCAAATATTGACTTTGTGAAGTCAACATATATTGACTTTGTGAATATGAGGCTTGGCCAAAGGCTCAATTTATAGGCCAAGTGTTCAACCAATCATTAAAATCTACTTGGTTTGACTTAAAAATCTGACATAGCAAGTCAAATATTAACAATCTCCACCGTGACTTCAACTCTATTCGAAACTTCAAACCAAACGAACATTCCGTCTTAATTCGGAATTCCAAACAAACGAACGAATAAACGATCGACTCAAACAAACAAACAAACAAACAAACAAACAAACAAACAAACAAACAAACGATCGAATCTGAAAACGATCTCAAACAAACAAACAAATGATCGAACCTGAAAACGATCAAACGAGCAAAACAAATACGAACAAACGAAGCGGAATCTTTTATTCAATACTCAAAGTTACAATCCGAAAGCTACAAAGAAAACTAATGACATTGGCCTCTATTTATAGGAGACCAATGACCTAAAACATACTAAATCCAAACATACTAAAAATAACAAAACTTGTAGGACAAGTCAAACAAATTACCAAACGAACCCTTAAGTTTAACTCACTTTCTAACAATCTCCACCGTGAGTTCAACTTCATACGAAACTTCAAAACAAACGAGTCTTGGTCTTCAAATTCAAATATCCGAATATCAAATTCCAAACGCCCCTTGAGAGTTTAAGTCACTTTTCTAACAATCTCCACCGTGACTTCAACTCTATTTGAAACTTCAAACCAAACGAACATTCCGTCTTAATTCGGAATTCCAAACGAACGAACGAATAAACTATCGACTCAAACAAACAAACAAACAAACAAACAAACAAACAAACAAACGATCGAATCTAAAAACGATCTCAAACAAACAAACAGATGATCGAACCTGAAAACGATCCAAACAAACAAACAAATCACCCCAAACGATCTTCACCAAAAACTATCAAATTCGAGCAACCAATTCCAAAACCCGACGAACGAATATCCCAAATTTCCCAAACGATCAAACAAATTCCAAACAGTTACTTCACCGTAACCGACAATTCAAATCTACAAAACTCAACGCAGTTGACTAACCAATTAGATTCTTTTCCTTCCAAAACGAAAGTCGACTACGTAATCATAGAACCGAACTCGAATTCTAAAGCAACAATCGATCTGTCCCAGAAACGAATAGAAACGATTCCGATATTTTTTTTTACTTCGCCATCTTAGCGGAACGATCTAATATGTTACGTGAAAGAACAAACACCAATCAACTTTTGTCACCTTGTAGTCAACCCTCGTACAATATATATGGAAAAACAAATCTACTTGGTCAAAGTTTGTTTTCTATTCTTCATGCACGTATCAAAGGAAAAAGATTCGTTATATCTTACTCCAGCCTCTCGTAGCTATCTTAGTTTCAACGATCAAAAGCAAATAACGTAAATCAAATTACGATCGAACTTTCCAACGAACTCTTTTTTTCTTTTTTTTTTTCCTTTTCTTCTTCATGATTGCGGATCGACCACGCTCTGATACCACTTGTTGGATAAATCAAACGAGCAAAACAAATACGAAAAAAACGAAGCGGAAACTTTTATTTAATACTCAAAGTTACAATCCGAAAGCTACAAAGAAAACTAATGACATTGGCCTCTATTTATAGGAGACCAATGACCTAAAACATACTAAATCCAAACATACTAAAAATAACAAAACTTGTAAGACAAGTCAAACAAATTACCAAACGAACCCTAAAGTTTAACTCACTTTCTAACATATACATTTTATGTTTTATACATTTTATGATATTTTGTAAGACACTTTTGTGTATAAAATATTTTTGTATAAGTTTAAAGAAACTTATGTGATGCTTTCTATTTTCTAATATAAAAATATGTTTTGATTTTTTGTCGTTAATAAAACGTTAAACATAATTAAAACGTAAATATCGTTTTAGTGCGATATTTGCATTTACACTTAATATGTTCTCGAGCCTAAAAGATGAAAAGTAATTAGTTAAACCATGTTGGATGCTTGATAGTAATGAGTTTGGATCGATTTTTTTACGTGGATACTTTGTAGTAACCAAGTTAATGGTGAGATAGAGATCGAAAATATGTAAAGGACATGCATGTAGTAACCAAGTTTACAACGTATGTATACATCATCAACCATTTAATTAGAAGCAAAAAGCATTACAAATAAGACTATGTAATCATATGTCTTCCTAAACTGAAGAAACGTGCTTCTTTTATTTATTACTTATATGCTTCTAAAAACTGCCCCCATGCATAAGTATCACAATCTCACTGCACCCTGCAAAATATCATAATACATGAGATAACATTATTACTAAAAAATAATACGTATATGTGTATATAAGTATTAATCTCATAAAATATATACTCCGCATAATTTAAAGAAAATACTTAAACATACTTGGTGCAGTCGGTTCCGGGGCTAATCTTGTAAGGGATACTGACACCACACTTGCCAGGGAGGCCGGCGGCATAGCTGGTACTAATGCCCGAGTTGGCGGAATAAGCATTCTTCAAGCAGGTGCAGGCAGTTTGACGATCAGGGGTTGATGTAGCCGCGTCATTGAGTGCTTTTACACCACTACAACATGCCTCTGGCACATCACCACCTTTTTCTAGGTACCCGAGGCATGGTGCCAAGCTACCAGCCACCTGACCACAACTAATAGCCTCAGCATAGGGTGCTGCCACCAACATGCAAGCCACAGTACACTACACACGAAACAATCATTGCGATTCTTGCCATTTTTAAGTTATATGAGTGTATGATCACTAGAAGAAGAGAAACTTTTATATGATTCTAAGTTGTTGGTGCAAGAAAATGTTTTCAATGTTGCAATATTTATAGGGTGTTTTTAGATGTCAATTTGTGTATGAACGAATTAAGTAGGGTTTGCAAGGACAAAATAAAATTATAGGTTAGTTGGCAGTTAGGACTGACATTAATTGAACCATGCACTAACATGATTAGTTTCGAATCTATACCAGTGCAGTTGGGAAAGATTAGTTATACCGACAATATCTGGTCATTTTTTACCATCGATTCTGGTCATTATTCTGACAAGTAATGTTGAATCCTTGTATATATCCACGCTATATAGGCCAACTTATAAACTTACTAAAATCGATCACAATGTCATGTATCAAATTTCTTAGAGCTAAGTTACATAAATGAAAAATTGGAAAAGTCTGACAAAAAATAATTCATAAGACATATTTGAAGAATTGTGAGTTTAATTTATTTAAAAAGTATTGAATAAAAGAGATTTTTATAAAGATAAAAGGTTAAATTTAAAATTAAAATTTATTTTTATTCAAATATAACGGTTATATATTTCAAACCGTTTAACTCACAAGTCGATCGTGACTAAGACCTAATTCATGAGTTTAATTAATACGGTTGTGCCTAGCCTTAGAGCTAAGTTATATAAAATGTACTTGTTTTAGGTTCTCGACAACTAGTTTCCCTTGGTTTATATCAAGTTAGAAACAGACTTTTAATAGCAAAAAATCCGAACAATCGAGTTTGACACAAAATCGTATGAGTTAATTCCACAATTACGTAGAACATATTGTACCATCTAGTATGAAATTAATTAGACCTAGGAACACGTGGAGTGGCCTTTGCGGAAACAAATAAACAACAAATACGGAGTAAGAAATATGCATACGTATACTGCCAATCAATCATCAATGAATGTGTAGTTAACTGAAAGGAAATGTGTGATAGCGACAATTGTATAAAAGTAGTTCATTCGTAGAACCCGTATATAGCGCCGGATTCATAGCCACAAATAATTGTAGATACGCTATTGTAATTAAATGTTTCGTCTAATGTTTATGTAAACAATGTAAAATAAATGTGACGTTCATAACACATTTGGGTGGGATTTAAGTTACGATAACAAAGATTATATATGTTGATAATATCCCCATTCGAGGCTTTAGAAAATATCAAAGTGAAGGGATTAGAAACACAAACAAAGGATGCGAGGCTACTCGACCAAGTGTATGAAATGGAGCTACAAGAGGTGGTTTAGTTGAAATTGATTGAACCCCTACATCTTTTGTGCAGGTTCAGGACTAGAGCTTGTAAGTGGAATGGGCCAGTTAGCATTAGCCAATGTGCCATTACAAACCGAGCCAACCTGGTGAACATCTCTCTTCTATAAGGAATATAAATAGCAATGAGTCTTTAAGGTCAGTTTAAATGGGTACGAGATAACCACATGATCTACAAATAATGCATTTATGTTAATTAGTAGGTGTTTTAAGGAACGGATGGCATCTGAATACTCCAAGCGACAATACTAATCTCAGGAATGTTATAGGCTGTTTGTGATTCATCGAAGACTAATTATTTAATTTTCATCCGTTTATTGTACTCTAGTTTTTTCAATCTTTTTTTTCTCTTTTGTAACTAATACACCCTTACAAATTACAATAGATACAATTCATTCTGATAACAAAATTATATATTTGACATTTCAATTTTGTGCCTCAAATTAATGTTTACATCAACTGTACACTACATTATCAGATTGAGAAATCCAAGTATACATATTTAGTTACAGAACTTGCCCACAGAAACTATTTATTACCGCAGATAAAAGTACCATATATCTTCTGCAAAAGTGAACGAGTTTGAATCATATCACTTACGCAATATAGAATGCATTCGATTCCGTCTAATGCAATAGCACTTGATTAAACTTGATCTTGTAGAATTGTCGATAACACAATTATTATATGGCGGGTTCTGGAAACACAATGTTCAATTAAGCCTCTTACTGTCAACTCGCCCACTTGCTTTTACTGTTATATCATTCTCAAATTTTAGTTAACTTGAATCTACAACCATTTAAATAATTGTACACCTTAAAAATGTTATAATTAACTGTTATTAGTAATGTAGATATCAACTACTACGTACTACATAAAATTCTATTTGATTTCCAAAAACGTAGGTGAAAAATTAAACAATCTACAGAAACAAGCTACGCATGTATATGTTCTTGTCTGCCCGTTAACACACCTTTCCCTTTCAATTAGTTAAAACATTTATTGATCCGCAGTATACATGTGTAGTTTCTATTTGTTGTTTCCTTGTTTCCACAAAGGTCGCTACACGTGTTCCTAGGTTTAAATAATCCAACATAGACTCGGGTATTAATCATATCATGACGGGTGTACATTAGTACATAGGCAAGTAATAATAACCTAATCTTGTGAAATTCCGGACATAAACTTGTAGTCCCAAAATTTCGATCCTTTACAATTATACGATAATGAAATGAAAAATAATCTGGATTTTATATAAGATCTTTGAAAACTTAAAATCTTATAAAATTTCGATCTTAATTGTAGGATCTATATAACTTTCTTATATGATATGATGTTTTAGGATTTTTCCGCTCGAATTATAAAGAAGTATTAGATGATAAATGGCATCAACCCGGATATGACTAGGTTTTGGATCCGTTAACGTTTTTAAGGTTTTCAACATGTTCTATGCTATTAGTAATTACATCAATACTCCTACGGGGGATTCAAACATTTTAACACGATGGTTATAACTTTAAGGGTTCTAAAAGTATATCTGAAATGGACTAATCTTACTTAACTGCACTAGAGAAGATAGTAAAACAAACAGGTTAATGGATCAATTAATTTTGACTCCCAACTACCAACTAACCTCTAATAATATTTTGTCCTTGCAACCCCTCCTCCCTTAATTCGTTCATACACAAATTCACATGCAAAAACACTCTATATATACTGCAACATTGAAAACCTTTTCTGGCATCAATAACTTAGAATCATATAAAAGTTTCTGTTGTTCTAGTGATCATATACACACTCATATAATATGGCAAAGATGGCAATGATTGTTTCATGTGTAGTTGTGGCTTGCATGTTGGTAGCAGCACCCTTTGCCGAGGCTATTAATTAGTTGTGGTCAGGTGGCTAGTAGCTTAGCACCATGCCTTGGCTACCTAGAAAAAGGTGGTGATGTGCCAGAGGCATGTTGTAGTGGTGTAAAAGCACTCAATGATGCGGCTACATCAACCCTTGATCGTCAAACTGCCTGCACCTGCTTGAAGAATGCTTATTCCGCCAACTCGGGCATTAGTGCCAGCTATGCCGCCGGCCTCCCTGGCAAGTGTGGCGTTAGTATCCCTTACAAGATTAGCCCCGGAACCGACTGCACCAAGTATGTTTAACTATTCTCTTTATATTTAATTTACGAAATTAAAACCTAAACACAAATCTACTTATGTATTTTTTTTAGTAATAATGTTCTCTCTTGTATGATGCCTTTTTACAGGGTGCAGTGAGGTTCTGATACTTATGCATGGGGGCAGTTTTTAGAAGCATATAAGTAATAAATAAAAGAAGCACGTTAATGTTCTTCAGTTTAAGAAGACATAATGACTACATATGTCTCATTTGTAATGCTTTTTGCTTCTAATGGTTGATCATGTATACATACGTTGTAAACTTGGTTACTACATGCATGTCCTTTACATATTTTCGATCTCTATCTCACTATTAACTTGGCTACCAACTTACAACAAGGTCATCTTTAGGCCCGGGAATATGTTAAGTTTCCGAATGGCCAACAAATATAATCAAAACGAATGCTTGGTAACATCCTCCCTGTTTGAAAAATATATATAAATAAGACTATTATTTTATAAGTTACCACACCTAACATCGTTAATCATTCGTTTTTTATGATTTAAAACTGGTTTTTAAACCCGAACATACACTCGGATTGTGAATCATCAATCATCCTATAGTTCCATGTACAAGACAAAGAAATGAGATTATTCAGTTCGCTAAATGTAACACCAGTTATACTAGCTAGTTACCTTAAGCATATACAGTATCATATTTTCATTTAAACACCAGAATATTTTTCCAATTCTGAATAAATATGCTAACATGCTGACAATAAATATATTTAGACAAGAGAGAATCATATCGAATAGAAGGATAAGGTGGCGGCGTTTTCCTCGGCGACAGAATATCGCTGAGGAAAGCCTGAAATCTCTAGCGACACGTCTGATGTGGCATAAAGTCAGGAAGACTTTTTGGTCAAAGTCGCTGGGGAAACTTCGCTCCTCTTTCACCAAAAGAACTAGCGGGAAATTTTCTCGCCAAAGTTTCCCTGACGACATGTCGTTAGGGATAGTTAGTCCAAAACAATTACATACGATTAAAATTAACCTTGTTGCCTAATAATTTAACTTGACTAACTTCCCGCCCGACATGTCGCCGGGGATAATCACCCAAAACGATCAAACGTTAGATAATTTAGCGAAAATGTTGGCGAGCTTTTACCCGCCAAAATATTCCTGGCGACATGCCGCGGGGGACTTCGTGCCAAAAACTAATATTTATTGTTTTTAAATATAATTACTTCCTGTCAAAAATTAATATTTATTGTTTTTTAAATATAATTATTATTATTTATTAAAATATCGATTAGTTGTTTATTTTTTCTTATTTACAATATAATTATTATTTAAAAGATTAAATAATTATTATTTTTAAAATAAAGTGTAACTATATAACTATCGTGTCATTTTATTTTCACGACGTTATATACTACAAAATGAGACTTTCGTACAACAAACACTTATTTATTCATGCGCTTAACTAAACATAGATATTACAACGATAATATGCGCTTAATTAAACACTGATATTCGACACGACCACTTATACATGCGCTTAATTAAACATGGATTACAATGATAACACGCGGTAAGACGGGGGGGGGGGGGGGGGGGGGCAAGTGTTCTTCGGAATGACTGGGCGTAAAGGGCACGTAGGCGGTGAATCGGGTTGAAAGTGAAAGTCGCCAAAAAGTGACGGAATGCTCTCGAAACCAATTCACTTGAGTGAGAAGAGTCAGTTGCTTTATGGCTTTCTAAGGATGTTTAAAGGTTACTGAGGTTTTGTGGGTCTATAGGTTTGGAACCCACTTATTATTATCCTCTACCATTCCTGTTTTCGGATCAACATCTAAAACAGCTAGGGCTCGGGTCTATCTGCAGACTCATAAACAAGAAAACAGACACATCACAAACTAGTTCAAACTAATGTTCCCCATGTTATCGTAAAGGTCGTGAAGTAGTGCAGCTGAATCCATTGTGTTCCCTCGTGATGATAAGTGTGTGTGTGTGTGATATGTCGATGGTTATGTTGGTAGGAATGTGTGCGGTTATAAAGGTAACATGTCTTTTTATGGTAAAAAAAGTGAGGGAAATGGTTAAAATTTTCCGCCCAATATTTTCCCGCCAACGTTTTCCTGCCAATGTTTTCTCACCAACGTTTTATGATTGTATGTTAGATGTTCAATGGATGAGTCGATAGGTTATGGTTACACGTTAGATGTTCAATGGTTGAGTCGGTAGGTTATGGTTGTACGTTAGATGTTCAATGAACGACTCGGTAGGTTATGGTTGTACGTTAGATATTCAATGATTGAGTCAGTATGTTATGGTTACACGTTAGATGTTCAATATATGAGTCGGTGGTTATGGTTGTACGTTAGATGTTCAGATTAATGGTTACACGTTAGATGTTGAATGGATGACTCGGTATGTTATAGTTACACGTTAGATGTTCAATAGTTGAGTCAGTGTGTTATGGTTACACGTTTGATGTTCAATGGATGAGTTGGTGGTTATGGTTGTACGTTAGATGTTCAATGGTTAAGTCGGTATGCTATGGTTGTACGTTAGATGTTCAAGTAGTTTACATTCATCACGATTAGTTAACATTCATCACAATTAGTTAACATTCATCAAGATAAGTTAGCATTAATCAAAATGAGTCGGTATGTCATGGTTGTACCTTAAATGTTCAATAGATGAGTCCGTATGTATTGGTTGTACGTTAGATGTTCAATTGATGAGTCGGTAGGTTATGGTTACACGTTAGATGTCCAATGGTTGAATCGGTAGGTTATGGTTGTACGTTAGATGTTCAATGGATGAGTCGGTAAGTTCTGGTTATACGTTAGATGTTCAATAATTGAGTCGGTATGTTATGGTTGTACGTTAGATGTTCAATTAGTTAACATTCATCACGATTAGTTAGCATTCATCAAGATGAGTCGGTATGTCATGGTTGTACCTTAAATGTCCAATAGATGAGTCCGTATGTATTGGTTGTACATTACATGTTCAATAGATGAGTCGGTAGGTTATGGTTACACGTTAGATGTTCAATGGTAGAGTCGGAATGAATTAAGAAAGTAAATCGACCGAACCGGAATGAATCGAGACCGACTGGACCGGAATGAATTGAGAAATTAACCGACATGGATGATATTATTAATATTTTATAAATAATAATTATTATTATTTGATACATAATAATAATTATATTTATATAAACAATAAATAAACAATATTTATTAATTTTGACAGGGTGTATCCCGGCGACATGTTGTTGTGGAAACTCGGGACTATACACGATAAAAGTAGGTATATAAGCTTTCGTTGACAAGTCAAACTGACGCCAAGAAATCCCCGGTAACATGTCGTCGGAGAAACTTCCCCTCAAAATTTTTCAATCACGCGCCATTTTGACTAAACGACAAATCCCAATGTATCTCCAGCGACATGTCGTCGAGGAAAGGTTTCTCACAAAATAATAACCTTTGACCACATCTGCTATCTCCCAAAACATACAAATTTCTTATCCAAAATAATACATGACTGATGCCACTCCCATCACCAAACCATCATCACAATCACCACAACCATCATAATCAACATAATCACCGCCACCACAACCATCATCACAGTCACCACAACCACAACACAATCACTGCCACCTCCATCATCACCACCACCACCTCCGTCATCACGACCACCACCACAACACAACCACAGTCGGCATTACCACCACCACCACAACCAATCCTCCTCTAAACCCTCTAAATTGTAATTCTTTCCTTAACATTCTATATGATAATTCTCTAAACAAGTTTGGTGATTTTGGATTTGTTTCTTTTAATTCAAGGTATTTATATTAATTGAGTTTTTTTCTATTAATTAATATCTGGTTTTATATAAATTGATGTTGTGTTTGTTAGTTTCATGTTATAGTAGCACTTGGCGGTCCCAGACGGTAGGCAGTGGTAGGCAGCGGCGTTAAGCGGTAGGCAGCGGCGTTAAGCGGTAGGCAGCGGCGAGACCCGAGTTCAAAGCCGAGACTCGATCCATAGCCGAGAACGATTCCATAGCAGCCGAGAAAGTATGTTTTTATAATTTTCTTCCAATTGGTTTCCCGACGACAAGTCGTCGGGAATGTTAAAAAGTAATTTATTTCTATTAAACGACAATCCAAACACTCCCGCTTATTGTAATAAGCTGTTTAATACAACTTATTCTAATAAGCTGTTTAAAAAACAACTTATTCAAATAAGCGGTTTTCTATAAGGTATTTTTAAATAACTTATTCTAATAAGCTTCATTATATAACAAAACCTTATAAACTCTATTTTATAACGAAACTTTATAAGCTATATTTTATAACGAAATTCTATCAACTCTATTTATACTGAAACTCAATAAGCTATGCTTAAAAACGAAACTCTATTTTATCATTTAACTCTATTTTATTTATAAATACTATTTATATCAATAAAATCTGTTTTAACAAGAACCTCTATCTAATATTGAGATTCTATTTTATCAAGGAAATATGATCTCCAAACTAGACTACTTTTTAGATAATGCGAGATGTAGTGGACGATATAAAAATCAAACTTTTCAATAATACTTTAAAACTAAAACTATGGACTCGCTAACGTTATGTTGACCCTTTTAAGCATGTTTATCTAAGGTATCTATCTTTATGAAGTCTACATTTTTTGATGTGGCATGTAGAGGTTGTTCTCTCGGATCAAGTTTGTGAATACTCATGAAGTCATTACTCTCAAAGCTAGTCTCCGCTGCAGTGAATTTAAGGGTGTGACAAAATGGCATCTCAATGCTCCAAGCCACAATTCTAACGTAAGGAACCTTATAATTTGTGATTCATCGGAGAGTAATTCATTTATTTTTAAATAAATTTTCGTCAACTTTAAGCTTTTTCAAATTATTTTTGCTCTTTTGTACACAATGATAATACACTATTAAAATAATAAAATCCAATTCAGTTATTGATACTTGGATTTGGTTGTTAAGTCTAGATGACTCCTTTACTATTCAGGAAACGCGACAACATATCGATGATGTTATCCTCTCATCTTTGGACATTCCTACACGATGGTGTAAATCTATCTCTCTTAAGGTGAACATCTTCATGTGAGGAGATATGCTTGATAGGCTCTCAAATCGTCTTACTTTCTCTAAAAAATATTTAGATTTAAAAACCATGTATTACCTTCTTTACAACTCGAGAGTCGAATCTACTGATCATATTCTTTTTTCTTGAGACTTGGCCTCCAACATTTGGAGACGTATTCGGATATGGAGTGGTTCTCAGTTCTATTTCTATATTCCTATGTTGTAGGTTATGCCATAGATCAATCATTCGAAAACTACAAAAGATAATAAAGTCAAGATGTAAGTACTAGTTAAAACAACATGCTGGTTTATTTGGAAGTTTCGGAACAATGTCATTTTCAACTCTCGTTCTTTGAGGAAAAGCCAACTTTTTATAATAATCGTCTATTTTCTTTCATTTGATTAAAACTTAGAACTTTATTAATTGTAAGTTGGAACGATTGAGTGAAACACCCTTTTGTAACTTTCTTGTATCTTTTTTGTTTTTATCTCCTTGCTAGATTTATTTAATAAAATTTGGCTTTCAACATAGAAATACAACCATTCCTATAACAAAATTGTATATATTTGACATTTTAGTTACGTGCCTCAAATTAATGTTTACATCAGCTGTAAACTACATGCACTATCATATTGAAAAATCAAAGTATACACGTGTATGGGATGTTTGGGAATTAAAATATATTATGTGTTTTAAATATGGATAATCAGATAATTACCAATTAGAAAACGTGGTTTTGAAAATTTGTGTTTGGATTTGATTATTTTGTTTGAAATCACAATAATTAGATTATCAATTTTTTTAGTGTTTGGCAAATCAGATTATTTGTTTAGTTGATAATTAAGTAAAATGACTATCAACTCTATTTTGATAACTCCATTTTCAAAAAGCACCTCTTCACTTACTTTTTCAAAACTCCATTTTGTAAGCTTTTAAATGATTTTCTTTTTATTATCCAAACACTCTTTTTAACTTATCTCTATTTTAAAAATGAAATAAGTAGACAATCTAATGCAAACACAACTCCGAACACCTCTTTAGTTACAGAACTTGGCCACAAAAACTATCTATAATTAGCAGAGCCCTTAATCACAAGGTTCAAGATATATTCTAATAGATTAAAAGGCTAATTCTATTTAGGGTTAATGACTTAAAAAGTCATTTAACTTGCCACTTTTTACCATTCTGTGTAGCCATCTTTTTTTTCTATATTATCATTAAACTTTATTATTTCGTACATTATGTGTACCCGGTGACCTGCTTGAGTGGTTAACAGATTTTTTTTGAACGGAAATTTTATTCAAAAAACTAGCAAGGAGCAAGATTACAACATAATAAGATAAGGAGTTTTAAGCCATTCATTCCAACTAAACGAAGCCTTACTCTGACTTTTACACCAATTAAAGTAAGTTAAAACAACATTATCAAAAATGTGAGCCTTCACAGGAATTTTGTCATCGAAAAGGATCTTATTTCGGAAACTCCAAACAAACCACCACATTGTATAGAAGATCCCTTCAATTATCTGTTTAAGTTTCCTCGTTAGCTTCAATGAGAGCATCCAATTAACCCATTCCTCGTATGAGTTAACTTCCACATAGTCTATGTTCCACCAACACGAAATCTTGTGAGCAAGATGCTTAGGTAACTCACACTGAAAAATAGTATGCTACGAACACTCTACTACATCATCACAAGTAACACAAGCCAGCGACTGGATCTCTATTCCACGTTTAGACAAATTAATCCAAGTAGGGAGACCATCCATTTTAATCTTCCAAGCTAACACGTTTACCTTAATCGGCACAAATTTCACCCATCTAGTTTTAGATTCTTGTGACTGAATTTTCTTCTCATCAAGTAACTTCCGAATCGATGCCACCAAAAAACGCCTGAACTATCTAATGACCAAATCCATCTATCACCCATTGGACTAAGAGTAACTTTGCTAACCGTATTTACCATGCCTTGCAACTGAGATTGTTCTATACCCCCTAGATCTGCGTCTAAACGAGGCATCCAACTCACCTTCATTCAACTTGGTTCTGAACGAAAAATATTTATAATTCTCTAAATTGTACAGTCGGTAAAACACATCTTTGAAAGCTCCCTCCCCCGACCAATTGTCCTTCCAGAAAGAAGCACTCTCACCATTACCCAACCGCATACGAATATAATCCTGAACCTTCACATCTATACTGTTAAGCCCCTTTATTTCCTTCACAATATTTTCCCAACAGGAATTCATACCCGAACCAATCTCCTTAGTCAATTTACCATCGTCCCCATGAACAGCCTTGATGACTCTGGCCCATAACGAATTTCTTTGGTTATAAAACTTCCATATCCATTTCGACATAAGACCTCTATTCAAAGCATACAAACTCGCAACTCCAAGTCCTCCATATTCTTTAGCTTTCAACACGTTCGACCATTTGACCCATATTGCTTTTTTGCTATCGGCCTCGTGCCCATTAAAAAATCTGCATCTGATTCCTTCTAGAACTTTAAGAACTTTCTTCGGCACCTTATACATAGACATATAAAATATAGGGATCGAGCCTAATACCGACTTAAGCAAAGTTAAACGTCCTCCAATTGATAGCGTCTTCATTTTCCACTTGGACAAACGTAATTTAACTTTATCAATAACCATATCCCAAGCTTTAGCTCGCGACATCATACCCCCTGCAATAGTTCCTAAATAATTAAACGGCCATTTGAGAATATTACATCCCAGTTTACCTATTGCTTGTTTAACCTTATCGCCTTCCACATTGACCCCAAATAATTTACTTTTGCTCAAATTAGTTTTAAGCCCTGAAGCCAAATGAAAGCACTTCAACACTTGCACAAGGGTCCTTATATTCCTATCACTCTAACTGCCTACAAATATCGCGTCGTCTGCATAGAACATATGAGACAATGTCACCTCGTTATTTAACTTAATACCCGAAAAACCTTCCCCATCCACCACCCTTTTAAACGAAAGGTGTAAACTCTCCATCACTAAAATAAATAAGAATGGACACAACGGATCACCTTGCTTCAAACATTTAAAAAATTGGAACTCTTTAGTAGGACTACCATTAACTAGGATCGATCCTCTCGAGGATTTAAGACACGCTTGAATCCAATTACGCCACTTATTTCCGAATCCGAATTTCTTCATAACATCATCTAAAAAATCCCATCGAACCGAGTCGTAGGCTTGAGTGGTTAACAGGTTACCTTAACAACAGTTTAAATTTTTATTACAACGTTATTCCTTTATATTAACGACCACTAATGTAAACAATTAAAATTTATTTCTTAAAAAATAAAACGTATAACTTTAAAAAAAAAAGTATGTAACTTTCAATAAAAAATATCTCTTTAAAAAATAAAACGTATAACTTTATAAAATCTTACTTTTTATAGAATCTTAAATTCTTTAAAAGTAAAAGTCGTACTCATGAAAAAAAATTAAAAACTCTTAGTCTTTACAGAAAATTTAAAAATTCAAAAGTAGAAATATTTTCATTTTTACCTTATTAAGAGACTTAAGTGTTTTTTTAAAATTAAAGTTTTAAGAAATATTATTATTTTTAAACATGTTTTATTTAACTTTTAAAAATCATATAAAACGTGTTATACATAATTTTTCGTACTTTAAAAATTTTTATATTTTTCTTTTATATAAACGTATGTATATTTACTTTTTTAAGATTTTTTTTAAATTTAGTTTGCCAAAATCTTACTTTTTCTTACAAATCTTAAAATTATCGAAGTAATAAATTTTACTCTTTTTAAAACTTTACACGAAAATTTTTGGATTTTTTATACAGATAATCATACTCTTTTTTACAAAACTTTAAATTCTCAAAAGTAAAAAATTGTACTTTGTTTACAAAGGTATTTTAAAAATTTTGTTTCAACAAAAAATGGTACTTTTTTTACATAATTTCAAAATAAAAATATTTACATTTTCTTAAAAAGTAAAATGTTCTAAAATTTTAAAAAAGTACGATTTTTACTTTCAAAAAATTTTAAATTTCTATAAAAAATTATGGTTTTTGTAAAAACAATTCCAAAATATATTTGTGAAAAAAAAATATTGTACAAATAATTGTAAAAAATCCTTACAAAAAATTATTTTAAAAAAATATTTTTTTTTGGAGTTATACGTTTTCTAAAAAAAATATTTTTTAAGAAAATCAAATTTTAATGTATATATGAACAACCGTTAATATAAGGACTATCTTATAATAAAAAAATCAAATTGGCGTTAAGTTAACCTGTTAGAGCAAGTCAAACAAGTCACCAGTACACACAATGTACTAAATCACAATGTTTAATGATAATATAAGAAAAAAATGATACATAGAACGATAAAAAATGACAAGTTATATGACTTTTTAAATCATTAGCCCATCTATTTATATCTAAGATAATTAAGAAGATATACATTTTAACCTAAAATTAAAGTATGAACATTTTTTGGACTTTACCCTTGAAAAAAATTACCGCAAATATTTAAAAGAACCATCCAATGACATTGTAACATAATATTATCTTCCGCAAAAGTGAATGAGTTTGAATCATCTCACTCATACAAATAAGATTATTAGACTAACAAATGCATTCGATTCCGTCCAATGCAATCGCACTTGATTATACTGGATCTTGAAGAATTGCACTACTATAAAAACAGGCTAATGCAACGAAAAGTTTGTAACGGTAGAATTCAGATGCAAATTTACAACTGTATAGCAACAAATTACCAATCAAAAAGCAACGTTCAAGAAATGGTTGCAAAATTTAAACTATTTTATTTTTCATTTATTTTTATTTTTTCTGTTGCAAAATTATAAAAAAGTTGCAACGAAAATTGCAAATTTTCATAATTTGCAACGTAATTACGACCGAAAACAAAATTTAAATATGATGAAAAACTTTCATTAGTTTATCGTTGCAATTCGGTTGCAAAATTTCAAAATTTGGAACAAAATCGCAACGGAAGACAAAAATAAATCTAAGATAAACAAACTATCACTGAATTTGTGTTGCAATTCCGTTGCAAAAAATCTGCTTCCAAACCGAAATGAACCGCTTAATCTGAAACTGAAAAAGTCCACAACTAAAACCGAAGAAGCCCGCTTATCATCGTTTGAATTTTGTTTTTTGGCGAGTCCATGCTTACCCGAACCGAACCATTTATAATATACCGGAAAGGTTTAACAAATTATCACTTATTCTCAAATTGAAATTTTTAAGATTTTAGCAGAATAGCAACGAAATAGATAATCTAAATATAAAGAAATTATCATTTCTCTTCGTTGCAATCCAGATGCAAATTTTTAAATTTTGCATTGTAACCGAAGATTGCAATAAGTTTTTAAGAATAATGATTTTGATTGTCGTCGCAAATCTCGTGCATTTACGCATTTTCTCGTTAATCCACTAGAGAATGCGTAAAACGGTCAACGGTCATAGGATCGGTAATGCTCTCATATACTAAATAAATGTATGTTTACATAGTGTGTGTAACGTTGAAGATGACTCTTTGTTCATATGAGCAAGCATCATGAGGGCATTATTGTTTGGATAAAGCCTTAGCTGGTGATCTTATAGTTTAGATTGTACATGATTGTGATCACTTGTGTGACCAAATAAGTTTACTTTTTATGCATCATTTATACCGTTTATATTACTCGTGTTGTATTTTACTAAAAAAATTGTTAATTAATCGTTCATATTTGTGATTCTCAATATTTATGAAGAAAAAGTGGGAAAGACACAAAAGACTCGAGATTGAAGCACTAACGAAGAGATTCTGAGTTCATACGAAGCATATGGTGAATCCAATGCAACTAGAGATATGTTGTATTGACTACATAGAAGATAAAAAGATTTAGTCTGTTCATGAAGGATGTGACGTATCCAGGATATGGGGATGCATTGTGTAGGAGCCAAGTGAATACTTGACCATACATACGCTAAAGGCAATACATTATATCCCACAACATGGGCATACGAGGTATCGAAGGCGTGATTAACACAAAAATATATTTGAATTAAATCCTTGGCACCTAAGTCTTTTTAAGGATACGACATATCTAAATTTGAGGATACGTCGTATCAAGGTCAATCTCATAGAGCCTATGAATACAGGCTTTACATTCGACACTAGGACATCACTCACCAAGACGAAACCCATTTGAATCATTAAAATACATTGGCAAGTATCTTTACTGGTAGTGATGGCTTGACTGAGCCGCTACTTGCTCAAAAGTGGTAGACAATAGAGCTTAAGATTCTGTAGCGCTAATTGAGATAGTAGACTCGAAAAAGAGACTAATGCACGAAGTTTTAACTCGATTATTATTCGATGGGTTCTAAAAACATTTTAAATTCTTGTTTACATGATTCTACAACCATTTAAATACTTTAATATGTTAGAAACAACAAACATTTTTGAGTTATATTTTTTGTTTTTTAGGCCGACTAATGTACGAAGTTTAAACTCACGGTAATACATACTCAAATTAAGAAAAAAAATTGACTATTTCAGAAAATTTTTGCACCTATCAAAATAAAACCAGAGACTTCATACCTTTTAGTGTGATAGTCATAAACCTTAAAATCAATAGGTCATCTCTAAATGAATAACAAACAACATAACAAATATTAATGTAGAGTGTAAACTGAAATAATACGTATGCACAAAATGTATAAGGACGTAAGATATCAAGAATACAATATGTGATGCGATATGCAACACCCTCTCGACTCTCTAGTTGTTTTCCTGTTTCGTTTTTACTCTTTGGCCATGTTTTGATCTAAATTTGGTACATACGGTAATACGAAACACTAATTTAGTTTTTAATTACAGTTATTAGTAATGTAGATATCAACTACCACGTAGTACGTAAACTTGTACTTGGTATTTGATTTCCAAAAACGTACGTGAAAAATCTACATAAACAAGCTACGTAAATGTATGTTCGTGTCTGTCATGTTTTGATATAATTTTGGTACATACGGTAATGCAAAATTCGGAGTACTACGTAAATGTATGTTCTTGTCTGCCCGTTAACACAGCTTTCCCTTTCAATTAGTTCAAAACATTTATTGATCCGCAGTATACATGTGTAGTTTCTATTTGTTGTTTCCTTGTTTCCACAAAGGTCGCTACACGTGTTCCTAGGTTTAAATAATCCAACATAGACTCGGGTAGTAATCATATCATGAAGGGTCTACACAGGTAGTCGGGTAATAGTAACATAATCGTGTATAACAATTATCAAATTATAAAGTTACATTTTCATCGGTACTTTGGATCCGTTAACGTTTTTAAGGTTTTCAACATGTTCATTACATCATAAAGTTAAGTAAATGCTCCTATGGGCGATTCAAACATTCTAATACGATGGTAATATATATGTGTCCTAAAAGTATCCCAAATGGACTGATCTTACTTAACTGCACTAGTGAAGATAGTAAAACATATCAGGTTAATGGATCAATTAATTTTGACTCCCAACAACCAACTAACCTCTAATAATATTTTGTCCTTGCAACCCCTCCTCCCTTAATTCGTTCATACACAAATTAACATGCAAAAACACCCTATATATACTGCAACATTGAAAACCTTTTCTTGCACCAACAACTTAGAATCATATAAAAGTTTCTCCTGTTCTAGTGATAATATACACTCAATAACTTAAAAATGGCAAGGATGGCAATGATTATTTCATGTGTAGTCGTGGCTTGCATGTTGGTAGCAGCACCCTATGCCGAGGCTATTAGTTGCGGTCAGGTGGCTAGTAGCTTGGCACCATGCCTTGGCTACCTAGAAAAAGGTGGTGATGTGCCAGAGGCATGTTGTAGTGGTGTAAAAGCACTCAATGATGCGGCTACATCAACCCCTGATCGTCAAACTGCCTGCACCTGCTTGAAGAATGCTTATTCCGCCAACTCGGGCATTAGTACCAGCTATGCCGCCGGCCTCCCTGGCAAGTGCGGTGTTAGTATCCCTTACAAGATTAGCCCCGGAACCGACTGCACCAAGTATGTTTAACTATTCTCTTTATATTTAATTTACGAAATTAAAACCTAAACACAAATCTACTTATGTATTTTTTTTAGTAATAATGTTCTCTCTTGTATGATGCCTTTTTACAGGGTGCAGTGAGGTTCTGATACTTATGCATGGGGGCAGTTTTTAGAAGCATATAAGTAATAAATAAAAGAAGCACGTTAATGTTCTTCAGTTTAAGAAGACATAATGACTACATATGTCTCATTTGTAATGCTTTTTGCTTCTAATGGTTGATCATGTATACATACGTTGTAAACTTGGTTACTACATGCATGTCCTTTACATATTTTCGATCTCTATCTCACTATTAACTTGGCTACCAACTTACAACAAGGTCATCTTTAGGCCCGGGAATATGTTAAGTTTCCGAATGGCCAACAAATATAATCAAAACGAATGCTTGGTAACATCCTCCCTGTTTGAAAAATATATATAAATAAGACTATTATTTTATAAGTTACCACACCTAACATCGTTAATCATTCGTTTTTTATGATTTAAAACTGGTTTTTAAACCCGAACATACACTCGGATTGTGAATCATCAATCATCCTATAGTTCCATGTACAAGACAAAGAAATGAGATTATTCAGTTCGCTAAATGTAACACCAGTTATACTAGCTAGTTACCTTAAGCATATACTGTATCATATTTTCATTTAAACACCAGAATATTTTTCCAATTCTGAATAAATATGCTAACATGCTGACAATAAATATATTTAGACAAGAGAATCGAATAGAAGGATCAGGTGGCAGCTTTTTCCTCGGCGACAGAATATCACTGAGGAAAGCCTGAAATCTATAGCGACACGTCCGACGTGGCATAAAGTCAGGAAGACTTTTTGGTAAAAGTCGCTGGGGAAACTTAGCTCCTCTTTGACCAAAATAGTCCACCAAAAGAACTAGCGAGAAATTTTCTCGCCAAAGTTTCCCTGACGACATGTCGTTAGGGATAGTTAGTCCAAAACAATTACATACGATTTAAATTAACCTTGTTGCCTAATAATTTAACTTGACTAACTTCCCCGCCCGACATGTCGCCGGGGATAATCACTCAAAATGATCAAACGTTAGATAATTTAGCGAAAATATTGTCGGGCTTTTACCCGTCAAAATATTCCCGGCGACATGCCGCGGGGGACTTCGTGTCAAAAACTAATATTTATTGTTTTTAAATATAATTACTTCCTGTCAAAAATTAATATTTATTGTTTACTTATTATTTATTGTTTTTTAAATATAATTATTATTATTTATTAAAATATCGATTAGTTGTTTATTTATTCTTATTTACAATATAATTATTATTTAAAAGATTATATAATTATTATTTTTAAAATAAAGTGTAACTATATAACTATCGTGTCATTTTATTTTCGCGACGTTATATACTACAAAATGAGACTTTCGTACAACAAACATTTATTTATTCATGCGCTTAATTAAACATAGATATTACAACGATAATATGCGCTTAAATAAACACTGATATTCGACACGACCACTTATACATGCGCTTAATTAAACATGGATTACAACGATAACACGCGGTAAGACGGGGGGCAAGTGTTCTTCGGAATGACTGGGCGTAAAGGGCACGTAGGCGTGAATCGGGTTGAAAGTGAAAGTCGCCAAAAAGTGGCGGAATGCTCTCGAAACCAATTCACTTGAGTGAGAAGAGTCGGTTGCTTTATGGCTTTCTAAGGCTGTTTAAAGGTTACTGAGGTTTTGTGGGTCTATAGGTTTGGAACCCACTTATTATTATCCTCTACCATTCCTGTTTCCGGATCAACATCTAAAACAGCTAGGGCTCGGGTCTATCTGCAGACTCATAAACAAGAAAACAGACACATCACAAACTAGTTCAAACTAATGTTCCCCATGTTATCGTAAAGGTCGTGAAGTGGTGCAGCTGAATCCATTATGTTCCTCTCGTGATGATAAGTGTGTGTGTGTGTGTGATATATCGATGGTTATGTTGATAGGAATGTGTGCGGTTATAAAGGTAACATGTCTTTTTATGGTAAAAAAAGTGAGGGAAATGGTTAAAATTTTCCGCCCAATATTTTCCCGCCAACGTTTTCCTGCCAATGTTTTCTCACCAACGTTTTATGAGTGTATGTTAGATGTTCAATGGATGAGTCGATAGGTTATGGTTACACGTTAGATGTTTAATGGTTGAGTCGGTAGGTTATGGTTGTACGTTAGATGTTCAATTAACGAGTCAGTAGGTTATGGTTGTACGTTAGATATTCAATGATTGAGTCAGTATGTTATGGTTACACGTTAGATGTTCAATATATGAGTCGGTGGTTATGGTTGTACGTTAGATGTTCAGATTAATGGTTACAAGTTAGATGTTGAATGGATGAGTCGGTATGTTATGGTTACACGTTAGATGCTCAATAGTTGAGTCAGTGTGTTATGGTTACACGTTTGATGTTCAATGGATGAGTTGGTGGTTATGGTTGTACGTTAGATGTTCAATGGTTAAGTCGGTATGCTATGGTTGTACGTTAGATGTTCAATTAGTTTACATTCATCACGATTAGTTAACATTCATCACAATTAGTTAACATTCATCAAGATAAGTTAGCATTAATCAAAATGAGTCGGTATGTCATGGTTTTACCTTAAATGTTCAATAGATGAGTCCGTATGTATTGGTTGTACGTTAGATGTTCAATTGATGAGTCGGTAGGTTATGGTTACACGTTAGATGTCCAATGGTTGAATCGGTAGGTTATGGTTGTACGTTAGATATTCAATGGATGAGTCGTTAAGTTCTGGTTATACGTTAGATGTTCAATAATTGAGTCGGTATGTTATGATTGTACGTTAGATGTTCAATTAGTTAACATTCATCACGATTAGTTAACATTCATCAAGATGAGTCGGTATGTCATGGTTGTACCTTAAATGTTCAATAGATGAGTCCGTATGTATTGGTTGTACATTAGATATTCAATAGATGAGTCGGTAGGTTATGGTTACACGTTAGATGTTCAATGGTAGAGTCGGAATGAATTAAGAAAGTAAATCGACCGAACCGGAATGAATCAAGACCGACTGGACCGGAATGAATTGAGAAATTAACCGACATGGATGATATTATTAATATTTTATAAATAATAATTATTATTATTTGATACATAATAATAATTATATTTATATAAACAATAAATAAACAATATTTATTAATTTTGACAGGGTGTATCCCGGCGGCATGTTGTTGGGGAAACCCGGGACTATACACGATAAAAGTAGGTATATAAGCTTGCGTTGACAAGTCAAACTGACGCCAAGAAATCCCCGGTAACATGTCGTCGGAGAAACTTTCCCTCAAAAATTTTCAATCACGCGCCATTTTGACTAAACGACAAATCCCAAAGTATCTCCAGCGACATGTCGCCGAGGAAAGGTTTCTCACAAAATAATAACCTTTGACCACATCCGCTATCTCCCAAAACATACAAATTTCTTATCCAAAATAATACATGACTGATGCCACTCCCATCACCAAACCATCATCACAATCACCACAACCATCATAATCAACATAATCACCGCCACCACAACCATCATCACAGTCACCACAACCACAACACAATCACTGCCACCTCCATCATCACCACCACCACCTCCGTCATCACGACCACCACCACAACACAACCATAGTCGGCATTACCACCACCACCACAACCAATCCTCCTCTAAACCCTCTAAATTGTAATTCTTTCCTTAACATTCTATATGATAATTCTCTAAACAAGTTTGGTGATTTTGGATTTGTTTCTTTTAATTCCTGGTATTTATATTAATTGAGTTTTTTTCTATTAATTAATATCTGGTTTTATATAAATTGATGTTGTGTTTGTTAGTATCATGTTATAGTAGCACTTGGCGGTCCCAGACGGTAGGCAATGGTAGGCAGCGGCGTTAAGCGGTAGGCAGCAGCGGTAGGCAGCGGCGTTAAGCGGTAGGCAGCGGCGAGACCCGAGTTCATAGCCGAGACTCGATCCATAGCCGAGAACGATTCCATAGCAGCCGAGAAAGTATGTTTTTATAATTTTCTTCCAATTGGTTTCCCGACGACAAGTCGTCGGGAATGTTAAAAAGTGATTTATTTCTATTAAACGACAATCCAAACACTCCCGCTTATTGTAATAAGTTGTTTAATACAATTTATTCTAATAAGCTGTTTAAAAACAACTTATTCAAATAAGCGGTTTTCTATAAGTTATTTTTAAATAACTTATTCTAATAAGCTCCATTATATAACAAAACCTTATAAACTCTATTTTATAACAAAACTTTATAAGCTATATTTTATAACGAAATTCTATTAACTCTATTTATACTGAAACTCGATAAGCTATGCTTAAAAACGAAACTCTATTTTATCATTTAACTCTATTTATTTTTAAATACTATTTATATCAATGAAATATGTTTTAACAAGAACCTCTATCTAATATTGAGATTCTATTTTATCAAGGAAATATGATCTCCAAACTAGACTACTTTTTAGATAGTGCGAGATGTAGTGGACGATATAAAAATCAAACTTTTCAATAATACTTTAAAACTAAAACTATGGACTCGCTAACGTTATGTTGACCCTTTTAAGTATGTTTATCTAAGGTATCTATCTTTATGAAGTCTGCATTTTTTGATGTGGCATGTAGAGGTTGTTCTTTCGGATCAAGCTTGTGAATACTCATGAAGTCATTACTCTCAAAGCTAGTCTCCGCTGTAGTGAATTTGAGGGTGTGACAAAATGGCATCTCAATGCTCCAAGCCATAATTCTAACGTGAGGAACCTTATAATTTTTTATTCATCGAAGAGTAATTCATTTATTTTTAAATAAATTTTCGTCAACTTTCAGTTTTTTCAAATTATTTTTGCTCTTTTGTACACAATGATAATACACTATTACAATAATAAAATCCAATTCAAGTATTGATACTTGGATTTGGTTGTTAAGTCTAGATGAATCCTTTACTGTTCAGGAAACGCGACAACATATCGATGATGTTATCCTCTCATCTTTGGACATTCCTACACGATGGTGTAAATCTATCTCTCTTAAGGTGAAACTCTTCATGTGAGGAGATATGCTTGATAGGCTCTCAAATCGTCTTACTCTCTCTAAAAAATGTTTAGATCTACAAACCATGTATTACCTTCTTTACAACTCGAGAGTCGAATCTACTGATCATATTCTTTTTTTCTTGAGACTTGGCCTCTAACATTTACAGACGTATTTGGATATGGAGTGGTTCTCAGTTCCATTTCTATATTCCTATATTGTAGGTTATGCCATAGATCAATCATTCGAAAACTACAAAAGATAATAAAGTCAAGATGGAAGTAATAGTTAAAACAACATGCTGGTTTATTTGGAAGTTTCGGAACAATGTCATTTTCAACTCTCGTTCTTTGAGGAAAAGCCAACTTTTTATAATATTCGTATATTTTCTTTCATTTGGTTAAAACTTAGAACTTTATTAATTGTAAGTTGGAACGATTGAGTGAAACACCCTTTTGTAACTTTCTTGTATCTTTTTTGTTTTTATCTCCTTGCTAGATTTATTTAATAAAATTTGGCTTTCAACATAAAAATACAACCATTCTTATAACAAAATTATATATATTTGACATTTTAGTTCCGTGCCTCAAATTAATGTTTACATCAGCTGTAAACTACATGCACTATCATATTGAAAAATCAAAGTATACACGTGTATGGGATGTTTGGGAATTAAAATATATTATGTATTTTAAAAATGGATAATCAGATAATTAACAATTAGAAAACGTGGTTTTGAAAACTTGTGTTTGGATTTGATTATTTTGTTTGAAATCACAATAATTAGATTATCAATTTTTTTTGTGTTTGGCAAATCAGATTATTTGTTTAGTTGATAATTAAGTAAAATGACTATCAACTCTATTTTGAAAACTCCATTTTCAAAAAGCACCTCTTCGCTTACTTTTTCAAAACTCCATTTTGTAAGCTTTTAAACGCTTTTCTTTTTATTATTCAAACACTCTTTTTAACTTATCTCCATTTTAAAAATGAAATAAGTTGATAATCTAATGCAAACACAACTCCGAACACCTCCTTAGTTACAGAGCTTGGCCACAAAAACTATCTATAATTAGCAGAGCCCTTAATCACAAGGTTCAAGATATATTCTAATAGATTAAAAGGCTAATTCTATTTAGGGTTAATGACTTAAAAAGTCATTTAACTTGCCACTTTTTACCATTCTGTGTAGCCATCTTTTTTTCTATATTATCATTAAACTTTATGATTTCGTACTTATGTGTACCCGGTGACCTGCTTGAGTGATTAACAGATTTTTTTTTGAACGACAACTTTATTCAAAAAACTAGCAAGGAGCAAGATTACAATATAATAAGATAAGGAGTTTTAAGCCATTCATTCCAACTAAACGAAGCCTTACTCTGACTTTTACACCAATTAAAGTAAGTTAAAACAACATTATCAAAAATGTGAGCCTTCACAGGAATTTTGTCATCGAAAAGGATCTTATTTCGGAAACTCCAAACAAACCACCACATTGTATAGAAGATCCCTTCAATTATCTGTTTAAGTTTCCTTGTTAGCTTCAATGAGAGCATCCAATTAACCCATTCCTCGTACGAGTTAACTTCCACATAGTCTATGTTCCACCAACACGAAATCTTGTGAGCAAGATGCTTAAGTAACTCACATTGAAAAATAGTATGCTACGAACACTCTACTCCATCATCACAAGTAACACAAGCCAGCGACTGGATCTCTATTCCACGTTTAGACAAATTAAACCAAGTAGGGAGACCATCCATTTTAATCTTCCAAGCTAACACGTTTATCTTAATCGGCACAAATTTCACCCATCTAGTTTTAGATTCTTGTGACTGAATTTTCTTCTCATCAAGTAACTTTCGAATCGATGCCACCAAAAAAACGCCTGAACTATCTAATGACCAAATCCATCTATCACCCATTGGACTAAAAGTAACTTTGCTAACCGTATTTACCATGCCTTGCAACTGAGATTGTTCTATACCCCCTAGATCTGCGTCTAAACGAGGCATCCAACTCACCGTCATTCAACTTGGTTCTAAACGAAAAATATTTATAATTCTCTAAATTGTACAGTCGGTAAAACACATCTTTGAAAGCTCCCTCCCCGACCAATTGTCCTTCCAGAAAGAAGCACTCTCACCATTACCCAACCGCATACGAATATAATCCTGAACCTTCACATCTATACTGTTAAGCCCCTTTATTTCCTTCACAATATTTTCCCAACAGGACTTCATACCCGAACCAATCTCCTTAGTCAATTTACCATCGTCCCCATGAACAGCCTTGATGACTCTGGCCCATAACGAATTTCTTTGGTTATAAAACTTTCATATCCATTTCGACATAAGACCTCTATTCAAAGCATACAAACTCGCAACTTCAAGTCCTCCATATTCTTTAGCTTTCAACACGTTCGACCATTTAACCCATATTGCTTTTTTGCTATCGGCCTCGTGCCCATTAAAAAATCCGTATCTGATTCGTTCTATAACTTTAAGAACTTTCTTCGGCACCTTATACATAGACATATAAAATATAGGGATCGAGCCTAATACTAACTTAAGCAAAGTTAAACGTCCTCCAATTGATAGCGTCTTCATTTTCCACTTGGACAAACGTAATTTAACTTTATCAATAACCATATCCCAAGCTTTAGCTCGCGATATCATACCCCCTACAATAGTTCCTAAATAATTAAACGGTCATTTGAGAATATTACATCCCAGTTTACCTATTGCTTGTTTAATCTTATCGCCTTCCACATTGCCCCCTAATAATTTACTTTTGCTCAAATTAATTTTAAGCCTTGAAGCCAAATGAAAGCACTTCAACACTTACACAAGGGTCCTTATATTCCTATCACTCTAAATGCCTACAAATATCGCGTCGTCTGCATAGAACATATGAGACAATGTCACCTCGTTATTTACCTTAATACCCGAAAAAACCTCCCCCATCCACCACCCTTTTAAACGAAAGGTGTAAACTCTCCATCACTAAATAAATAAGAATGGACACAACGGATCACCTTGCTTCAAACCTTTAAAAAATTGGAACTCTTTAGTAAGACTACCATTAACTAGGATCGATCCTTTCGAGGATTTAAGACACGCTTGAATCCAATTACGCCACTTATTTCCGAATCCGAATTTCTTCATAACATCATCTAAAAAATCCCATCGAACCGAGTCGTAAGCTTGAGTGGTTAACAGGTTCCCTTAACAACAGTTTAATTTTTTATTACAACGTTATTCCTTTATATTAACGACCACTAATGTAAACAATTAAAATTTATTTCTTAAAAAATAAAACGTATAACTTTAAAAAAAGGTATGTAACTTTCAATAAAAAAATCTCTTTAAAAAATAAAACGTATAACTTTATAAAATCTTACTTTTTATATAATCTTAAATTCTTTAAAAGTAAAAGTCGTACTCATGAAAAAAAATTAAAAACTCTTAGTCTTTACAGAAAAATTAAAAATTCAAAAGTAGAAATATTTTCATATTTACCTTATTAAGAGACTTAAGTGTTTTTTTTAAATTAAAGTTTTAAGAAATATTATTATTTTTAAACATGTTTTATTTAACTTTTAAAAATCATATAAAATGTGCTATACATAATTTTTCGTACTTTAAAAAAAATTCTATTTCTCTTTTATATAAACGTATGTATCTTTACTTTTTTAAGATTTTTTTTTAAATTTGGTTTGCCAAGATCTTACTTTTTCTTACAAATCTTAAAATTATCGAAGTAATAAATTTTACTCTTTTTAAAACTTTACACGAAAATTTTTGGATTTTTTATACAGATATTCATACTCTTTTTTACAAAACTTTAAATTCTCAAAAGTAAAAAATTGTACTTTGTTTACAAAGGTATTTTAAAATTTTTGTTTCAACAAAAAATGGTACTTTTTTTACATAATTTCAAAATAAAAATATTTACATTTTCTGAAAAAGTAAAATGTCTTAAAATTTTAAAAAGTACGATTTTTACTTTCAAAAAATTTTAAATTTCTATAAAAAATTATGGTTTTTGTAAAAAAAATTCCAAAATATATTTGTGAAAAAAAATATTGTAAAAAATCCTTACAAAAAATTATTTAAAAAAAAAAATTTTTTTTGGAGTTATACGTTTTCTAAAAAAATTATTTTTTAAGAAAATCAAATTTTAATGTCTATATGAACAACCGTTCATATAAGGACTATCATTGTAATAAAAAAAAAGTCAAATTGGTGTTAAGTTAACCTGTTAGAGCAAGTCAAACAAGTCACCAGTACACACAATGTACTAAATCACAATATTTAATGATAATATAAGAAAAAACTGATACATAGAACGATAAAAAATGACAAGTTATGTGACTTTTTAAATCATTAGCCCTTCTATTTATATCTAAGATAATTAAGAAGATATACATTTTAACCTAAAATTACAGTATGAACATTTTTTGGACTTTACCCTTGAAAAAAATTACCGCAAATATTTAAAAGAACCGTCCAATGACATTGTAACATAATAATATCTTCTGCAAAAGTGAATGAGTTTGAATCATCTCACTCATACAAATAAGATTATTAGACTAACAAATGCATTCGATTCCGTCTAATGCAATCGCACTTGATTATACTTGATCTTGAAGAATTGCACTACTATAAAAACAGGCTAATGCAACAAAAAGTTTGCAACGGTAGAATTCAGATGCAAATTTACAACCGTATAGCAACAAATTACCAATCGAAAAGCAACGTCCAAGAAATGGTTGCAAAATCTAAACTATTTTATTTTTCATTTATTTTTATTTTTTCTGTTGCAAAATTATAAAAAAGTTGCAACAAAAATTGCAAATTTTCATAATTTGCAACGTAATTACGACTGAAAACAAAATTTAAATATTATGAAAAACTTTCATTAGTTTATCGTTGCAATTCGGTTGCAAAATTTCAAAATTTGGAACAAAATCGCAACGGAAGACAAAAATAAATCTAAGATAAACAAACTATCACTGAATTTGTGTTGCAATTCCGTTGCAAAAAATCTACTTCCAAACCGAAATGAACCGCTTAATCTGAAACTGAAAAAGTCCACAACTAAAACCGAAGAAGCCCGCTTATCATCGTTTGAATTTTGTTTTTTGGCGATTCCATGCTTACCCGAACCGAACCGAACCATTTATAATATACCGGAAAGGTTTAACAAATTATCACTTATTCTCAAATTGAAATTTTCTATATTTTAGCAGAATAGCAACGAAATAGATAATCTAAATATAAAGAAATTATCATTTCTCTTCGTTGCAATCCAGATGCAAATTTTTAAATTTTGCATTGTAACCGAAGATTGCAATAAGTTTTTAAGAATAATGATTTTGATTGTCGCAAATCTCGTGCATTTACGCATTTTCTCGTTAATCCACTAGAGAATGTGTAAAACGGTCAACGGTCATAGGATCGGTAATGCTCTCATATACGAAATAAATGTATGTTTACATAGTGTGTGTAACGTTGAAGATGACTCTTTGTTCATATGAGCAAGCATCATGAGGGCATTATTGTTTGGATAAAGCCTTAGCTGGTGATCTTATAGTTTAGATTGTATATGATTGTGATCACTGGTGTGACCAAATAAGTTTACTTTTTATGCATCACTTATACCGTTTTATATTACTCGTGTTGTATTTTATTAAAAAAATTGTTAATTAATCGTTCATATTTGTGATTCTCAGTATTTATGAAGAAAAAGTGGGAAAGACACAAAAGACTCGAGATTGAAGCACTAAAGAAGAGATTCTGAGTTCATACAAAGCATATGGTGAATCCAATGCAACTAGAGATATGTTGTATTGACTACATAGAAGATATAAAGATTTAGTCTTTTCATGAAGGATGTGGCGTATCCAGGATATGGGGATGCGTTGTGTAGGAGCCAAGTGAATACTTGACCATACATACGCTAAAGGCAATACATTATATCCCACAACATGGGCATACGAGGTATCGAAGGCGTGATTAACACAAAATTATATTTGAATTAAATCCTTGGCACCTAAGTTTTTTTAAGGATACGACATATCTAAATTTGAGGATACGTCGTATCAAGGTCAATCTCATAGAGCCTATGAATACAGGCTTTACATTCGACACTAGGACATCACTCACCAAGACGAAACCCATTTGAATCATTAAAATACATTGGCAAGTATCTTTACTGGTAGTGATGGCTTGACTGAGCCGCTACTTGCTCAAAAGTAGTAGACAATAGAGCTTAAGATTCTGTAGCGCTAATTGAGATAGTAGACTCCAAAGAAAGACTAATGCACGAAGTTTGAACTCGATTATTATTTGATGGGTTCTAAAATCATTTTCAAATTCTTGTTTACAAGATTCTACAACTATTTAAATACTTTAATATGTTACAAACAACAAACATTTTTTGAGTCATATTTTTCAATTCGTTTTTTAGCCGACTAATGTATGAAGTTTACATACTCAAATTAAGAAAAAATTGACTATTTGAGAAATTTTTTGCACATATCAAAATAAAACCAGAGACTTCACACCTAGTCATAAACCTTTAAATCAATAGGTCATCTCTAAATGAATAACAAACAACATAACAAATATTATGCACAAAATGTATAAGGACGTAAGATATCAAGAATACAATAAGTGATGCGATATGTAACACCCTCTCGACTCTCTAGTTGTTTTCCTATTTTGTTTTTACTCTTTTGCCATGTTTTGATCTAAATTTGGTACATACGGTAATACGAAACACTAGTTTAGTTTTTAATTACAGTTATTAGTAATGTAGATATCAACTACCACGTAGTACGTAAACTTGTACTTGGTATTTGATTTCCAAAAACGTACGTGAAAAATCTACATAAACAAGCTACGTAAATGTATGTTCGTGTCTGTCATGTTTTGATATAATTTTGGTACATACGGTAATGCAAAATTCGGAGTACTACGTAAATGTATGTTCTTGTCTGCCCGTTAACACAGCTTTCCCTTTCAATTAGTTCAAAACATTTATTGATCCGCAGTATACATGTGTAGTTTCTATTTGTTGTTTCCTTGTTTCCACAAAGGTCGCTACACGTGTTCCTAGGTTTAAATAATCCAACATAGACTCGGGTAGTAATCATATCATGAAGGGTCTACACAGGTAGTCGGGTAATAGTAACATAATCGTGTATAACAATTATCAAATTATAAAGTTACATTTTCATCGGTACTTTGGATCCGTTAACGTTTTTAAGGTTTTCAACATGTTCATTACATAATAAAGTTAAGTAAATGCTCCTATGGGCGATTCAAACATTCTAATACGATGGTAATATATATGTGTCCTAAAAGTATATCCCAAATGGACTGATCTTACTTAACTGCACTAGAGAAGATAGTAAAACAAATCAGGTTACTGGATCAATTAATTTTGACTCCCAACTACCAACTAACCTCTAATAATATTTTGTCCTTGCAACCCCCTCCTCCCTTAATTCGTTCATACACAAATTAACATGCAAAAACACCCTATATATACTGCACCATTGAAAACCTTTTCTTGCACCAACAACTTAGAATCATATAAAAGTTTCTCCTGTTCTAGTGATAATATACACTCAATAACTTAAAAATGGCAAGGATGGCAATGATTGTTTCATGTGTAGTCGTGGCTTGCATGTTGGTAGCAGCACCCTATGTCGAGGCTATTAGTTGCGGTCAGGTGGCTAGTAGCTTGGCACCATGCCTTGGCTACCTAGAAAAAGGTGGTGATGTGCCAGAGGCATGTTGTAGTGGTGTAAAAGCACTCAATGATGCGGCTACATCAACCCCTGATCGTCAAACTGCCTGCACCTGCTTGAAGAATGCTTATTCCGCCAACTCGGGCCTACAAGAAAGTTGAGAACAGATGACGGGGGTTTCCCTGGCGACACAATGTCGCCAGGGATAACCCCTTTTCCCTGGCGACAACGCTGACGTGGCGGAAAAGTAGGTTTACTTTTTGGTCAAAGTTTGACTAGAGTTTCCCTGGCGACATGTCGCCAGGGATAATCGGTCCAAAAAGAGATACCAAGTGAAAGAGCGCGAAATTTTCCCTCCAATGTTTCCCTGGCGACATGTCGCCAGGGAAACCCTAGTCAAACTTTGACCAACTTATCCCTGGCGACATGTCGCCAGGGAAAAGTCGTCCATCGTATTTAACAAAATGAATATTTGCTAATTACATGTCAAGATTATCCCTGGCGACATGTCGCCAGGGAAACCTTCGCCATTTGGGATTAGTTTCAAAATTA
The DNA here is from genome assembly GCA_025667525.1 of Glebionis coronaria. Classification (NCBI taxonomy): domain Eukaryota; kingdom Viridiplantae; phylum Streptophyta; class Magnoliopsida; order Asterales; family Asteraceae; genus Glebionis; species Glebionis coronaria. Next base: position 531,748,690 of record CM046880.1, read on the forward strand.
AACACAAATGTTTAACTACATGTCAAGAATGTGTGGCGGGCTTTTACCCGCCAAATCCCAAATGTTTCCCTGGCGACATGTCGCCAGGGAAACTCCCTGACATATATTTATTTTGTTTTTGCTTGTTAATTATTATTTTAACTATCGATCCGATGTTATTTTATTTTTGCGACGTTTATATAATAAAAATGAGACATTTATAAAACAAATATTTATTTATTCCAAATAATTATTTATTCCAAATAATTATTTATTCCAAATAATTATTATATTAACTATCGATCCGATGTTATTTAATTTTTGCGACGTTTATATAATAAAAATGAGACATTTATAAAACAAATATTTATTTATTCATAATATTATACATAGCCCTTGTGGAATCAAATGGAAAACTTAAAAACAGACATTACTAATCAACTTAAAGTTCGTAAAGTAGTGCAGCCGATTACTACTCAACGCTAAGATTTTCCATTTCATTTAAAAGCTCATGAAGTATTGCAGCCGATTGACATGCGTGGTCTTCAGGATGCCTCTCCATTTCTAGTCTTGCCTCTAACATCTTTATCTTTAGATCTTTGATCTTGCAATTTGAGCACTCAGTGGGTGCAGATTGAGAAGGACCTGTAGAAGAACTTGGATGTGAACCTTGAGGTGTTGAAGATCCAGGGGAAGATCTTATACGGAGTTCGAGATCAAAATCATCCTTCCATTTAAAATATTTACATCCATAATCATTTGTTTTTGGCTGTTACAAAGTAAACAAATAACATGACATGTCATTTAATAATCACACGTATTACATAACTAAAACATTTGATTGTTTACCTTCGAAAAAGGACATGCATAATAGAGTTTACCAAAGCTATGAGGTTGATGTGACTGTCTCAACACAATATATCCCTTTCTACATGTACACTTATAAGCTTCACGGGGATCCATCTGCTACCAAATCAGGTGGTGGTGGTGGTGAGTTTGGTAGGAGATGATAAGTGTGTGTGTGTGTGTGATCTGCTGATGATAAGTGTGTGTGGATCCTTTTATGGTCAAAAAGTGAGGGAAATAGTTAACATTTTCCCGCCAATGTTTTCCCGCCAACGTTTTCCCGCCAATAGTTAAACGTTGGATGTTCAATGGATGACCCGGTTTGTTATGGTTGTACGTTGGATGTTCAATAGATGATCCGGTTTGTTATGGTTATACGTTGGATGTTCAATGGACGACTCGACATGTGTTGGTTACACGTTAGATGTTAAATAAATGAGTCGGCATGTATTGGTTAGACGTTAGATGTTCAATGGATGAGTCGGTATGCATTTGTTAAACGTTAGATGTTCAATGGATGAGTCGGCATGTCTTGGTTACACGTTGGATGTTCAATGGACGACTCGACATGTGTTGGTTACACGTTAGATGTTCAATGGATGAGTCGGTATGCATTTGTTAAACATTAGATGTTCAATGGATGAGTCGGCATGTCTTGGTTACACGTTAGATGTTCAATGGATGAGTCGGCATGTCTTGGTTACACGTTGGATGTTCAATGGACGACTCGACATGTGTTGGTTACACGTTAGATGTTCAATGGATGAGTCGGTATGCATTTGTTAAACATTAGATGTTCAATGGATGAGTCGGCATGTCTTGGTTACACGTTAGATGTTCAATGGATGAGTCGGCATGTCTTGGTTACACGTTGGATGTTCAATGGACGACTCGACATGTGTTGGTTACACGTTAGATGTTCAATGGATGAGTCGGTATGCATTTGTTAAACGTTAGATGTTCAATGGATGAGTCGGCATGTCTTGGTTACACGTTAGATGTTCAATGGATGAGTCGGCATGTCTTGGTTACACGTTGGATGTTCAATGGACGACTCGACATGTGTTGGTTACACGTTAGATGTTCAATGGATGAGTCGGTATGCATTTGTTAAACGTTAGATGTTCAATGGATGAGTCGGCATGTCTTGGTTACATGTTGGATGTTCAATGGACGACTCGACATGTCTTGGTTACACGTTGGATGTTCAATGGACGACTCGACATGTGTTGGTTACACGTTAGATGTTCAATGGATGAGTCGGTATGCATTTGTTAAACGTTAGATGTTCAATGGATGAGTCGGCATGTCTTGGTTACACGTTGGATGTTCAATGGACGACTCGACATGTCTTGGTTACACGTTGGATGTTCAATGGACGACTCGACATGTGTTGGTTACACGTTAGATGTTCAATGGATGAGTCGGTATGCATTTGTTAAACGTTAGATGTTCAATGGATGAGTCGGCATGTCTTGGTTACACGTTGGATGTTCAATGGACGACTCGACATGTGTTGGTTACACGTTAGATGTTCAATGGATGAGTCGGCATGTCTTGGTTACACGTTGGATGTTCAATGGACGACTCGACATGTGTTGGTTACACGTTAGATGTTCAATGGATGAGTCGGTATGCATTTGTTAAACATTAGATGTTCAATGGATGAGTCGGCATGTCTTGGTTACACGTTAGATGTTCAATGGATGAGTCGGCATGTCTTGGTTACACGTTGGATGTTCAATGGACGACTCGACATGTGTTGGTTACACGTTAGATGTTCAATGGATGAGTCGGTATGCATTTGTTAAACATTAGATGTTCAATGGATGAGTCGGCATGTCTTGGTTACACGTTAGATGTTCAATGGATGAGTCGGCATGTCTTGGTTACACGTTGGATGTTCAATGGACGACTCGACATGTGTTGGTTACACGTTAGATGTTAAATAAATGAGTCGGCATGTATTGGTTAGACGTTAGATGTTCAATGGATGAGTCGGTATGCATTTGTTAAACGTTAGATGTTCAATGGATGAGTCGGCATGTCTTGGTTACACGTTGGATGTTCAATGGACGACTCGACATGTGTTGGTTACACGTTAGATGTTCAATGGATGAGTCGACATGTCTTGGTTACATGTTAGATCTTCAATGGATGAGTCGGTATGCATTTGTTAAACGTTAGATGTTAAATGGTTACCGAATTAGAATAAATCGAGAAACTAAACGGAATAAATCGAAATGAATTTAGAAATTAATAATAATAATTATTATTTCATAAATAATAATAATAATTATTATTATTTTATTACTAATTATAATAATACATAAGTAACAAGAAACTTTATTTTCACAAAAATTATCCCTTGCGACATATGCACCTATCCCTGGCGACATGTCGCCAGGGATAGTATCCCTGGCGACATGTCGCCAGGGAAACGTGTGCTCAACTTGACTTTCTAAAAAGTCAGCCATGTTTCCCTGGCGACTTGTCGCCAGGGAAACTTTGGCTCACTTGACTTTCAAAAAAGTCAGCCAAGTTTCCCTGGCGACATGTCGCCAGGGAAGGTTTGGGAGACACGACGAAAGTTATAGGTGCGTGCATATGCGTTGAACAGTCAAAGGTATCCCTGGCGACATGTCGCCAGGGAAACCTCGTCACACCCCTCCAAAATTTTTCACTAACGCGCGCTTTTGGCTAAACGACAAAAGACAACAGTTTCCCTGGCGACATGTCGCCAGGGATTGTCGCCGGGGAAAAAAAAAACGATTTACTCATCAGAAACCTTATCTTTTCTCACATACACTTAACCAAAAAAAAAACTTCATCTCCAAGAGCTCTCTTCGCTGCTATATCCGGCCCCTGCTATACCACCACTCTCCTCCACATCCCGCTGCTATATCACCACCACCACCACTCACCACCACCACTCACCACCACCACTCACCATCATTCTCCTCCACACTTGCACACGTGCACGCACCACCACTCACCATCTCCAGTCGCCAACACCACCACCACGCCATCTACATTCACCGGCACCACCACCACCGCAATATATATTAAGGTATTTTATATAATTTATATTGTAATTGTTTTGGTTTTTTTTATATAATTTTTTTTATAATTTATATTGTAATTGATTTGGTTTTGTTTTTACAATTGATAGTATATTTGGTTTTGTTTTTACATATCCGGTCACAGCAGCCGAGTCCCGACCGTAGCCGAGCCCGACCACAGCCGAGACCCGACCGCAGCCGAGCCCCGACCACACCCGCGCCCCGACCACAGCCGAGACCCGACCACTATTTAAAGGTATGTTTTTTTAACTTTTAATTGTAATTGAGAATACATATTGTTTTTTTTTAGTTTTTTTTAGATTCCCTGGCGACATGTCGTCCGGGATGTTTAAAATTGTTAATTTTTTTAAACGTAAATCCAAACACTCCTTATGTTACCTATTTGATGAGAATAAGCTGTTTGATAACAGCTTATCCTAATAAGCTTATCAGGATAAGCTGTTTGATAACAGCTTATCCTGATAAGCTTATTAGAATACGCTGTTTAAAAACAGCTTATCCTTATAAGCTTATCAGAATAAGCTGCTTATCCTTATAAGCTTATCAGAATAAGCTGTTATCAAACAACTTATTCTAATAAGCTTATCAAAATAAGCTGTTTGAAAACAGCTTATTCCGATAAGCTTATCGGGATAAGCTGTTTTCAAACAGCTTATTCTGATAAGCTGTTTTTATTATATGATATAAATGTTTTATTGGACTAAGCCTTAGGAATGTTTTAGGATTTTAGCGATTAATTTCGGAAAATTCCCGTCTGAAATTAATCAACCTATAGAAAACCCGTCCGAAGTTAATTTATTAGGAATTAACTTCGGAAAGTCCCCTGTTTGGGACTGCTTTTTGAATGTTTTGTCTCATTTAGGATATGCATGCGTATAACCGATTTAGTATTTGAGATGATTTCGACAGTGTTTCTCCTTTACTCCTACGAATATGTCTTTAAACACATATTTGGGGAGTTGAGGGGAAATGCTGCCGAAATTTTCTCAAATAGTAAATCGGTTATACGCATTCATATATGAGACGAAACATTCAAAGGGTGGGTTAGGATTGCCTTCCATAGTTGCGCTAGGTGAACATACTATTTTCTATACTTGATAATTATATCTTTTAATAAATATTATTATATAATTATATACTTTATAAATAATAATTATATATTTTATAATTATTTTTTATAATTTGATATAATACATATTATTATTTATGAAATATATAATAATTAAGTTGCATATAATAACTAAATGTATCGTTAAAACACAGTTATGGTACTCATTGATAAGAGTTGGACACGGTTAGAGCGTCATCAGCCAGAATATATATTGGGTCTTGCCAATTTTGTCAAGCATTCTAGGAAGTTTGTGAATCGTTTGAATGAGATACCATGTCCATGCAAGCGTTGTCGAACAAGACTCCTGGTAGATATTGACCTTCTTTCGAACCACGTTATGAAGTCCGGGTTTGACAACAGTTATACAACATGGGTACACCATGGTGAACCGGCTCCTCCTACACCTACACCTCCTCCACCACCACCACCACCGCCACCACTGCCAATAATAGATAACACAAGACAACCTTTTATAACTGACATGACATCGTTACTTGATGACCTTACCTATATGCCTCCGGACTATATTCCTCCTCCACCTCCTCCCAACTCAAGTAACAGACGGACTCAAGCTAACGAGTTTGAAGAGTTATATCGCAGTGCCAATGAGCCGTTGTACCCTGGTTGTGTAGAAGCGACTCGATTAGACTTCATGGCAAAGTTTACACATTATAAGGCCAAAGGTAAAATCACCGATACCATATTCAATGATATTCTAGAGTGGTTCCAAACTATCTTTCCCCCAAGCAGAGGATTCAAGCTCCCACCGTCATACTATGCAATAAAGAAGACATTTAAAACGATCGGGTTAGGGTACGATTCGATACATGCTTGTGAACACGATTGTTGCTTATTTCGGGAAGGATACGCCGATTTGGATTTCTGTCCGGTGTGTAATACAAGTAGATGGAAAGACACTAACACGCCGGGGAAGAAAGTTCCTAAGAAGGTGCTGCGTTACTTTCCGATCATTCCTAGACTACAACGTTTGTACAAGTCTAGTAAAAGTGCAAAGGATATGATTTGGCATGCTACTGGAAAGTGTACGGAGCCCGGTAAGATGCAACACCCGTGTGATGGTGCGGCTTGGAAGAAATTTGATGCCAAGTATGGTGATTTTGCAGCAGAACCAAGAAATGTTCGATTAGGGTTGGCTGCTGATGGTTTCAATCCATTCGGCAACCTTAGTCAGACTTACAGCATGTGGCCGGTGATATTGACAACATACAACCTGCCTCCGTGGTTGTGTATGAAAGAGAGTTCTTTAATGCTGACGCTGTTAATTCCTGGCCCTAAATCCCCGGGCAAGGACATTGATGTTTACTTGAGACCTTTAATTGATGATCTAAAACTTTTATGGGATGGTGTGAGTACTATAGACCAAGCTACAGGCGAGGCATTCACCATGAGAGCGATGCTTTTATGGACCATCAATGATTTTCCGGCTCGAAGTAGTTTGTCTGGGTATAGTGGGCAAGGTTACAAGGCTTGCCCTACATGTAATGACGACACTCCATCTCTTCATGTGGCAAGCAAAATAGCTTATGTTGGCCACAGAAGATTCTTACCGCCCCGCCATAAATCCAGGACTTCACGTTTATTCAATGGTAAACCCGAACACCAGCCCCGTCCTAGAACATTTACCATGGACCAGATTGACGAGCAACACGCTTCACTGCCAAATCGACTGCCCGGTAAACATAAGAATTTTGGGGGTGTGAAGATAACACGCAATTTTCGTGTTGAGCCTAACTGGTCTAAACGGTCTATTTTTTACGAGCTTGAGTATTGGCCTTTTCTTTCACTAAGACACAATTTAGACATCATGCATATCGAAAAAAATGTGTTGGAGGCCATCCTGAACACTTTGTTGATGAATGACAAATCTAAAGACACTGTCAAGGCAAGACAATACTTGGAAAAGTTGGGCATTCGAAAAAGCTTGTGGCTCACCCAAAGTAAAAACGGGAAGTGCAAGAAGCCTCAGGCTTCGTATTCCTTCACACCAGAGAACAGGAAAAAGTTTTGTCAGTACATCAAGAGTGTTAAACTACCAGATGGGTTCGGATCCAACTTCAAGCACAAAGTGACCGATAACGATACCAATATAACGGGCATGAAGTCTCATGACTGTCATATAATGATGCAACGTTTACTTCCTTTCGCACTTCAGGAATACTTGCCTGATGAGATTGCAAGACCACTGATCGACCTATGTAACTTGTTTAAGCAACTCTGCTCTGCAACTTTAATGGTGGATGACATGTTGACTGCTGTAAAAAAGGTGGTTGACATTTTGTGCGATCTTGAGCTCATATATCCTCCTGATTTCTTTGACATTATGGTTCACTTGGTTATCCATTTACCTGATGAGGCCATTGAAGGCGGGCCTATCCGCCCCCGGTGGATGTATCCATTTGAAAGATACATGAAAGAGCTAAAAGGTTTTGTACGAAATAAAGCTAAGCCAGAAGGTTCGATTGCGGAGGGTTATGTTGCACAAGAAGCATTGACTTTCTGTTCTAAGTATTTTCGGGATGATGTTACCACTAAATTTAATCGTCTCGACCGTAATGTGGACCCCCCTCCCCCAACGTGTCAGTTTCAGGTGTTCCGATCGGTATGTAACCCGCTTGGGAAAAAGTCGTATATTCCGTTCCCTTATCAAGAGTTCAAGAAAGTGGAATGGTATGTACTAAACAACAGTCCTGAAATCGACAAGTATATTTCTGAGTTCAAGAGGTACGCGTTTTTTATTTTATTTTAAAACTTCTTTTTCTTAACAATAGCGACTTATTCTAATACCATGAACGTTTTTCAGATTATATCCTGACAAAGACGAGAAAAAAGAATTCTCCGCGTGGTTTGGGAAAATGGTAAACTTAGACTTATCTTGTGTACTTACCTGTAAAAAAATAATATTATTATAAATAGTTTTCTGTACCTAATCCTTTATTCCTCATAGATCCGTCAACGTCACGTAGACAATGACAAAGACCCAGAGGTTATCCAGACCAGCGAGTTATTCGCTTTGGCTTGTGGACCATCACCGCATCCAATCTCAATAAACTCTTGCATAGTCGACGGCGTGAGGTATGTCGTGCACAGTCGCGATGAACGTCGTACAACTCAAAACAGCGGCATTTGTGCGCCTGGCCTTGAGAACACAATGGCTTATGGTCAGCTTCAACAGATCCTCGTGTTTCGTTATTTGTCGTTCAGTGTTGTGTTGTTCAAAGTTAAGTGGTTCGACACTCGCCCCATGTTACGTAAAAAACGTCTTATCTATAGAAACAACATGACTCAACTCACCGACACAAGAGCTGAGTATTGGAAAGATGAACAATACATTCTCGCAACACAAGTCAAACAAGTCTTCTACATTGAAGATCAGAACAAACCCAACTGGAAGGTCGTTGAACATGTTAATCATAAAAAGTTTTCCAACGGGGGTGTCATAGTGTCAGATGCCGTTCCTGATATTATACATTTCGACAACTCATCTGATCTACCACTTTCCACTGATTTGAATGACTTGGGTGATGTGACCTTGAATATAGATGGCCACGAAACGGAGGTTGATGCACCGCCAAATATCATTGATGTTGATGATGAAGACGATGGTATTACTGATGATGAAGACGTCCCTCATGATTTAAGTGATGAAGAACGTGTGAATGATGATGATGGTGAAGACAGAGTTTATTCTAGTGAAGAAGAAGATTGACCTTTAGTTGTAACTTGCAAAAGACACTTATTTGTTTGAATTAATGAATCTAATTGTTGTGGATTTTTTAAATGTGTATATTTATTTGGATGTGTTGTATTTGAATTTGTGCATGCTTATATTATTTTGTTCATGAATTTGTCTATGTTATGCTAATTGTACTTGTACAGATGTCAGCAGATGTTGCAGGATCACACGGTGGTGACGGTGGTGGTGAGGATGAACCTCCTACGCCAAACATCCGCAGCGGTTGTTTCGCCGCATTTAGAAATAAAGGTAAGAATATTTGGATTATTGTAACACAATCAAAAATTTGGTGCATATATATGTTTCTTGCCTTGAATTTTTATTACTTTGTCACTCACTTGATTTTTGCAGGCAAAGGGAAAAGAAAAGAAAATTTGGGCGGCAGAGCGGCCGGTAGAAAGACTCGAGGCATTAGCCGATGTATCGATTTGTTGGAGGAAGTTGGTCAGCATGGCCCTGTCCCGATAGATTTTGAAGAAAAATCTCACCGGCCTCGCGGCACGCATGCTCAGCATTTATCTAATTACATCGGGGATTGTATCAGGAGGCTCGTGCCACTGTACTACCCAAGTTGGGCTGATGTCCCTGATGAGATCGAAACATTGGTTTGGGCGAACATAGAGGTCAGTTATCATTTTTATGTTCATAACATTATTGTGTTTATTTATTTAATGATGTATATATTTAAATAAATTTGTTTATTTATTTATATCATATAAATAAATAACAAATTTAAATAAATATACAAATTGTATCTTATTTATTTATATCATATAAATTTTTTTTAAATATATATAAAAAATTAGAATAAATATAAAAAAATTTAAATAAATATATATTTGATGAGAATAATGTAATAAGCTTTTCAGATAAGCTGTTTTCAAACAGCTTATCCTGATATGCTTATCAGAACAGGCTGTTTGAATACAACTTATCTTGATAAGCTTATCAGAACAAGCTGTGTGAAAACAGCTTGTTCTGATATGCTTATCAGGATAAGCTGTTTTCAAACAGCTTGTCCTGATAAGCTTATCAGGATAAGCTGATTTCAAACAGCTTGTCCTGATAAGCTTATCAGAACAAGTTGTTTTCAAAAAGCTTATGCTTATTAGGATAAGTTGTTTTTATTATAAAAAATTAAATAAATGACTAAGCCATTAAATAAATAAACAAAATAATGTATAAATTATATCTCTAACTCTAACTCTGTTTTTGTTTTATTTGTTGTATATGAATGCAGAATCAGTTTAATTTGACGCCACACAAGAGTAATCCTGGTAGATGGAAGGAAATACGTGGCGGCATCAATCAAATGCTTACAAAGAGTTATAATTCTCGAAAAAATACCCTCAAGACAAAGCATTGGGTCCGAGACATCGATACCGGCAGGGTAGATATCGGCAGAGTCCGCAGCGAGCGTCCAGAGGAAATTACTTCAGAGGACTGGGAGAAACATATCGCACTTTGGAGTAATCCGGATTACGAGAAAAGATGCCAGACGAACGCCCAGAACCGGTCTAAGCAGAAGACGCCGAGTCGGCAGGGATCCCGATCGTTGGCACGCCTTCGAGACCAAGTGGTGAGAAATTCTATAATTAATTTACATACATATATGTCTTTGATTATATGTTTTGGTGTGTTGTGATTTTTTGTTTTGAATTTGCTTCATTCTATATATGCGTGTCTATGTATGTACAGACGCAAGCTGCAATTGAAGCTGATGTGCCACCCCCGACTGTCATTGATCACTTCTTCATTGCGCACACCGACCAGGATGGGAATTTTCCTTGCGATGCGGACCGCGTTATGTATGTAAGTGTTTTTTTTTTAAATTAATTAATTAATTAATTTTTTTTTGGATATGCCTTGTTTTTTACTATTCCTTGCCGATAAATAATGTACCAACCCGACTAATATATAATATACTAACTGTCGTTTGTTTTTGTCACTTCATTAGGAGGAGATGCTTGCGATGAAGGCTGAAGGAAAATATACGGACGACGAGATCAACCGTATCGTCCGAGGTGGAAAGCAGCGAGGCCACATGCCCGGTGTCGGCCAGATAGTGCCGAGAAGGAGTACTCACTATATTCCTCCTCCTCCTCCCGTCGACCCACGGTTGGAACAAGCGTCTCAAGTGTTTAACTTTTTGAGAAGTGACGATAGGTTTGCCGATGCGTTCGGAGCATTTCTATCGGGTGGTGCTAGCGGGAGTGGCACGGGAGGCAGCGGTAGTGGCGCCGGTGGGAGTGGTAATGGTTAGTATGCTTGTCTTGTTTTTCCTACCTTAGCATGCAAGTTTAATAATTGTAAACCCCGAATTGCAAGTTTAATAAGTGTAACTAGGAACTTTGTACTCAAGTTGTGACATGTATTTGTATTGATCGAGAGGTTACATGTTATTGTGTTTTGGTACTAGATTCGTGGTAGATTTTTGGTATTTTTATCTTCAGGTTTTGTATTTGTATTCCCAGGTTTTGGTAGATTTTTTCCGGAAAAATTCCGGAAAAAATCTGGAAACAGCCTGCTGTGCAGGCAGCTAAAAAAAAAAATGTCAAAGTTTCCCTGGCGACATGTCGCCAGGGAAACTTTGGATTATTTGACTTTCTAAAAAGTCAGACAAGTTTCCCTGGCGACATGTCGCCAGGGAAACATTGGATTATTTGACTTTCTAAAAAGTCAGCCTAGTTTCCCTGGCGACATGTCGCCAGAGAAACTCAAGAAAAACATTGACTTGTCAACGCCAGGCGTTGACAAGTCAACGCCTGGCGTTGACAAGTCAATGTTCTTCTAGAGTTTCCCTGGCGACATGTCGCCAGGGAAAAGTGAGGTTTAAAAAACCTGTTTAACTTAAGTTGCTTAATCAGCCATATTTTCCCTGGCGACATATGTCGCCAGGGATACTATCCCGCACCAAGTCCGACGTGGCACCAATTTTTGAACCAAAGAGTTTGCGGGGCCCACTTGTCGCCAGGGAAATCAAAATTTGTCGCCAGGGAAACAATCCCGCACCAGCCTTTCTTGGCGTACTTTCCCTGGCGACATGTCGCCAGGGATTCATCTTCCCTGGCGACGTGTCGCCAGGGAAACGTCGCGAACATTTAAAAAATTGGAACTCTTTAGTAGGACTACCATTAACTAGGATCGATCCTCTCGAGGATTTAAGACACGCTTGAATCCAATTACGCCACTTATTTCCGAATCCGAATTTCTTCATAACATCATCTAAAAAATCCCATCGAACCGAGTCGTAGGCTTGAGTGGTTAACAGGTTACCTTAACAACAGTTTAAATTTTTATTACAACGTTATTCCTTTATATTAACGACCACTAATGTAAACAATTAAAATTTATTTCTTAAAAAATAAAACGTATAACTTTTAAAAAAAAAAAGTATGTAACTTTCAATAAAAAATATCTCTTTAAAAAATAAAACGTATAACTTTATAAAATCTTACTTTTTATAGAATCTTAAATTCTTTAAAAGTAAAAGTCGTACTCATGAAAAAAAATTAAAAACTCTTAGTCTTTACAGAAAATTTAAAAATTCAAAAGTAGAAATATTTTCATTTTTACCTTATTAAGAGACTTAAGTGTTTTTTTAAAATTAAAGTTTTAAGAAATATTATTATTTTTAAACATGTTTTATTTAACTTTTAAAAATCATATAAAACGTGTTATACATAATTTTTCGTACTTTAAAAATTTTTATATTTTTCTTTTATATAAACGTATGTATATTTACTTTTTTAAGATTTTTTTTAAATTTAGTTTGCCAAAATCTTACTTTTTCTTACAAATCTTAAAATTATCGAAGTAATAAATTTTACTCTTTTTAAAACTTTACACGAAAATTTTTGGATTTTTTATACAGATAATCATACTCTTTTTTACAAAACTTTAAATTCTCAAAAGTAAAAAATTGTACTTTGTTTACAAAGGTATTTTAAAAATTTTGTTTCAACAAAAAATGGTACTTTTTTTACATAATTTCAAAATAAAAATATTTACATTTTCTTAAAAAGTAAAATGTTCTAAAATTTTAAAAAAGTACGATTTTTACTTTCAAAAAATTTTAAATTTCTATAAAAAATTATGGTTTTTGTAAAAACAATTCCAAAATATATTTGTGAAAAAAAATATTGTACAAATAATTGTAAAAAATCCTTACAAAAAATTATTTTAAAAAAATATTTTTTTTTGGAGTTATACGTTTTCTAAAAAAAATATTTTTTAAGAAAATCAAATTTTAATGTATATATGAACAACCGTTAATATAAGGACTATCTTGTAATAAAAAAAATCAAATTGGCGTTAAGTTAACCTGTTAGAGCAAGTCAAACAAGTCACCAGTACACACAATGTACTAAATCACAATGTTTAATGATAATATAAGAAAAAAATGATACATAGAACGATAAAAAATGACAAGTTATATGACTTTTTAAATCATTAGCCCATCTATTTATATCTAAGATAATTAAGAAGATATACATTTTAACCTAAAATTAAAGTATGAACATTTTTTGGACTTTACCCTTGAAAAAAATTACCGCAAATATTTAAAAGAACCATCCAATGACATTGTAACATAATATTATCTTCCGCAAAAGTGAATGAGTTTGAATCATCTCACTCATACAAATAAGATTATTAGACTAACAAATGCATTCGATTCCGTCCAATGCAATCGCACTTGATTATACTGGATCTTGAAGAATTGCACTACTATAAAAACAGGCTAATGCAACGAAAAGTTTGTAACGGTAGAATTCAGATGCAAATTTACAACTGTATAGCAACAAATTACCAATCAAAAAGCAACGTTCAAGAAATGGTTGCAAAATTTAAACTATTTTATTTTTCATTTATTTTTATTTTTTCTGTTGCAAAATTATAAAAAAGTTGCAACGAAAATTGCAAATTTTCATAATTTGCAACGTAATTACGACCGAAAACAAAATTTAAATATGATGAAAAACTTTCATTAGTTTATCGTTGCAATTCGGTTGCAAAATTTCAAAATTTGGAACAAAATCGCAACGGAAGACAAAAATAAATCTAAGATAAACAAACTATCACTGAATTTGTGTTGCAATTCCGTTGCAAAAAATCTGCTTCCAAACCGAAATGAACCGCTTAATCTGAAACTGAAAAAGTCCACAACTAAAACCGAAGAAGCCCGCTTATCATCGTTTGAATTTTGTTTTTTGGCGAGTCCATGCTTACCCGAACCGAACCATTTATAATATACCGGAAAGGTTTAACAAATTATCACTTATTCTCAAATTGAAATTTTTAAGATTTTAGCAGAATAGCAACGAAATAGATAATCTAAATATAAAGAAATTATCATTTCTCTTCGTTGCAATCCAGATGCAAATTTTTAAATTTTGCATTGTAACCGAAGATTGCAATAAGTTTTTAAGAATAATGATTTTGATTGTCGTCGCAAATCTCGTGCATTTACGCATTTTCTCGTTAATCCACTAGAGAATGCGTAAAACGGTCAACGGTCATAGGATCGGTAATGCTCTCATATACTAAATAAATGTATGTTTACATAGTGTGTGTAACGTTGAAGATGACTCTTTGTTCATATGAGCAAGCATCATGAGGGCATTATTGTTTGGATAAAGCCTTAGCTGGTGATCTTATAGTTTAGATTGTACATGATTGTGATCACTTGTGTGACCAAATAAGTTTACTTTTTATGCATCATTTATACCGTTTATATTACTCGTGTTGTATTTTACTAAAAAAATTGTTAATTAATCGTTCATATTTGTGATTCTCAATATTTATGAAGAAAAAGTGGGAAAGACACAAAAGACTCGAGATTGAAGCACTAACGAAGAGATTCTGAGTTCATACGAAGCATATGGTGAATCCAATGCAACTAGAGATATGTTGTATTGACTACATAGAAGATAAAAAGATTTAGTCTGTTCATGAAGGATGTGACGTATCCAGGATATGGGGATGCATTGTGTAGGAGCCAAGTGAATACTTGACCATACATACGCTAAAGGCAATACATTATATCCCACAACATGGGCATACGAGGTATCGAAGGCGTGATTAACACAAAAATATATTTGAATTAAATCCTTGGCACCTAAGTCTTTTTAAGGATACGACATATCTAAATTTGAGGATACGTCGTATCAAGGTCAATCTCATAGAGCCTATGAATACAGGCTTTACATTCGACACTAGGACATCACTCACCAAGACGAAACCCATTTGAATCATTAAAATACATTGGCAAGTATCTTTACTGGTAGTGATGGCTTGACTGAGCCGCTACTTGCTCAAAAGTGGTAGACAATAGAGCTTAAGATTCTGTAGCGCTAATTGAGATAGTAGACTCGAAAAAGAGACTAATGCACGAAGTTTTAACTCGATTATTATTCGATGGGTTCTAAAAACATTTTAAATTCTTGTTTACATGATTCTACAACCATTTAAATACTTTAATATGTTAGAAACAACAAACATTTTTGAGTTATATTTTTTGTTTTTTAGGCCGACTAATGTACGAAGTTTAAACTCACGGTAATACATACTCAAATTAAGAAAAAAAATTGACTATTTCAGAAAATTTTTGCACCTATCAAAATAAAACCAGAGACTTCATACCTTTTAGTGTGATAGTCATAAACCTTAAAATCAATAGGTCATCTCTAAATGAATAACAAACAACATAACAAATATTAATGTAGAGTGTAAACTGAAATAATACGTATGCACAAAATGTATAAGGACGTAAGATATCAAGAATACAATATGTGATGCGATATGCAACACCCTCTCGACTCTCTAGTTGTTTTCCTGTTTCGTTTTTACTCTTTGGCCATGTTTTGATCTAAATTTGGTACATACGGTAATACGAAACACTAATTTAGTTTTTAATTACAGTTATTAGTAATGTAGATATCAACTACCACGTAGTACGTAAACTTGTACTTGGTATTTGATTTCCAAAAACGTACGTGAAAAATCTACATAAACAAGCTACGTAAATGTATGTTCGTGTCTGTCATGTTTTGATATAATTTTGGTACATACGGTAATGCAAAATTCGGAGTACTACGTAAATGTATGTTCTTGTCTGCCCGTTAACACAGCTTTCCCTTTCAATTAGTTCAAAACATTTATTGATCCGCAGTATACATGTGTAGTTTCTATTTGTTGTTTCCTTGTTTCCACAAAGGTCGCTACACGTGTTCCTAGGTTTAAATAATCCAACATAGACTCGGGTAGTAATCATATCATGAAGGGTCTACACAGGTAGTCGGGTAATAGTAACATAATCGTGTATAACAATTATCAAATTATAAAGTTACATTTTCATCGGTACTTTGGATCCGTTAACGTTTTTAAGGTTTTCAACATGTTCATTACATCATAAAGTTAAGTAAATGCTCCTATGGGCGATTCAAACATTCTAATACGATGGTAATATATATGTGTCCTAAAAGTATCCCAAATGGACTGATCTTACTTAACTGCACTAGTGAAGATAGTAAAACATATCAGGTTAATGGATCAATTAATTTTGACTCCCAACAACCAACTAACCTCTAATAATATTTTGTCCTTGCAACCCCTCCTCCCTTAATTCGTTCATACACAAATTAACATGCAAAAACACCCTATATATACTGCAACATTGAAAACCTTTTCTTGCACCAACAACTTAGAATCATATAAAAGTTTCTCCTGTTCTAGTGATAATATACACTCAATAACTTAAAAATGGCAAGGATGGCAATGATTATTTCATGTGTAGTCGTGGCTTGCATGTTGGTAGCAGCACCCTATGCCGAGGCTATTAGTTGCGGTCAGGTGGCTAGTAGCTTGGCACCATGCCTTGGCTACCTAGAAAAAGGTGGTGATGTGCCAGAGGCATGTTGTAGTGGTGTAAAAGCACTCAATGATGCGGCTACATCAACCCCTGATCGTCAAACTGCCTGCACCTGCTTGAAGAATGCTTATTCCGCCAACTCGGGCATTAGTACCAGCTATGCCGCCGGCCTCCCTGGCAAGTGCGGTGTTAGTATCCCTTACAAGATTAGCCCCGGAACCGACTGCACCAAGTATGTTTAACTATTCTCTTTATATTTAATTTACGAAATTAAAACCTAAACACAAATCTACTTATGTATTTTTTTTAGTAATAATGTTCTCTCTTGTATGATGCCTTTTTACAGGGTGCAGTGAGGTTCTGATACTTATGCATGGGGGCAGTTTTTAGAAGCATATAAGTAATAAATAAAAGAAGCACGTTAATGTTCTTCAGTTTAAGAAGACATAATGACTACATATGTCTCATTTGTAATGCTTTTTGCTTCTAATGGTTGATCATGTATACATACGTTGTAAACTTGGTTACTACATGCATGTCCTTTACATATTTTCGATCTCTATCTCACTATTAACTTGGCTACCAACTTACAACAAGGTCATCTTTAGGCCCGGGAATATGTTAAGTTTCCGAATGGCCAACAAATATAATCAAAACGAATGCTTGGTAACATCCTCCCTGTTTGAAAAATATATATAAATAAGACTATTATTTTATAAGTTACCACACCTAACATCGTTAATCATTCGTTTTTTATGATTTAAAACTGGTTTTTAAACCCGAACATACACTCGGATTGTGAATCATCAATCATCCTATAGTTCCATGTACAAGACAAAGAAATGAGATTATTCAGTTCGCTAAATGTAACACCAGTTATACTAGCTAGTTACCTTAAGCATATACTGTATCATATTTTCATTTAAACACCAGAATATTTTTCCAATTCTGAATAAATATGCTAACATGCTGACAATAAATATATTTAGACAAGAGAATCGAATAGAAGGATCAGGTGGCAGCTTTTTCCTCGGCGACAGAATATCACTGAGGAAAGCCTGAAATCTATAGCGACACGTCCGACGTGGCATAAAGTCAGGAAGACTTTTTGGTAAAAGTCGCTGGGGAAACTTAGCTCCTCTTTGACCAAAATAGTCCACCAAAAGAACTAGCGAGAAATTTTCTCGCCAAAGTTTCCCTGACGACATGTCGTTAGGGATAGTTAGTCCAAAACAATTACATACGATTTAAATTAACCTTGTTGCCTAATAATTTAACTTGACTAACTTCCCCGCCCGACATGTCGCCGGGGATAATCACTCAAAATGATCAAACGTTAGATAATTTAGCGAAAATATTGTCGGGCTTTTACCCGTCAAAATATTCCCGGCGACATGCCGCGGGGGACTTCGTGTCAAAAACTAATATTTATTGTTTTTAAATATAATTACTTCCTGTCAAAAATTAATATTTATTGTTTACTTATTATTTATTGTTTTTTAAATATAATTATTATTATTTATTAAAATATCGATTAGTTGTTTATTTATTCTTATTTACAATATAATTATTATTTAAAAGATTATATAATTATTATTTTTAAAATAAAGTGTAACTATATAACTATCGTGTCATTTTATTTTCGCGACGTTATATACTACAAAATGAGACTTTCGTACAACAAACATTTATTTATTCATGCGCTTAATTAAACATAGATATTACAACGATAATATGCGCTTAAATAAACACTGATATTCGACACGACCACTTATACATGCGCTTAATTAAACATGGATTACAACGATAACACGCGGTAAGACGGGGGGCAAGTGTTCTTCGGAATGACTGGGCGTAAAGGGCACGTAGGCGTGAATCGGGTTGAAAGTGAAAGTCGCCAAAAAGTGGCGGAATGCTCTCGAAACCAATTCACTTGAGTGAGAAGAGTCGGTTGCTTTATGGCTTTCTAAGGCTGTTTAAAGGTTACTGAGGTTTTGTGGGTCTATAGGTTTGGAACCCACTTATTATTATCCTCTACCATTCCTGTTTCCGGATCAACATCTAAAACAGCTAGGGCTCGGGTCTATCTGCAGACTCATAAACAAGAAAACAGACACATCACAAACTAGTTCAAACTAATGTTCCCCATGTTATCGTAAAGGTCGTGAAGTGGTGCAGCTGAATCCATTATGTTCCTCTCGTGATGATAAGTGTGTGTGTGTGTGTGTGATATATCGATGGTTATGTTGATAGGAATGTGTGCGGTTATAAAGGTAACATGTCTTTTTATGGTAAAAAAAGTGAGGGAAATGGTTAAAATTTTCCGCCCAATATTTTCCCGCCAACGTTTTCCTGCCAATGTTTTCTCACCAACGTTTTATGAGTGTATGTTAGATGTTCAATGGATGAGTCGATAGGTTATGGTTACACGTTAGATGTTTAATGGTTGAGTCGGTAGGTTATGGTTGTACGTTAGATGTTCAATTAACGAGTCAGTAGGTTATGGTTGTACGTTAGATATTCAATGATTGAGTCAGTATGTTATGGTTACACGTTAGATGTTCAATATATGAGTCGGTGGTTATGGTTGTACGTTAGATGTTCAGATTAATGGTTACAAGTTAGATGTTGAATGGATGAGTCGGTATGTTATGGTTACACGTTAGATGCTCAATAGTTGAGTCAGTGTGTTATGGTTACACGTTTGATGTTCAATGGATGAGTTGGTGGTTATGGTTGTACGTTAGATGTTCAATGGTTAAGTCGGTATGCTATGGTTGTACGTTAGATGTTCAATTAGTTTACATTCATCACGATTAGTTAACATTCATCACAATTAGTTAACATTCATCAAGATAAGTTAGCATTAATCAAAATGAGTCGGTATGTCATGGTTTTACCTTAAATGTTCAATAGATGAGTCCGTATGTATTGGTTGTACGTTAGATGTTCAATTGATGAGTCGGTAGGTTATGGTTACACGTTAGATGTCCAATGGTTGAATCGGTAGGTTATGGTTGTACGTTAGATATTCAATGGATGAGTCGTTAAGTTCTGGTTATACGTTAGATGTTCAATAATTGAGTCGGTATGTTATGATTGTACGTTAGATGTTCAATTAGTTAACATTCATCACGATTAGTTAACATTCATCAAGATGAGTCGGTATGTCATGGTTGTACCTTAAATGTTCAATAGATGAGTCCGTATGTATTGGTTGTACATTAGATGTTCAATAGATGAGTCGGTAGGTTATGGTTACACGTTAGATGTTCAATGGTAGAGTCGGAATGAATTAAGAAAGTAAATCGACCGAACCGGAATGAATCAAGACCGACTGGACCGGAATGAATTGAGAAATTAACCGACATGGATGATATTATTAATATTTTATAAATAATAATTATTATTATTTGATACATAATAATAATTATATTTATATAAACAATAAATAAACAATATTTATTAATTTTGACAGGGTGTATCCCGGCGGCATGTTGTTGGGGAAACCCGGGACTATACACGATAAAAGTAGGTATATAAGCTTGCGTTGACAAGTCAAACTGACGCCAAGAAATCCCCGGTAACATGTCGTCGGAGAAACTTTCCCTCAAAAATTTTCAATCACGCGCCATTTTGACTAAACGACAAATCCCAAAGTATCTCCAGCGACATGTCGCCGAGGAAAGGTATCTCACAAAATAATAACCTTTGACCACATCCGCTATCTCCCAAAACATACAAATTTCTTATCCAAAATAATACATGACTGATGCCACTCCCATCACCAAACCATCATCACAATCACCACAACCATCATAATCAACATAATCACCGCCACCACAACCATCATCACAGTCACCACAACCACAACACAATCACTGCCACCTCCATCATCACCACCACCACCTCCGTCATCACGACCACCACCACAACACAACCATAGTCGGCATTACCACCACCACCACAACCAATCCTCCTCTAAACCCTCTAAATTGTAATTCTTTCCTTAACATTCTATATGATAATTCTCTAAACAAGTTTGGTGATTTTGGATTTGTTTCTTTTAATTCCTGGTATTTATATTAATTGAGTTTTTTTCTATTAATTAATATCTGGTTTTATATAAATTGATGTTGTGTTTGTTAGTATCATGTTATAGTAGCACTTGGCGGTCCCAGACGGTAGGCAATGGTAGGCAGCGGCGTTAAGCGGTAGGCAGCAGCGGTAGGCAGCGGCGTTAAGCGGTAGGCAGCGGCGAGACCCGAGTTCATAGCCGAGACTCGATCCATAGCCGAGAACGATTCCATAGCAGCCGAGAAAGTATGTTTTTATAATTTTCTTCCAATTGGTTTCCCGACGACAAGTCGTCGGGAATGTTAAAAAGTGATTTATTTCTATTAAACGACAATCCAAACACTCCCGCTTATTGTAATAAGTTGTTTAATACAATTTATTCTAATAAGCTGTTTAAAAACAACTTATTCAAATAAGCGGTTTTCTATAAGTTATTTTTAAATAACTTATTCTAATAAGCTCCATTATATAACAAAACCTTATAAACTCTATTTTATAACAAAACTTTATAAGCTATATTTTATAACGAAATTCTATTAACTCTATTTATACTGAAACTCGATAAGCTATGCTTAAAAACGAAACTCTATTTTATCATTTAACTCTATTTATTTTTAAATACTATTTATATCAATGAAATATGTTTTAACAAGAACCTCTATCTAATATTGAGATTCTATTTTATCAAGGAAATATGATCTCCAAACTAGACTACTTTTTAGATAGTGCGAGATGTAGTGGACGATATAAAAATCAAACTTTTCAATAATACTTTAAAACTAAAACTATGGACTCGCTAACGTTATGTTGACCCTTTTAAGTATGTTTATCTAAGGTATCTATCTTTATGAAGTCTGCATTTTTTGATGTGGCATGTAGAGGTTGTTCTTTCGGATCAAGCTTGTGAATACTCATGAAGTCATTACTCTCAAAGCTAGTCTCCGCTGTAGTGAATTTGAGGGTGTGACAAAATGGCATCTCAATGCTCCAAGCCATAATTCTAACGTGAGGAACCTTATAATTTTTTATTCATCGAAGAGTAATTCATTTATTTTTAAATAAATTTTCGTCAACTTTCAGTTTTTTCAAATTATTTTTGCTCTTTTGTACACAATGATAATACACTATTACAATAATAAAATCCAATTCAAGTATTGATACTTGGATTTGGTTGTTAAGTCTAGATGAATCCTTTACTGTTCAGGAAACGCGACAACATATCGATGATGTTATCCTCTCATCTTTGGACATTCCTACACGATGGTGTAAATCTATCTCTCTTAAGGTGAAACTCTTCATGTGAGGAGATATGCTTGATAGGCTCTCAAATCGTCTTACTCTCTCTAAAAAATGTTTAGATCTACAAACCATGTATTACCTTCTTTACAACTCGAGAGTCGAATCTACTGATCATATTCTTTTTTTCTTGAGACTTGGCCTCTAACATTTACAGACGTATTTGGATATGGAGTGGTTCTCAGTTCCATTTCTATATTCCTATATTGTAGGTTATGCCATAGATCAATCATTCGAAAACTACAAAAGATAATAAAGTCAAGATGGAAGTAATAGTTAAAACAACATGCTGGTTTATTTGGAAGTTTCGGAACAATGTCATTTTCAACTCTCGTTCTTTGAGGAAAAGCCAACTTTTTATAATATTCGTATATTTTCTTTCATTTGGTTAAAACTTAGAACTTTATTAATTGTAAGTTGGAACGATTGAGTGAAACACCCTTTTGTAACTTTCTTGTATCTTTTTTGTTTTTATCTCCTTGCTAGATTTATTTAATAAAATTTGGCTTTCAACATAAAAATACAACCATTCTTATAACAAAATTATATATATTTGACATTTTAGTTCCGTGCCTCAAATTAATGTTTACATCAGCTGTAAACTACATGCACTATCATATTGAAAAATCAAAGTATACACGTGTATGGGATGTTTGGGAATTAAAATATATTATGTATTTTAAAAATGGATAATCAGATAATTAACAATTAGAAAACGTGGTTTTGAAAACTTGTGTTTGGATTTGATTATTTTGTTTGAAATCACAATAATTAGATTATCAATTTTTTTTGTGTTTGGCAAATCAGATTATTTGTTTAGTTGATAATTAAGTAAAATGACTATCAACTCTATTTTGAAAACTCCATTTTCAAAAAGCACCTCTTCGCTTACTTTTTCAAAACTCCATTTTGTAAGCTTTTAAACGCTTTTCTTTTTATTATCCAAACACTCTTTTTAACTTATCTCCATTTTAAAAATGAAATAAGTTGATAATCTAATGCAAACACAACTCCGAACACCTCCTTAGTTACAGAGCTTGGCCACAAAAACTATCTATAATTAGCAGAGCCCTTAATCACAAGGTTCAAGATATATTCTAATAGATTAAAAGGCTAATTCTATTTAGGGTTAATGACTTAAAAAGTCATTTAACTTGCCACTTTTTACCATTCTGTGTAGCCATCTTTTTTTCTATATTATCATTAAACTTTATGATTTCGTACTTATGTGTACCCGGTGACCTGCTTGAGTGATTAACAGATTTTTTTTTTGAACGACAACTTTATTCAAAAAACTAGCAAGGAGCAAGATTACAATATAATAAGATAAGGAGTTTTAAGCCATTCATTCCAACTAAACGAAGCCTTACTCTGACTTTTACACCAATTAAAGTAAGTTAAAACAACATTATCAAAAATGTGAGCCTTCACAGGAATTTTGTCATCGAAAAGGATCTTATTTCGGAAACTCCAAACAAACCACCACATTGTATAGAAGATCCCTTCAATTATCTGTTTAAGTTTCCTTGTTAGCTTCAATGAGAGCATCCAATTAACCCATTCCTCGTACGAGTTAACTTCCACATAGTCTATGTTCCACCAACACGAAATCTTGTGAGCAAGATGCTTAAGTAACTCACATTGAAAAATAGTATGCTACGAACACTCTACTCCATCATCACAAGTAACACAAGCCAGCGACTGGATCTCTATTCCACGTTTAGACAAATTAAACCAAGTAGGGAGACCATCCATTTTAATCTTCCAAGCTAACACGTTTATCTTAATCGGCACAAATTTCACCCATCTAGTTTTAGATTCTTGTGACTGAATTTTCTTCTCATCAAGTAACTTTCGAATCGATGCCACCAAAAAACGCCTGAACTATCTAATGACCAAATCCATCTATCACCCATTGGACTAAAAGTAACTTTGCTAACCGTATTTACCATGCCTTGCAACTGAGATTGTTCTATACCCCCTAGATCTGCGTCTAAACGAGGCATCCAACTCACCGTCATTCAACTTGGTTCTAAACGAAAAATATTTATAATTCTCTAAATTGTACAGTCGGTAAAACACATCTTTGAAAGCTCCCTCCCCGACCAATTGTCCTTCCAGAAAGAAGCACTCTCACCATTACCCAACCGCATACGAATATAATCCTGAACCTTCACATCTATACTGTTAAGCCCCTTTATTTCCTTCACAATATTTTCCCAACAGGACTTCATACCCGAACCAATCTCCTTAGTCAATTTACCATCGTCCCCATGAACAGCCTTGATGACTCTGGCCCATAACGAATTTCTTTGGTTATAAAACTTTCATATCCATTTCGACATAAGACCTCTATTCAAAGCATACAAACTCGCAACTTCAAGTCCTCCATATTCTTTAGCTTTCAACACGTTCGACCATTTAACCCATATTGCTTTTTTGCTATCGGCCTCGTGCCCATTAAAAAATCCGTATCTGATTCGTTCTATAACTTTAAGAACTTTCTTCGGCACCTTATACATAGACATATAAAATATAGGGATCGAGCCTAATACTAACTTAAGCAAAGTTAAACGTCCTCCAATTGATAGCGTCTTCATTTTCCACTTGGACAAACGTAATTTAACTTTATCAATAACCATATCCCAAGCTTTAGCTCGCGACATCATACCCCCTACAATAGTTCCTAAATAATTAAACGGTCATTTGAGAATATTACATCCCAGTTTACCTATTGCTTGTTTAATCTTATCGCCTTCCACATTGCCCCCTAATAATTTACTTTTGCTCAAATTAATTTTAAGCCTTGAAGCCAAATGAAAGCACTTCAACACTTACACAAGGGTCCTTATATTCCTATCACTCTAAATGCCTACAAATATCGCGTCGTCTGCATAGAACATATGAGACAATGTCACCTCGTTATTTACCTTAATACCCGAAAAACCTCCCCTATCCACCACCCTTTTAAACGAAAGGTGTAAACTCTCCATCACTAAATAAATAAGAATGGACACAACGGATCACCTTGCTTCAAACCTTTAAAAAATTGGAACTCTTTAGTAAGACTACCATTAACTAGGATCGATCCTTTCGAGGATTTAAGACACGCTTGAATCCAATTACGCCACTTATTTCCGAATCCGAATTTCTTCATAACATCATCTAAAAAATCCCATCGAACCGAGTCGTAAGCTTGAGTGGTTAACAGGTTCCCTTAACAACAGTTTAATTTTTTATTACAACGTTATTCCTTTATATTAACGACCACTAATGTAAACAATTAAAATTTATTTCTTAAAAAATAAAACGTATAACTTTAAAAAAAGGTATGTAACTTTCAATAAAAAAATCTCTTTAAAAAATAAAACGTATAACTTTATAAAATCTTACTTTTTATATAATCTTAAATTCTTTAAAAGTAAAAGTCGTACTCATGAAAAAAAATTAAAAACTCTTAGTCTTTACAGAAAAATTAAAAATTCAAAAGTAGAAATATTTTCATATTTACCTTATTAAGAGACTTAAGTGTTTTTTTTAAATTAAAGTTTTAAGAAATATTATTATTTTTAAACATGTTTTATTTAACTTTTAAAAATCATATAAAATGTGCTATACATAATTTTTCGTACTTTAAAAAAATTTCTATTTCTCTTTTATATAAACGTATGTATCTTTACTTTTTTAAGATTTTTTTTTTAAATTTGGTTTGCCAAGATCTTACTTTTTCTTACAAATCTTAAAATTATCGAAGTAATAAATTTTACTCTTTTTAAAACTTTACACGAAAATTTTTGGATTTTTTATACAGATATTCATACTCTTTTTTACAAAACTTTAAATTCTCAAAAGTAAAAAATTGTACTTTGTTTACAAAGGTATTTTAAAATTTTTGTTTCAACAAAAAATGGTACTTTTTTTACATAATTTCAAAATAAAAATATTTACATTTTCTGAAAAAGTAAAATGTCTTAAAATTTTAAAAAGTACGATTTTTACTTTCAAAAAATTTTAAATTTCTATAAAAAATTATGGTTTTTGTAAAAAAAATTCCAAAATATATTTGTGAAAAAAAATATTGTAAAAAATCCTTACAAAAAATTATTTAAAAAAAAAATTTTTTTTTGGAGTTATACGTTTTCTAAAAAAATTATTTTTTAAGAAAATCAAATTTTAATGTCTATATGAACAACCGTTCATATAAGGACTATCATTGTAATAAAAAAAAAGTCAAATTGGTGTTAAGTTAACCTGTTAGAGCAAGTCAAACAAGTCACCAGTACACACAATGTACTAAATCACAATATTTAATGATAATATAAGAAAAAACTGATACATAGAACGATAAAAAATGACAAGTTATGTGACTTTTTAAATCATTAGCCCTTCTATTTATATCTAAGATAATTAAGAAGATATACATTTTAACCTAAAATTACAGTATGAACATTTTTTGGACTTTACCCTTGAAAAAAATTACCGCAAATATTTAAAAGAACCGTCCAATGACATTGTAACATAATAATATCTTCTGCAAAAGTGAATGAGTTTGAATCATCTCACTCATACAAATAAGATTATTAGACTAACAAATGCATTCGATTCCGTCTAATGCAATCGCACTTGATTATACTTGATCTTGAAGAATTGCACTACTATAAAAACAGGCTAATGCAACAAAAAGTTTGCAACGGTAGAATTCAGATGCAAATTTACAACCGTATAGCAACAAATTACCAATCGAAAAGCAACGTCCAAGAAATGGTTGCAAAATCTAAACTATTTTATTTTTCATTTATTTTTATTTTTTCTGTTGCAAAATTATAAAAAAGTTGCAACAAAAATTGCAAATTTTCATAATTTGCAACGTAATTACGACTGAAAACAAAATTTAAATATTATGAAAAACTTTCATTAGTTTATCGTTGCAATTCGGTTGCAAAATTTCAAAATTTGGAACAAAATCGCAACGGAAGACAAAAATAAATCTAAGATAAACAAACTATCACTGAATTTGTGTTGCAATTCCGTTGCAAAAAATCTACTTCCAAACCGAAATGAACCGCTTAATCTGAAACTGAAAAAGTCCACAACTAAAACCGAAGAAGCCCGCTTATCATCGTTTGAATTTTGTTTTTTGGCGATTCCATGCTTACCCGAACCGAACCGAACCATTTATAATATACCGGAAAGGTTTAACAAATTATCACTTATTCTCAAATTGAAATTTTCTATATTTTAGCAGAATAGCAACGAAATAGATAATCTAAATATAAAGAAATTATCATTTCTCTTCGTTGCAATCCAGATGCAAATTTTTAAATTTTGCATTGTAACCGAAGATTGCAATAAGTTTTTAAGAATAATGATTTTGATTGTCGCAAATCTCGTGCATTTACGCATTTTCTCGTTAATCCACTAGAGAATGTGTAAAACGGTCAACGGTCATAGGATCGGTAATGCTCTCATATACGAAATAAATGTATGTTTACATAGTGTGTGTAACGTTGAAGATGACTCTTTGTTCATATGAGCAAGCATCATGAGGGCATTATTGTTTGGATAAAGCCTTAGCTGGTGATCTTATAGTTTAGATTGTATATGATTGTGATCACTGGTGTGACCAAATAAGTTTACTTTTTATGCATCACTTATACCGTTTTATATTACTCGTGTTGTATTTTATTAAAAAAATTGTTAATTAATCGTTCATATTTGTGATTCTCAGTATTTATGAAGAAAAAGTGGGAAAGACACAAAAGACTCGAGATTGAAGCACTAAAGAAGAGATTCTGAGTTCATACAAAGCATATGGTGAATCCAATGCAACTAGAGATATGTTGTATTGACTACATAGAAGATATAAAGATTTAGTCTTTTCATGAAGGATGTGGCGTATCCAGGATATGGGGATGCGTTGTGTAGGAGCCAAGTGAATACTTGACCATACATACGCTAAAGGCAATACATTATATCCCACAACATGGGCATACGAGGTATCGAAGGCGTGATTAACACAAAATTATATTTGAATTAAATCCTTGGCACCTAAGTTTTTTTAAGGATACGACATATCTAAATTTGAGGATACGTCGTATCAAGGTCAATCTCATAGAGCCTATGAATACAGGCTTTACATTCGACACTAGGACATCACTCACCAAGACGAAACCCATTTGAATCATTAAAATACATTGGCAAGTATCTTTACTGGTAGTGATGGCTTGACTGAGCCGCTACTTGCTCAAAAGTAGTAGACAATAGAGCTTAAGATTCTGTAGCGCTAATTGAGATAGTAGACTCCAAAGAAAGACTAATGCACGAAGTTTGAACTCGATTATTATTTGATGGGTTCTAAAATCATTTTCAAATTCTTGTTTACAAGATTCTACAACTATTTAAATACTTTAATATGTTACAAACAACAAACATTTTTTGAGTCATATTTTTCAATTCGTTTTTTAGCCGACTAATGTATGAAGTTTACATACTCAAATTAAGAAAAAATTGACTATTTGAGAAATTTTTTGCACATATCAAAATAAAACCAGAGACTTCACACCTAGTCATAAACCTTTAAATCAATAGGTCATCTCTAAATGAATAACAAACAACATAACAAATATTATGCACAAAATGTATAAGGACGTAAGATATCAAGAATACAATAAGTGATGCGATATGTAACACCCTCTCGACTCTCTAGTTGTTTTCCTATTTTGTTTTTACTCTTTTGCCATGTTTTGATCTAAATTTGGTACATACGGTAATACGAAACACTAGTTTAGTTTTTAATTACAGTTATTAGTAATGTAGATATCAACTACCACGTAGTACGTAAACTTGTACTTGGTATTTGATTTCCAAAAACGTACGTGAAAAATCTACATAAACAAGCTACGTAAATGTATGTTCGTGTCTGTCATGTTTTGATATAATTTTGGTACATACGGTAATGCAAAATTCGGAGTACTACGTAAATGTATGTTCTTGTCTGCCCGTTAACACAGCTTTCCCTTTCAATTAGTTCAAAACATTTATTGATCCGCAGTATACATGTGTAGTTTCTATTTGTTGTTTCCTTGTTTCCACAAAGGTCGCTACACGTGTTCCTAGGTTTAAATAATCCAACATAGACTCGGGTAGTAATCATATCATGAAGGGTCTACACAGGTAGTCGGGTAATAGTAACATAATCGTGTATAACAATTATCAAATTATAAAGTTACATTTTCATCGGTACTTTGGATCCGTTAACGTTTTTAAGGTTTTCAACATGTTCATTACATAATAAAGTTAAGTAAATGCTCCTATGGGCGATTCAAACATTCTAATACGATGGTAATATATATGTGTCCTAAAAGTATATCCCAAATGGACTGATCTTACTTAACTGCACTAGAGAAGATAGTAAAACAAATCAGGTTACTGGATCAATTAATTTTGACTCCCAACTACCAACTAACCTCTAATAATATTTTGTCCTTGCAACCCCCTCCTCCCTTAATTCGTTCATACACAAATTAACATGCAAAAACACCCTATATATACTGCACCATTGAAAACCTTTTCTTGCACCAACAACTTAGAATCATATAAAAGTTTCTCCTGTTCTAGTGATAATATACACTCAATAACTTAAAAATGGCAAGGATGGCAATGATTGTTTCATGTGTAGTCGTGGCTTGCATGTTGGTAGCAGCACCCTATGTCGAGGCTATTAGTTGCGGTCAGGTGGCTAGTAGCTTGGCACCATGCCTTGGCTACCTAGAAAAAGGTGGTGATGTGCCAGAGGCATGTTGTAGTGGTGTAAAAGCACTCAATGATGCGGCTACATCAACCCCTGATCGTCAAACTGCCTGCACCTGCTTGAAGAATGCTTATTCCGCCAACTCGGGCATTAGTACCAGCTATGCCGCCGGCCTCCCTGGCAAGTGCGGCGTTAGTATCCCTTACAAGATTAGCCCCGGAACCGACTGCACCAAGTATGTTTAACTATTCTCTTTATATTTAATTTACGAAATTAAAACCTAAACACAAATCTACTTATGTATTTTTTTTTAGTAATAAAGTTCTCTCTTGTATGATGACTTTTTGCAGGGTGCAGTGAGATTATGATACTTATGCATGGGGCAGGTTTTAGAAGCATATAAGTAATAAATAAAAGAATCACGTTTTCTTCAGTTTAAGAAGACATATGACTACGTATGTCTTATTTATAATGCTTTTTGCTTCTAATTAAGTGGTTGATGTAATGATGTATACATACGTTGTAAACTTGGTTACTACATGCATGTCCTTTACATATTTTCGATCTCTATCTCACTATTAACTTGATTACAACTTACAACAAGGTCATCTTTAATTTAGGCCCGGCCCTGGAATATATTAAGTTTCCGAAAGGCCAACAAATATAATCAAAACAAATGCTTGCACGAAAGTATGTCAACTACATACGCTATAGTTTAGACGATTATAGTACTAGATTATAGTCCCGGCCGGTAACATCCTCCTGTTTGAAATAATGAATTAGACTATTATTATAAGTTACCACATGTAAATATTAAACATAGTTAATCATTCGTTTTTATGACATAAAACTAGTTTTTAAACCCTCGGCGCACATACACACGGATTGTGAAATGAAACACTTGTATCTACGTTTTAAAACATTGAGATGGTAGGAAAAGCGGAACTCGTTCAACAACAATACAGTTCGGATATACCCGGTTGAATCATCCCATAGTTCCTTTGTATGTGACAAATGATTCAATTCGCTGAATGTAACAACAGTTATAGAGTACCAATTAATTACCTTGAGCAAAAAAAATTATTTTCATTTTTAAACACCAAAATATTTTTCCAATTCATAATACTTACAGCTTGGGTAGTCTGTCAGCGGCATCGTCCACGAGTTAGTGGACAGAGAGGTGGCATAGTAAGGTGCAAAAATTTGAGTGCCTCGAGCAGGGAAAAGTAGTTGTAATTAAAATGCGATAATAATTCAAAACTTTAAAATTCGATTAGAGCATTAGATGTCGTGAAGAGAAAAAAAAAACTTTTCATTTAACAATCATTTAATAATCACACTTTCAAAAAACACACGTTATTATAATTACCCTCTTCATTTGGGCTCACCACTACCCATTTTATTTTCTTTTTCCATTATTTTTAAACAAATTAAATTTATTTCTAAAAAATAAAAATTACAATAACAACTACTAAAAGTAAAAATACAAAAGTTATAAATGTCTTTTTATAAAATTAAAAACATATACATAAAACTACAAGGATAAAAGTGGAAATTTTTATTATAGGAAAAAAAAGCTAAACATTATCTATTTCTTCTTCCCCACCCACCCATCGTCTTCTTCAACAAAAGCACACAACAGATTGAAAGAAAGAAAACCAAATCAAAATCAAGCATTTCAAAAACAAAAAAGAAAATCAAAGAAATCAAAAACAAAATAAAATAATCAAGCTGCACTTTTCCTTTGTCTTTTACCTCGCCAGTTAATTGTAGAGGTGACCCTTTAACGAGCCACCGTGGGGTGGTGAAGAGTTTCGGCGAGCAAGTGGTGAATGCCACATGTGTTTGGCAAGGTATATACGTTGCCATACTTAATGCTCTTAGTCATTCAAGACTCATCCAAATCTTTTGACGAAAGTTTTAGGAATATCAAGTATGTATGTAGGTATTAATGTTAACCTAAAGCAGTTTACTCACATGTAAATGGGTCACCTCTTATTGAATTCTGAAATTGTTTACATGTAATATTTAGACGAGAGAGATGATTTATCAATGTCTAGAAGATGAATGTAAAACTTTGTGATTTTAATGCTTGGTTGATTGAGGGGTTGGATTGAGCTACGGCGCGAAAAAAAGAATGGCGTAGGACTTCGTGGTGTGGTGCCAACGCTCTTGCATCGTCGGCATCAGCCCACGTTATTCTATTTTTTATTTTATTTTTTTTAATCTAAGGAGTATATACCCTCTATGGCATCAAAAATACTTTATGGCACCACAAATCACCACTCCTTCTAAAAAGTGGTGCCATAGCATTTCTCGCGTTATAGCCAATTTTGCTGACGTGGCACCACTTTTTGGCTATGACACCACTTCCACGGCTCTACCGTTCCCTCTGATCTTAGAGTTTTCCACTTTTCCTTATCAAGAGAAGCGAATGGCGGTTGGAAGTCAGTATATGGAATTTCTTGTCTTGATTGGAATTGATATATGGATTCAGTTACTCTTTTAATTTGTGATTCTCATAGTTGATTAGGATTGTAGGATTCACACTAATTAGTTTTGTCTATTAAGGGTAATATATTTCTTCTTTTACAATTAGCGGTGGTAGAAGGATCATAATGTCCCCCAGTCAGGCCATGATGACACTCATCAAGAATTCTTTTTGTTTCTGAACCATAAACACATCTCCTAATCATTCCACCGGGGCACATCTTAAAAAATAGGGGTCTTCCAAGAAATAGTGTTTAAGATCGGAAAAAAATTTACATCTTTGGTGATAGGTTAAGCTTTTTTTCAAAATTCTTCCAACGAGGTAATTTGCAAAATCAGCAAACCACGAAGATTCTTCCTCATCCGTAGAGATTTTGTAAAACCCGCATAAAATACCATGAACAGTAACTACATGAAAACATGACTAATTTAAAACTTTCCATTTATAATATACGACACGTGTCACGAACATTAAATTACAAGAATTACGTATATTATTAACTAGCTAAAAGACCCGTGAAATTCACGGGTATGTTTAAGTAACTTCGAAAAAAATACATTTATGAAATTATAAGTTAGAAAAATAATACATTTGGATAAACAAACGTAGGGTATACAACTGGTCATAATCAAACATGTTATATG
Source organism: Glebionis coronaria (assembly GCA_025667525.1). Lineage (NCBI taxonomy): Eukaryota > Viridiplantae > Streptophyta > Magnoliopsida > Asterales > Asteraceae > Glebionis > Glebionis coronaria. The sequence continues at coordinate 531,781,591 of CM046880.1, forward strand.
AAACACATAATTCAAATAATCCAAAAAAGAAATTAAACATCTTCAATCCTATATTTTTTATTAATCCGAGATACGTGTACATATACATGTAATCGTAAATTTTGTTTTGTAAACCACGTTGGTGGTTGTATTAGTGAGATTTCCATCTTTGTCACAAATAACAATCTTTAATCTGTGTTTCCTCCCAATGTGAGACGATTACATGTAGGCAATTGTGTGTAAAAACAGGTCGTAACAAATAGAAACTGATTTGCCCGAGAGAGGGATTTTCCTAACTTTTGTTGATTGTCATCGCGAAAAGACAAACACAGCATCTGCTTCCTTATAATTCTTTAAACGCAAGCACTTAATCTAATCTGATATTCTAATTCTTTGAACGCAAGCACTTAATCTAATGTGATATTATAATTCTTGTGATAAGTACTCATTTACTAAAATGGTTTTCATTAATTATAGTGGTTTCAATGTAACTTAAATTTTCTGTAATATTATGAGAAGGGAGGTGATTTGCACACTCCACAAAATTATTGGCACACTCAAAATGTGTGTGTGTTGACATTTATATCCTTCCATTAGGTAGTGTGAGCACTTTTAATAAAAGCATTAAGGATAAAAATGTCAACACACACATATTTTGAGTGTGTCAATCATTTTATAGAGTGTGCAAATCATCTCCCTTATGAGAACTCCCACTGCTAATCTAAGTCCGTGATTAGGCACATAACAACTCAGTTTTCACAATAAAAACATACATGTTTCTTTTTGTTATTGTTGATTCTTTCTTAGCGATAAAAACCTAGCCTTTTAGGACGTAAGTGTTAAAAGGTTTTGGTTCGAACTTTGGGAAGAAAATTAATCTCTCATTGGCCATGAAAGTTCGTGTGCGATGAATTCAGACTATTTATAAAAAATAGTCGCTTTAAGATTAATCGGCTTATAATATCAAATCAAAACACAAGTTACAAAAGTTCCCCTCAATTACCTACCATGATACGTGAACGTGATATAATTCCTTATAACAATAAAATAAAGATTTATTAGCTGCAAATATAATGTCACCAATTATCACCTCAATTAAATAAACCTATAAGCATGCTTGCATAAAATAGACCACTAAGCTAATTTATCACCAGTAAGGTTTTACTATCTACATAGACTTGGAACATACAAAATTTCAACTTCAAAAAAAGAGTTTGGCTTTCACATATGTATCCCTCTTTACGTGGCCCATAAGATAATAAACGAAGTTCCTATCCTTTGTGTTAGTGTTTTGAGTTTGTCACTGTTAAATTGCAAAATTATCTATCAGTGTTTGTGAGATCATTACAACAAAATGTGAGATCTATCACTATGCAACGGTTAAATATACTCTATGTAATGTATATGTGATGTCAAGTAACTCATTCATAGTATTACTTGATCTCACATATAGTGACATAGATTATATTTAACTAATTCCTCATATGATAATCAAACGTAGGTAAAATACTCTTTGTAAGATAAATCTATTTTTATACTGCATGGCTTAACCTAAATAAAGAAGACAAACTTGCGTCAGTTTGGGAATCATTCGCGTATCACTCGACAAACTCCTCGTGACATGCATCTTTCCTACATAATACTTATTTAGGAAATATTTAGAAAGATTTTGAGGTTAAATCAAAATCGTTATGAATCCATAGTATTTATACATCAGTAATTTCAACAAAAATTATTATACAAAACATACCATATGTGTTCAATAGCGAAATAACTATAACACATCGATACACTTTCATGAAATTTTCTAGGACCTCTGAAAATAACTAATAATCTCATGATCTTTTTCCCAACTGTACTAACGATGTGCTAATTATGGTTGCTTTTTATAAACGAATCAAACTGAATTATAGATAAAAATATAAATAAATCAAACCCAATTATATATGCTTGTTTTGTCTAACGATCTTCAGAAGAAATAAACATAAAGATAATACCATATGAAGAAGACAATTCAAGATTACACACAATGAGGAGAAGATTTTGATCTTAACGTAACAAACTACAAAAAAAATTCTAAACATCACAACAAAAATAAATGGAAAGCATATCAAAGCATGCGATTACATTAAACACATGTTCTTATAAACTATTTACACACCTTTAAACAAAATGGTGATCGACCTGACAACCTATCTACAAGCTTTTTTCATGGCAACTTTTTGAATACTACTACATCATATCATGTACAAACACAAAACCAAAAAATTATTGTAGTTTATTTAGAAAGAGAAATAATAAAAGGAATAACTACTAATTCATCTAAATCTAAATAGTAAGAGCTCTTGAGAAATAAAAACTACTCTTCTAACTTTTTAAAACCATATTAATAAGATGCCATGTGAATAACCGAGTTGGCCGGATCATTCATTTTAAATCTAAATTCAAAATAATAAGATTGCTTATTTCAAATGATTTTGCAAACTAATTAATTTGGTTTACTTGGTACGATATCAATTTGAACTAATACTATCAATTCTCTTAAAAAGTTATCAATTTGAACTTATACTATCAATTCTCTTCAAAAAAAGATTTTGACTCTTTTCAGTTATGTATTTACAAAATCCAGCTAACAGCGTGTTCTTAGAAGTTACTTTTGAAACAAATTAATTATAATGCTGATGGTTCAAAAATACACGTGGCACTACCATAGTTAAAGTTATATTAGGAAAAAATGAATTAGATGAATGCTTTAAAAGTTGTACAATGACTGCTTTAAAGAGTTGTACAAAACTGTGTTTTATTAGATATAATATATGCACGATAAATGTTTAATATTTAATTCACGAACCAAAACACGAATGCATACGAATATTATTTTAACACGAAAAACAAACGGAAATGGTGTTGGGCTTGTGTTGGGCCGCGAGTCGCGACAAAGAAAAAAGAAAGAGAAGGGCCTCGCGGCAACCAACCAACACACAAGGACGATTTTTTGTGATTTGATCTTTGGTTTTTACGTGTATGTGTTCGTGATTCGATTCTCTTTTCATTCACGTATTCGGTATTCAACCAAACCTTAATCTTTTCATTCTTTATTTTAATTATGAACACATATGTATGAATCTCTTAAAAAACATAATTAAAAACATGTTTATGATAATGGGTTAATCAAGAAAAGGGTGTTTGTTTTGATTCGGCACCCAACCGAGAGCACAAGGCTCTCGGTGGGCTTCTCCACCAACAGCCGAGACACCCCAATGGGGCTTGGTGTGGTTTTGGTTCGGACAGCAGCAACCAAGGCCCCACAATGGGTAACCTTGGTGCAACAGTGGGTACGCAGGGCAAGGCAGGGGGAACGCTGACTTCGGTCGGTGTGAACCGTTGTCCACCAGTGGTAACCGACGGCTGGCCAAGGCCACAACCGCCGGCCACCACCACCAGCCGCCGGCTGTGTGGTGGTGTTTGGTGCTCGGCTTGGTTTTTGTCTCGGGTTCGGGGCTCGGGATTACTAAATTTTAATATGTTTAATTAGTTAATTTAATTCATTTAATTCATGTATAATTAAATTAACTTTTAACTTATGTTATATTTATTTAATTAATAAATCATGTTATAACCTAAGTATTTTATTAAACTTAATTAAATTAAACCATGACTTAATCTAATTAAATTATATAAGGTAAAGTTTATTAATTTAACCATGACATTTTATTAATTAATAAACCATGGATTTTTTATTATTAATTAATAATCACTTTAGCCTAAGTATTTAATTTAGTAGACTTTACTAATAAATTATCATGACTTATAACTTATGACCAATAAGCACTGGCTTATATATTAGACTTATCAATTTAGCTTATTTCTATATATGGAAACTTTCTATTTCAGAAAACTTATTATTTTTGGAAACTTTCTATTTTTAGAAACTTACTATTTTTTAGAAACTTTTATTTCTATTTTTGGAAACTTTCTATTTTGGAAACCTGCTATTTTTCTAAAGTTACTTATTATGACACTACAAGTACAGTAATACAAGAATACATGAAATACATAATCAGAATACATGTAAAACCATGAATAAATATAAGATAACATTTAAAACAGTAAAACATGACAAGAACATATAAAATAAGCTAAGAACACACAGAACCAGTAACACACTCAGAAATCAGACAACTCATACACGTCCCTTACTAATGTAGTATCCGCGAAGTCGGAGTAGATCGTTCACCTTTCCTTCTAGCTTCACTACTGGACATAAGGTACGGATATTTCGTCCTTCAGTATGGACATTCCTTCGTACGTTTGATTAGGATTACCCATTTGCAGGCCTCTATTTTCTCTAGTTATTTTATATGTTTTGAATGCTTATGTTTTATTTTAAATGCCTGAGCTATATATACATGCAGCCAGTTCATCTAGTTATGGAGGTACCATAACCATAACACTGGAGTCACTAGTGTAATGACTTCCTCACGACGGAGTGATTGCTCGTGGCATCCCTTACAGTTTTGTCCATTTATTATATTATCATGTGGGGCGTATGGTTGCATCCTAGTTGCATGTTTTCAGTCAGGATTTTCATGGTGAATGTGGTGTGTGCCTTGCATCCTTCACAAGGAGTTGATCCCTCCTACCCAGACCAGTATAATTAGAGGCAACCCCTCTAATTGCATGATGAGGTCACCCCTCTAAGTATTCATGCACGTTGATACCTCATGACCTATATGGGCTCTTGGCTAAATTTAAAAAATACATTTTTCATAAGTTAAATATAAGCTTTTCAAACTATAAAACCAGTTTTATAAACATGTTTCAGGTTTTCCAGGACTTATACATTTTCGCTGCTAATCAGTCTTTATTATGCTTATGTCATTTATACTATGTTATATATCCGTTCACTGGGCATTTTGCTCAGCCGTTTCCTTTCCATATTCCCAAACGGCGGGTACTCAGGGACGCACTTAAGATCTTGAGAGTATGTGCATTTGGATGGAAGCTATCCAGTCTTCTTTACCTTATGCATTTCCATACATTATTTCTTTTGGACATTGTTTAGTCCTTTCCTTTTAGTACTTATATTTCATGTGTGTGAGCTTACGTTGGACTACCAATGTTTGATTTTGGTATTTCCCTTTATGGTCATTTAATGTTTTTAAGACATTTAACTTGCATGCTTTGATGACACGCCATAATTATCCTGTGATATTCCATTTATCAAAATGGCGTGTTACAATTATGGTATCAGAGCCAAAGTTTCGACCCGTAGGCTCTAAAAACTTGACTTGTGACTAGTGGTAGTCATCAGTGTCTTCCTAAACTGACAATTTGTTTTCATGCATTTGTTTCATGTATCATTGTTGTAGGTATTTTGACTAAGTAATGGTTGGTACAAGACTGGCCATATTTAGTCGCATGTGTTTTTATTCAAATTATTTTGTTTTGGTGAACCGACCCATAGGCTTTCACCCTCGTCATTTCAATTTTGTCTTAGTGAACCGACCCATAGGCGTTCACTCTTGTAATGACAATTTTGTTTTGGTGAACCGACCCATAGGCGTTCACCCAAACTCATGTCATTTTCGTTGGCTATGCCTTCATAAATTGTTTCATGCATCATTTTCTTATCTTTATATTATGTTCTAATCAGATTAATCATTCGTTTTCTTTTAAAACTGTCAGATGGTTAACACACGTGAGCAAGAACTGCAGGCAGTTGTCCAAGCTGTTATGCAAGCTTTATTTCCCCAACTCAGAAATGAGATTCGTGCTGAGGTTCAAGCCAATCACAATCAGCACCAGAATCAGAACAACCTTCATCCTCCTCCACTAGCTACTCTTATCACATGGATGGAAAGGTTTAACAAAGAGCGACCTAGATCCTTTGAGCAGACTGGCAATCCATCTGATGTTGAGAACTGGATTGCACACACTGAGAAGATTTTCGACGCCATGAGGTGTGATGTTGTCTTTAAGGCGAGGCTTGCTAGTTACAAATTTGAGGGAGACGTGTTGGCATGGTGGAAAACACTCAAGCAATCGAATGGAGGTGACAATTGGGTTATTGGCTTGACTTGGACGTAATTTAAGGAGTTGGTTCTGGATCAGTTCTTTTCGAAAACTGAGTAGGATCGACTCAAGAGGGAGTATCATGGCATTTGACAAAGAGCTAGAGAGAATAGTACGGCATTTATGCAGAGATTCCTTAGACTTACTGGTTTCCTTGGCGCAGCAGCCGGGACAGCAGAAGAGCAGGCATATCACTTTCGCTGGGCTCTTCGTACTTTTGTCGCTAACAACTTGGTGTGTGCTACATTTACCAATGTGGGCGCAGGTGGCAGATGCAGCTCTCAAGCTAGAGATGCTGCAAGAGAGAGACGAGTTTGGAGAAGCAGACAGATCGGAGAAGAGGTATATCTCAGTCATCAAGCGTTAATCATTTCATTCAATTCAGTACCTTCCATTTTATATCATTCTTTGTACAATTGAATCTTTCAGGCAAAATACTGGGGACCGGTACCAACCGGCCACTCAGCAGTACCAGCCTAAGGGAAACGGCCAGACTCAGGACCGTTCTGCATCTGATAAGCGTGGGGGTAGTAACAACGACCGTAACAATGCCAACAACTCCAGCAACAGCAGGTCCCTAAATGTTCTTCATTTCTAATTATGTTGCTTTATGATTCATAAATTCTGACACTTCAGCATCTATTACCAGGAACACTGGCAACGACCGGGATCAGGATCGTAGAGGTTCACAGTCCAACCGTGCAGCCTCATCTGGTATTACCCTCTAAACTTTCTGTGTAGTCATGTTTGTACCCCAATAATCATGTCTCACGCATATCTTCTGAATCAGGCTCCCAACCAACTAGAGCACCTGTTGGAGGGTACACTCACCCTATTTGCACCACTTGTAGTCGCAGACACCTAGGGCCGTTGATAGTTGTAATTTTACACTTGCTTAGGAAAACAAGGTAATTAGGGTAAGTACGACGGTTTAGGAAAACCGTGCACAAATGACCCTTGTTGTGAGTTCGTTCTCAAGGAGGCTTAGTGTATGTATTAAGAGATGATTAACTTTGAGATTAATATTATGAAGAAAGAAAAGAGAAAATGATGACGGTTACGAATTAAATTAGACTAAGACGAAAGACGTAAACGTAAAACCGTAAAACGTGACGAAATTTAAAAATTATTCTAAAAAATTCATAGAAAATCACAATAAATCCTAAAAAATGCAATTAGAGTTTAAAAAAAATCAAAATTTACTCAAACCTTTTATTTAATTAAATAATAATTTTTTAATACTAATTAAAGCCCAAAAAATCAATTTAATTAATAAAAAGCCCTAAATAAGATTTCTCAATTTGTAAAACTAAAAAATAACTTAATTAAACGAAAAACTATTTTTGGAAAATTTAAAACTAATTAAAACTATTTAAAATGATTTAATATTAAAATTAAGTATTAAAATAATATTAAAAATTCAAAATTTATAAAAAAAATTCTAAAAACTTGCAAACTAATTTATTTTAACTTAAATAAACAGAAAAAGAAAGTGAAATGAACTAAAAACCCCTATCGGGCCTCCAAATGGGCCAAAACTTAAAACAGTCCAAGCTTAATAGGCTTTTTGGCCCAATAAACAAAAAGTCAACCAAATAAGCTAAAAAGTTCTAGTCTAACTAAAAATTCAATTTTAAACACAAAACTCTAAAGGCCTAAAAGCTGAATCAGTGCTTATCACAGCTTAATAAGCAAACAACTTATTCTTAATGGGCTTTTTGGCCCATTAAGCCATAAGCTGAAATTTGACACACATCCTTCTAATGAGATTATAAAGCTTTTTGTAAAAAGAATTTTTGAATAAGCCCAAGAAATAGGCCTGAAATAAGCAAAAGCTCTCTACGCAAAACGACAAAATAGTCGTTTTCGAGTTCTAGGCTGATTCAAGAGCTGATTCTTTTTGCAAAAGGTTTTGAATCACTTAATTAAGCTTAATAATAAAAAAGATTTCAAATAAGCACACTGAATAAGCTGGATTAATGTTGGGAATTATTTTTAAGTGTCAAGTACCGTTAGTGTATTCGAAGTACTGTTAGTGTTATGTAAGTACCGTTAGTGTTAACGTGGTACATAGTAAGTACTGCTACTTATAAAGTAAGTACTGCTATGATGATTAGGACCAATATATCTTTGTATAAGATATGTCATAGTTATAGTTAGAGTATATCTTATGTGATATACCTAAATAGTTAGAATATTGATAATATATTGTCTGTGATATAGTTATCTTTATAGAATATTCTAAGGTTTCTAGGGTTCCTTACTCTATAAAAGGAACATAGGTACAATGTCTTTTATGTACCTCATACAAGTCGATTAATAAGAGAATCGAATAGTTAAAAGTAATTTTGTTCTTCTGTGCTTTATAAGTTAGATTCCGCATAACTTATTTAGTGTTTAGTAAGAGTGCTCAAAGTGTTTTAGTTTGATTACAAACTATTATACTAATTCTTAACAGAATATAGATCCAACCAAAGGGATCAACAAGTGGTATCAGAGCTTGTTGAGAAACTCTGAAAAAGAAGAACACGAACCTATACACTCCACACATATCAAATCTCAATGTCTCAACCAGATGGTGTTAATGCTCACTTGGATGATGTTCAGAACATTGATCCTGTTCTACCACAAGGACAACCACAAGTTATGCATCCTGCACCAACACAAGGTGCTCAAGTCGTGAATGATGTATCTACCTCTACACCAACACCTTCTCATACTCTGTCTGTTGTTAAACTCCCAGTTCTCAAAGGTGACAATTATGAGACTTGGGCTATGCAGATGGAACACTACTTGAATCACACAGATCATACTGTGTGGCAAGTTATCAAGAATGGGAACACACCAAAGAAGTTACAGTGGTTTCCAGGCGGTACATGCTATGCTCTACCTGCTGTGACTGCTGAGCAGATACAAGTAGTGATCAGAGAAAGAAAAGGCATAACTGCTTTGGCTATGGCTCTTTCTGAAGACATTCTACCAAGCTTTCATCATTATAAAGATGCTAAAGCTATGTGGGATGCTATAAAACTTAGATTTGGAGGCAATGACAAATCTAAGAAAATCAAGAAGATTGTTCTTAAGCAAGAATTTGATAACTTCTCAATTACCAGTATGGAGGGAATCCATGGTGGATATGGAAGGTTCAGCAAGTTGCTTATTCAGTTAGCAGTTTATGGACAAGTAATCCCTAATGAAGAAGCTAATCTAAAATTATTAAGAAGTGTTCCACTAGAGTGGAAAGCAATGGCTATGCACTTCATCACAAGAGATGATTTAGAAACAGTTCCGTTTGATCATCTCTACAACAATCTTAGAGCATATGAGATGGATGTGAAAGGCACTGAAGTAAAGACAGCAACTGCTTCAAAGTCTAATTTGGCTTTTGTGTCAGATGGGAACAGCGGTACTTACTTTCAAAATACCGCTAGTGGATCTAGCAGCGATACTTACTTCACAAATACCGCTGGAGGAGTTACAAGCAGTACTTACCCACAAAGTATTGAAAGCAGTCCTATGATCTCAAAATCCACATGGAAGGTCTTCACCATTGTATAGTGACAATGATGCTTTCTCATTCTTTGCTGGACAAGACAACAGGCCAAGATTAACTCTCAATGACTTGTTCCAAATGGATGATGCTGATGTTGAAGAGATTGATCTTAAATGGCAAGCTGCTATGGTGTCAGTAAGATCTAATAGGTTCTTCAAGAAGACTGGAAGAAAAATGACTGTTGATCCTAATGAGCCATTGGGATATGACAAGTCTAAAGTTGAATGCTATAACTGTGGAAGGAATGGACACTTTGCAAGAGAATGCAATAGAGATAAAGCTGAAACAAGCAATCTGAAGTCCAAGAACAGCTATAAAACCAGTCCAAGAATAACTGAAAGCTTTCCAAGAGGAAACAGTAGGAGTCCTAAAGGAACCAAAGCATTGGTTACTATAGATGGAGTGGTGAATTGGGCAGAAGAAGAAGAAGAAGAAGAGCTTGGATTAATGGCTCTCATGAAGATACTGAGGGGCATCTCATTGATGAATTAAATAATAAAGGAATTGTAGATAGTGGATGCTCAAGACACATGTGTAAAACCCGCATGCTTTTACCATGAATAGTACCCTTAAGATCGTACGTACTAGATTAAAACTTTCCTAATATAGCATGATTACGATTACGTGTTAGGATTTTACATATTACGTACGCGTTAGAACACGATAAGTATTTGCTACGCACGAGCACGTAATAATTATTTGACAATAATTAATCACGAACATGCGATCATGAAATCATGAACGTAATTAAAACACAAACTATTATTAGTTACGTATATATATTTATTACGAGCGTAAATAAATATATTAGATCATGATAATTACGTAACAAGAACACATAAAACGCGAACACAAATAATCACGAACGAATAACTAAACGTCGAGACACGGAAAAAGGTACGGGTACCCCATGTGGGGCCCCCTACCCGCGGCTACAAGGAACAAATGGGCCAAGCCCATTTCAATTTTTACTAAAAGGAGGTTACGTAAATAAACACTACTCATTATTGTTTTTATAGAAGATTTACAGAAAACCTAAAATCCTCCTCTCCTCCTTCTTTTTCTCTTTTGGCCGCCACCTTCAAAACACCAAAAAGGGGTGTTTGTTGATCTTGAATCTTGGAATTCTTGTTGGTGTTCGTGTTTGTTCATCGTTCTTTTGATCCACGTATTCGGTAAATCCGTTAAACCTTTTCTTTTGATTTGATCTTTTATTAATTAAGAACAAGTTATGTTTTTTTATAAAACCTAATTAAATCATAGATCTAACATGAATTGGGTTTAAATAAAATCAAAAGTAATGTTTTAAGGGGTTTTTGTTTTGGCCGCAGCCTACACCAAACCCGAGAGGGTCTCGGTTTGGCCATCCGACCACCACCGAGACCATATGGTCCCGGTTGGTTGGTGTGGGTCCCACGGCAGCATCAAGGCAAGGGTAATCCCGACTTGGTTCGGGGTATGGTGTCGATTTCATGTCCGGTTCATGGTTTTTAGTCTAGATCCGGTTCATGGTGTATGTTTAGTTTTTTTTATTTTTATGATCTTATGTTAAAATTAAATTAATAACATGACATGATTAATTTAATAACATGACTTAGGTTAATTTAATTATCAATAATCATGAAATTAAATAACCTAAGTATTTTTATATTTTAGACTTATAATTAATTAATTATTTAAAAACCATGGTTATAATTAATTAATTAACATGACTTAGGTTAAATTATTAATAAATAATAATACATGTTTTAACCTAAGTATTTAACTTTATTTAATTAAAAACATGTTATAATTTAATTAAATATTTTAACCTATAGTTTAATTTAATTACATGAAATAATTATTAAACTATACATTATATCATATGACTTAGAAAATAATCATGAAAACACTTAGGCTTATATACTTAGCTTATTTAACCAGCTTATTTCTAATTATGGAAACTTTCTATTTTTAGAAACTTAATTAAATAAGGCAGCTAATCTATTTATGGAAACCTTCTATTTTTAAAAACTTATTTATTTCAGGCAGCTAATCTATTTATGGAAACTTATTTAATTAAGGCAGCTGATCTATTTATGGAAACTTTCTATTTTTAGAAACTTATCTATTTTAAGCAGTACTTCTATTTTTGGAAACTTTTTATTTTTGGAAAATTTCTATTTTTGGAAACTTTCTATTTTTGGAAACTTTCTATTTTGGTAACTTTCTATTTTTGGAAACTTTCTATTTTTGGAAACTTTCTATTTTAGAAAACCTGCTATTTTTGGAAAGTTACTTATTATTACACAGTAAGTATAATAATACATGAAATACCAGAAATACTTAATCAGATTAAACAAGAATATAAGATAAACACAGTTTAAGGCTTTAAACAGTAAAACATGGTAAGAACATATAAAATAAGCTAAGACATGACATAAAACCAGCTACGTATTTAGTAAGCGGATACTTATTCATGTATGTATTTATGTAGCACTAGTGATACGGAAGTAGGATTCCGCTCAGTTCATCTTCTTCGTTCACTGGACATAAGGTACGAATTCCCGTCCTTTTAGTATGGACATTCTTTCCTTATTAGGATTCCCCGTATGCAGCCAAATGTTCTCCCGTAGTATAAGTTACGTGTTTGATTTGCTTATGTTTAATTAAGAATACCTATAGCCATATACATGCATGACCAGTTTCACCTAGTTATGGAGGTACCATAACCATAACATTAGAGGCACTGATGTTATGACTTCACCACGGCGGAGTGATTGCTCGTGGCGTCCCTTTCGCTTTTGGCCATTTATATTATATTTATCATGTGGGGCGTATGGGTGCATCCTAGTTACATGTTTTCAGTCAGGATTTCATGGTGAATGTGGTGTGTGTCTTGCATCCTTCACAAGGAGCTGATCCCTCCTACCCAAAAACCAGTATATTAAATTAGAGGCAGCCCCTCTAATTTTCATGATGAGGTCACCCCTCCAAGTATTCATGCACGATGGATTTTCATGACCTATATTGGCTAATGGTAAAATATGACAAACAGTTTTTACAAGATAAACATAAGACTTTTCAAACTATAAAACCAGTTTTATCAAGACTTAACCAGGTTACTCGGGACTTAGTTTTCTTCCGCTGTTATATGTTATATGCTTATCCTATTCATGCTTTATTGTACATCCGTGCACTGAGCGTATTTGCTCAGCCGTTTTCCTTTTCTATGTTCCCAAAACGGCAGTTACGCAGGGACGCTCGTAGACACTAAGAGTACGCGCATATGGACTGGAAGCTTTCTAGCCTTCTTTACTTTATGCATTTCCTTTCTTATGATACATTTGCTATGGACATTGTTTAGTCCTTTCCTTTATTATACTATGTTTGTGTGTGATGAGCTTTACATTTGGACTGCCGATGTTTGATTCCGGTATTTTCCTTTTATGGTCAAGTAATGTTTAGACATTTTTCCTTATATGCTTTGATGACACGCCATAATTGCATGTGACATTTCCATTATCAAAATGGGGTGTTACACATGACAGGGAACAAAGATTTTCTTGCCGAATTTGAAGAATTCAGAGGAGGGCCAGTAGCCTTTGGGGGTAGCAAAAGTAGAATCACTGGCAAAGGGAAAATCAGCACAGGAAAGTTGGAATTTGAAGATGTCTTCTTTGTGAAAGAATTGAATGAGTTCAATCTCTTTTCAGTATCACAAATGTGTGATAAGAAGAACAAGGTGCTATTCACAGACAAAGACTGCTTGGTGTTGTCCAAAGACTTTGAGATGCCCACGGATTCTCAAATACTTCTTAAAGTACCCAGGCAAGAAAATATGTACACCTTTAATCTTCATACCATTACTCCAACAGGTGGTATTACATGTTTGCTAGCTAAGGCTTCCTTAGACGAGTCAAATTTATGTCATAGAAGGTTAGGTCATGTGAATTTTAAGAATCTTAATAGATTGGTAAAAAGGAATTTGGTTAGAGGTCTACCTAACAAATCTTTTCAAAATGATTTCACATGTGCTGCTTGTCAAAAAGGAAAACGACATAGAGCCTCTTGTAAGACCAAGACTGTAAATACTATGACAAAACCCTTGCATCTCTTGCATATGGATTTATTTGGTCCAGTTTCTATAAGAAGCATTAGCCATAAGACCTTTTGTCTAGTCATAACTGATGATTATAGTAGATTCAGTTGGGTTTTCTTTTAAGCCCTTAAAAGTGAAACAAGTGAATTACTAAAGGATTTTATCACTTTAGTTGAAAAGCAGTTCACTAAACAGGTTTTAATCATTAGGACTGATAATGGAACAGAATTTAAGAATGCTGATTTTGATGAATTCTGTAGGTCTAAAGGAATTAAGAGGCAAATTAGTAATCCTAGAACTCCTCAACAGAATGGAGTAGCTGAAAGGAAGAATAGGACATTAATTGAGGCTGCTAGAACTATGCTGGCTGATTCACTTTTTCCAAATACCTTTTGGGCTGAAGCAATCAATACTGCATGTTATGTGTTAAATAGAGTCCTAGTAACTAAGCCTCAAAACAAAACACCTTATGAACTTTTGACTAATGTAAAGCCTAACATAAGTCATTTAAAACCTTTTGGGTGTCATGTGTCCATACTAAATACTCTTGATTACTTGGGAAAGTTTGATGGAAAGTTTGATCCAGGATATCTTGTAGGATATTCATTGTAAAGTAAAGCATATAGGGTTTACAATTTGGCAACTAAGAAAGTTGAAGAAAATGCTCATGTCAATTTCTTAGAAAATAAACCCAATGTTCCAGGAATAGGTTATGCTTGGATGTTTGATTTAGATTATCTAACTAACTTCATGGATTACTACTCTTTGTAAAAAGATTATCAAACTAACAATGCAGGTGAGGAGTCAAGTGCAATTATTGCAGGTACTCAAGAAGATGTTTCTTAATCTGATGAAGGTGTTCACATCTATGTGCCAAATATGCCTACTGTCACTCCCATGTCTGTAACTCCCAAGAAGCAAACCATGCCATCAAATCATGATCAAGCCTCCCAGGAGCTTCAGAGGCTTCAAGATCAAGAAAAGAATGCTACATCTGCTAATAAGCATTCAGGAGAAGAATCTTTTGAGTCACAACACTCAGCAATACATACTATACCTAGCGGTACTTCATCTGCAAGTACTGCTAAGTCAAAATATGCTAGATCTACTGACTCACTAGAAGAGATTTTGCAAGCATTTGACGATGAAGACTTATATGCCAGTCCAGCTAAAGGAATCTTCTCCAAAGCTTCCTATAATGAGCAGGGTGCAGTAACTGATTTCAACAATTTGGAAACTGAAATTCCAGTCAGTTCTATTCCCACTCATAAAGTCAACAACAACCACCTGCTACTCAGATTATTGGTGATCCAAAATCTGCTCTACAAACCAGAAGACAACTGCAAACCAATATTGAAACTCATGCACTAGTGAGTTATGTCAAACAACAACAGAGAACAAATCATAAAGATACTCAACATTGTTTGTTTGCTTGTTTCTTATCTCAAGTAGAGCCCAAAAATATCTCTCAGGCTCTTGATGAAGAAAGTTGGGTGGATGCCATGCAAGAAGAATTAACATAATTTGAGCTACAAAAGGTTTGGATTCTTGTGGATCTTCCCTCAGGAAAAAGAGTAATTGGTACAAGATGGGTCTTCAGGAACAAGAAGGATGAAAGAGGGGTTGTTGTGAGGAACAATGCAAGACTTGTTGCTCAAGGTTACAGACAGGAAGAAGGGATAGACTATGATGAGGTTTTTGCACCAGTGGTAAGGATAGAAGCCATTAGGTTATTTTTGGCCTTTGCATCATATATGGGATTTATAGTCTATCAAATGGATATGAAAAGTGGCTTTCTATATGGTACTATTTCAGAGGAGGTATATGTCTCACAACCTCCAGGTTTTGTAGATCCTAAATTCCCTAATAGAGTCTACAAAGTTATCAAAGCACTTTATGGTCTACATCAAGCTCCAAGAGCCTGGTATGCAACTTTATCCAACTTTCTGCTAGAACATGGATATAGGAGAGGAACCATTGACAAAACGCTGTTCATCAAGAAAAATGCCAAAGACATTATTCTAGTTCAAGTCTATGTTGATGACATTATTTTTGGTTCTACCAAAAAGACATGGTGTGAAGAGTTTGAAGCTTTGATGAAAGGAAGATTTTAAATGAGTTCTATGGGAGAACTAACTTTCTTTTTGGGACTACAAGTCAAACAAAGGAAAGACGGAATATTTATCAGCCAAGATAAATATGTTGCTGAAATCTTAAAGAAATTTTCATGTATGGATACAAGGAGTACAAGCACACCTTTTGAAGCCAATAAATCTTTATCAAAAGATGAACATGGAGAGTATGTTGACATTCATCTCTATAGGTCAATGATTGGTTCATTGATGTATCTTACTGCTTCAAGACCAAATATAATGTTTGTTGTGTGTGCATGTTCAAGATTCCAAGTTCATCCAAAGGTGTCACATCTATATGCTGTGAAGAAGATTTTTAAATATCTTAAAAGTCAACCTAATTTAGGATTATGGTATCCTAGAGACTCCATCTTTGAATTGGAAGCTTAGGGGGCGTTTCTTTTTTCTATTAAATTCTCCTAATGGGGAAGGAAGTGGGACCACTAATATTTTAATATTTGTTTTCCACTAAATCTTCTATATCCATAATGCATAAAAACCCCACTAGTCCCCATTATGAGATATTAAGGGATGAGGGACCCACTCATTCTATTCCTAAAAGAAAAAAGAAACAAGGCCTTACTCAGATAGTGACTATGCTGGAGCAAATCATGATAGGAAATCCACAACAGGAGGTTGTCAATTCCTAGGCAGAAGACTCATATCATGGCAGTGTAAGAAGCAAACCATTGTTGCTACTTCTACAACTGAAGCTGAATATGTAGCTGCTGCTCATTGCTGTGGACAAGTACTTTGGATTCAAAATCAATTGTTGGACTATGGGTTCAATTTCATGAACACCAAGATTTACATTGATAATGAAAGTACTATATGCATTGTCAAGAATCCAGTATTTCATTCCAAGACTAAGCATATTGAAATAAGACATCACTTTATAAGAGATGCTTATGACAAAAAGCTTATTCAAGTCTTGAAGATTCATACAGACAACAATGTAG
Organism: Glebionis coronaria; assembly: GCA_025667525.1. Taxonomy (NCBI): domain Eukaryota; kingdom Viridiplantae; phylum Streptophyta; class Magnoliopsida; order Asterales; family Asteraceae; genus Glebionis; species Glebionis coronaria. The sequence continues at coordinate 531,798,370 of CM046880.1, forward strand.
TTGATTTGTTGACCAAGGCATTTGATGCAAAGAGATTCGAATTCCTGGTGACACACATTGGTATGCTCAACCAATAACATGCTGCATATATTGAGGGGAGGTAATAGTTGTACAAGTTTTATATAAAATTTATTGTATAGTCTATGCTTTGTGTTTTTGATGTTATTGCAGGTTTATAGAAAAAGATAAAAGAGGTTACATGTCTAGTGGAAAGCATGAACTGGTCAAAATTGTGAGGTACCGTTGTCACTCCAAGTACCGCTAGCACAAAACTAAGTACCGCTTATGTTCCATGTACCGCTACATGTCCGTTGTACCGTTAAGGGTATCTTTTGTAAATTTGGCGGTTTCTTCGCACTTGGGTTTGTTATTTACTTAAATACTTACCCCAATTACACAATTGATTCACCTAATCTTTTATTTTTCTCTCTTGATTCTATAACCCTCTCTCTAATCTTTCGATCATCAAAAATACTAATGGCTGCCTTACAAGTAATCTCTAAGCATAATTTAGTTGCGAATCTTGCTACGAATGATGACTCACTTGGTTTCAATGAGATGCTTGGTTCCTTTCTCGAAGTCATATTCACTTCGCACTCACTGTAAGTCCAGTTGTCTCTATACCCATTGTTGAACAATTTTGGGATACTGTTGTTTTAGGTACTCGTTTTGATCAACCTTGCATTAAGGCTAAGGTAAATCATAGGAATATATATGTCAATGAGGTACTACTAAGAGCAAGTTTGAGACTTAATGATGAAAATGGACTTAGTATGCTTAATAATTCAGAGACTCATGATGGCCTTGCAGCCATGGGCTATGGGGGTGGTAGGGAAAGTCTTACTTTCTTTAAAGCATTATTTTCACCTCAATGGAAATTGCTTTTTCATGCTATTATTCACTGTTTAAGTTCAAAAAGTACATCTTTTGATCAAATACCTGCTGCATTGGCATCTACTGGTATTTGTTTAGCAAATAATAGGGGTTTTTTTCAAAATTAATTTTTAAAGGCATGACTATGAATTTGGAAAGGACTAAGAAGTTTTTAATGTATCCTAGATTCATTCAGGCTTTAGTTAGTGACCAAATACCCAACCTACCAGCATTAACTGATACATGGGATGTTCCTTCAATCACAAAGAGAACTTTCTCTTTCTTGAACAAACAAGGCAATGCCTTTTCAGGAACTGTAACACTATTGTTTGCTCATATGTTAGCCCAACCTGCCAATAAAGAAGGTGAGGAACCTAGCAATGCTAGTGCTTCTCAGCAAACTCCTTCTCACCAGAGCTCCCACTCTCTAGAAGATTCACAATCTTCTTCTCACAATGTTGGTATTCCACCAAACACTGATGAGATGATCCACACACCTGCTGCTTCTATTACTGCTAGTGGTTCACCACAAGCACAAGCACCAGAGGTGGTGGATGTTGCAAATTTAACTTCTTTGTGTACAATTTTGTCCCAACAGGTACAGGTATTGTAGAAAGATAAGCTTGTTCAAGACAAGAAAATTGCTGAATTGGAAGCTAGCCTACTCAAGTTAAGGAACAAAGTGTCATCTTGGATGAGGCAATATAGATCTGTTCAAACATCTGCAATCAGGAAGCAAAGGTTCAGGAACCTCAAGAAAAGGCAACTGAATGCAACCAAACATGGGAGGAATATTGAAGAACAGGGAAGGAATATTGAAGAACAACCACCTTCTTTTGATAATCAAACAAGGATCTCTGGAAATGACATCAATTTTGAATTGGATGAAGATGTCATGGGGACTTTTAAAGATGGAACTGGTTTAGAGACTGGTGTGGATGAACCTTGAAGGCCTACTAATTCTAAGGATTTGGTAAATGAGGGATTAGATCTATTGATTAATGGTGGAAATGGGGAAGGAGGAAGATTAGGTGTAGAGAGAGAAAGGAGAGGGAAGAAAAGTAGAGAGAGAAAAGGGATTGGATTAATGATAAGTGTAAATGAATGAACTAACCAACCCCCTCCTAACATGCTAGGAGGGGTATATATATAGCCCACCCTACATGTGGGCTATATGGACTATACATTACTAAGTGGACCACGAGCCCATTACATAATTATCGTTGGAGCGACCGATCCTTCATAAATACGTAAAACGTATTTCCAACAATCTCCCCCTAAGGGAGGTCGCTCCAAGTTACAAAGTTCTAAATATTCTATGGCTCGTGATCTATGCTAATAATGATGTGACCAAGACTTCCTTTGGGAAAACACATTTCCAACAATCTCCCCCTAAGGGAGGTCACACCATTTTACAAAATCTTAAACCTAGCATACTATGCTTGAGTCTTCGATCTTGTTCTTGTGAATATGCTTGATGTGATCTTTGACTTTAGTCTTGAGCATGTTTCCTTGCCTTGACCTTGTGCATTCATCACTTGTGAAATTTGCCTCTTCGTGACTACATGTTCCACATACTTATACCTTTAAATTCTTGAAAGCTTCAGAGATTGATACAGCGGAAGACTTGACCTTCAGACTTTCTTGAATTTGTTGAAGTACTAATTGTATGTAGTATAAGCATGTGGTGACGACTTCTTCTGGATTGTACACCGCAATGCCACCTTCTTGTTACGCTGCATAAGACAGTTAGCAACAAACAATATACACGGATGAAATGGCCTTGAACATTTCATTCTAATTCGGTAGCATTTTACCTCCGGTCGGTGAAGACCGTTGGACGATATTAAATATCGTACTTGTGACAAGTAGTTTCAATAAAGAACCTCCTTGACAAGATTTCGCGGGTAAACCCGTTCTCTTTACTCGACCGTCCAAAGCTGACTGCGAACGTAAAGAGTGAATCATTTGGATAATATTATCCGCATGATTTGAAGCCGTCAGTTCATGTTCCTGGAACAAGTGAAGTTCAATTAAGAACCGCACCATCGTTGCTTTCCAGTTGTCACTAGCTTGATTCATATAGAATCTTGCAAGTTACCTACCAAGTGCTGTTTGATGTTAACACTAGAAGGATTTCCACTCGTCACTGTGATCAATAAAGAGTCACTCTGAGTGTTCTGGCAAGATCATATGATAATGCGTAGAGGCCTGGAACGTGTTTAAATTCATTTAAGAATTAAACCACTGTTGCTTTCCAGTTATCACAAGTTTGATTCATAAAGAATCGCACAAGTCACCTACCATGAGCTTTTTGATATTCGCTCAAGAAGGATTTCCATCTTCATTGTAAATACTTTCGTATTACTCGGATGTTCAGGCAAGATCATGAAGATTTTGCGTAGGACTCTTAAGAACTTTCTTACTTTTCACAGTGTGTGAAGAAGCAAGTAAATATGAAACTGTGTCCTAATGAGATATTTGATGATCTCAAATGGCTCTAGACTCGATCGTGCATTTTGGATTTTAGTGATCGGAGGCTGGAGAGGAGTGCCACCTTTTCAATACCAATTTATTCGGAGTGAATAAATCAATAGATAATGTGTTGTCTCCGTGTGATTAAAACAAATATCTTTTAAGAGATATCTGAGTTAGCTGGGATGGCTTGTGCATTGCATCACTGGGTCCATGATGTCAGTCTTCAATATCAAGAATCATTAAAAATGATCTCTGTTGGGAATAAATTTAGGCCAGAACACTTGAACGCTGACAAGAACAACTCAAGCGTTGACAAGAGCAAAGTGAGCGCTGACAGCTTAAGTGTTGACAAGTTAAAGTCAAGCGTTGACAGATTGAAGACAAGCACTGATAGAAGATGTGAGCTACACGTATATTATATTCTAGAATACTTCTAGTAAGGATAGAGACGACAATGTATTTTCTATGTTTATCTTTACCTAGAATAGTTGATTTGTAGCTTACTGTACAAGACTTCTTGTTCTATAAAAGAAGATCTTTTAGGTTAAAGTTTAATATCAGTTTTCATAAGTTTTCGATTGTTAAACCCTTTCATTGTAACCAAGTACGATTATTCTAATACAAGTGAAAGTTTGTTTAACATCATTGTGTTTTAGATCAAGTGTTAATTCCGCATAACACTTTGTTACTTTATTCATAAGCAAAGGTTTCTCTACGTGTAGTACTTGATCTAATCTCGTATACACAAAGCTTAATCGATCTAAGTTTGGGATCAACAAGTGGTATCAGAGCTTGTTGAGAAACTTTTGATCTTTAAGTAACGCAAGAACCCTAAAACACCAAAAACCCTAAAATTCTCAAAACCCTAAAAACATCATGTCTGGCACAAATCAACCTCCTGCTTTGCTACAAAACAACTTCTCAAACCCTAGTATCAAAATTCCCATGTTTGATGCCAGGAACTTTGAGCTTTGGAAGTCAAATTTTGAGCAATATATAGCTATTCATGACTACACTCTTTGGGAGATTATCGAATATGGGAACACATTCGATAAAGCAGCAAAGATTACTGCTGCAATTGCCACAAGGACAGCTGTTCCTAATTGTCCTGAATCTGATAAGGTGGAAAAGCCTGAAGATGGGAGAGCTGTAGCTGTTGAAGACATAGCCAAAAAGAGGGTGGACATGAATATCTTGAACATCTTGAAACATGCCCTAGGTCATGAGAATCAGCACAAGTACAAACGCTTTGAGTCTGCAAAAGAGCTTTGGGAAGCTCTTGAAGTAGCACATGGTGGCAATGCTGACACAAAAGAAGAAAAGAAGAAGCAACTATTGCATGAGTATGCTGTCTTTAAAGCTCAACCTAATGAGAATCTCAGCAGTGTGAGAAGTAGACTTCTTGACATCACAAGTCAACTTTCCTTCATGGGAAAACAGATTGATGACCCTGAATTGAATGCTACTTTTCTCAAAAGCCTTGGTGATGTATGGAAGATTGAGACAAGATCCATTCTTGTCAATAACACTCACAAGACTTCCAGGTTTGATGATATCTTCAACAAACTAAGACTGTTGGAGAATGAATGGCAATTGGAAAGTGATAATAAATCTTCCAGCAGCAACATGGCCTTCTTCTCACAAAGTGAAGGCCAATTTGATTCCATGAACTTCTATGGACATTCAGCAACTGGATCTCAAGGTGTCAGCGCTGGATGTCAATCTGTCAGCGCTGGATCATATCCTGTCAACGCTTTATACTCAAGCGCTGACACACACAATCATGGCGCTGATAGAATTAAACCTGCTGGTTTTGATCTGGATACTGTGTGTGCATTCATTGCTTCTCTGCCCAGTGATTCAAGGAGTATATATGAAGATCTTGAGCAGATAAGTGATGAACAATTGGAAGAGATGGACATCAAGTGGACTATGGCTCTTGTAAGTTTAAGAGCAAACAGGTTCAATAAAAGGTTCAAGAAGAAGATGACCTTTAATGCTAAGGATGTTGCTGGATTTGACAAGTCCAAGGTTGAGTGCTACAACTGTCATAGGATGGGGCACTTTATGAGGGAATGTAGATCTCCAAGAAGATCTGATGCTGGGAAGCCTTCTAGCCAAATGATTAAGAACCCAGATCCCAAGGCCATGGTTGCTGTTCAACAAATTGATGGTGTTGGAGAATGGGATTGGAGCTGGATGGCTAAGAATGAGGAAGAGGACAGAGCCTTGGTTGCTGAAGTTAAAGAAGAGCATGCTGAATATGCTCTCATGGCACACTCCTCCTCTTCATCAGATAATGAGGTATATGATGATGCTTTCTGTTCTAAGGGATGTCGTTTAAATACTGAAAAATTAAAACAAGAGATAGTTAAATTATTAGATGAGGCAAGTACTGAAAGATGCAAAGTATCTAATTATCAAATTGCTCTTACCCAAACAGAAAAGACAGTAGCTGAGTATAAGAAAATGGAGTTTGATTTAAAGGATCAAATAAACATCTTAAAACATGAGTTATTTCAGAGTAAAGATGTTCAAGATATAGTAAATAGGGTTAATCTTGATTTGATAGCTCAGTTAGAGGAGGCTAACAAAAATAAAGATAATGTGAGTCTTAAAATCCAGAGATTTGATAAGGCCACACAATCCCTAGGAGAGTGTGTTAGTAAACAAAGAGACTCTAAGGATATGAGTGGGATTGGGATGAATAATTATACTGTTGTTCCACCACCAGCTGGGGATTTCTATGGTGTCCAATCAAAGGACTTATCTTGGACTGGCTTGCCAGAATGTCAAGAGGAGGAATTCATTCCTCCACCTAGAGTGATTTCCCCAGTTGAGGAATACAAGCAAAAGCTGACTGACCTAGATGAGTGGAAGAAAGCTAACCACACCTTGTTTGTTAAGGGAGGGTTATTGTGTGAAAGTCCAAATGAGCCCACACCAATCACGAGCCTTGATCCTAAACCTATTAAGATCACACACCCTACCACTGGCAAAGCTGTTGACCTTGGCCCACAAAATGTTAGAAAACCTAGTGTTAAGTATGCAGAGATGTATAGGAATACTAGGTCACCAAAAAGCCAAGTTAGTGATCATGGAACAGGCTTCTTTGCTTCTAGACCTAAGACTATGTCTAGAAAAGCTTGTTACACATGTGGTAGCTTCTCACATTTGGCATACAAATGTGTCAACGCTTCCAATATCAACGCTGATAGGAACCATTTCAGCGCTGACAAAAGTCAACATAGGTCAAACACTGTCAGACCCAATACCTTTGTGAACAAAAGTTCACAAGTTGTTAGACCAGCCCCATTCTTTTCTAGAGGGTTTAACATACAAGGCCTAAGACCTTTTCAAAAGTCAAACACTTGGTCAAATAGGCAATGGGTTCCTGTAGCAAACCCTAGGTTCAACGCTGATAAGAGCAATCGGGGCGCTGACAAGAGAAATTTCAGCGCTGATAGACACACTGCTAAACCTAGGTATTTGCAACCACAGGGAAATAGGTCTAAAGCTTCTACTAGCTTAACATGGAGACCAAAACAAGACCAAAATCCTAATTCTACTGGTATTTCTATGACATGCAACAGGTTTCATTATATTTCAAAGGCATTGTCAACACCAATTGGGGTTAACTGGGAATTTCATTCAAACAGGGATGAAAATGGGGTTGTTATGAGAACCAAGTCTGTTCTTGTTGAACAACCAAATGAATCCAAGTCTTCTAAGGCTTGGGTTCCCAAAGAAAACTAATGTGTTTTCTTTATGTGTAGGGCATTCAGAAGAAGATCAATGATTATGGATACTGGGATAGTGGATGCTCAAGGCACATGACAGGAAAGGAAGACTATCTGACCAATTTCTCTCCTATTCAAGATGGTGATAAGGTATACTTTGGAGGGGGCTATGGAACAATTACAGGAAAAGGAACCCTTGTCACCAACAATCTACGGTTTGAGAATGTCTTCTTGGTAAAAGAACTGGATTATAATTTGTTTAGTGTATCACAAGTGTGTGATAACAAAAATAAGGTTCTTTTCACAGATACTGAGTGCTTGGTGTTAAGCAAAGATTATAAGCTTCCTGAAGAAAAATATATAGATTTTAGAACACCAAGGCATAAAGACATATATAATGTGAATCTTAATGGAATTAAGGTAAATAATAAAATGTCATGTCTGTATGCTAAAGCCTCAGTAGATGAAAGTAATCTTTGGCACAGGAGATTAGGGCACATAAACTTTAAGAATATCAACAGACTTGTGAGGCTTGGTTTAGTTGATGGTTTGCCTGAAAAGGCTTTCCACAATGACCACTCTTGTGTTGCATGCCTTAAGGGCAAGCAACACAAGGTCTCATTCAGGTCTAAACAGGTGCACTCTAGTTCTAAACCACTTCACTTATTGCATATGGACCTCTTTGGTCCAACTAATATAGAAAGTTTGAAGGGTAAATCATATTGTTTTGTTATTACTGATGATTACTCCAGGTTTACATGGACTTTCTTTTTAGCCAAGAAAAGTGAAACTGCCCTAAGTCTGATTAATTTCATTACCCAAATTGAAAAGAAGAATGGTAATGAGGTCAAAATTATTAGAAGTGACAATGGGGGTGAGTTTAGAAATCAGTTGTTAGATGATTTTTGTGCCAAGAAAGGGATTACTAGGCAGTTTAGCATAGCTAGAACCCCACAGCAAAATGGGGTTGCTGAAAGGAAGAATAGGACCCTTATTGAAGCAGCCAGAACCATGTTGGCTGATGCCCACTTTCCTATAGCCTTTTGGGCTGAAGCTGTTAACACAGCTTGTTATGTTCAAAATAGGGCATTGGTCAACAAGATACATAATAAGACACCTTATGAATTACTTTGGGGAAGGAAGCCCAATATTGGCTTTCTCAAGCCATTTGGTTGTCATGTAGTTGTTCTAGAAACTAGTGAGGCCCTAGGTAAATTTGATTCTAAAGGTGATGAAGGCTACTTCATGGGTTATTCAGTGCAGAGCAAAGGATATAGGGTTTACATTAAAAAGGAAAAACGTATACTTGAAAAAGTACATGTTAGGTTTTTAGAAAGTAAACCTAGTGATCCTGAAAGTGGTCCAAATTGGTTGTTTGACTTAGAACCTTTATCTAGAGCTTTAAATTATATGCCTGTTACTGATCCAGACATTGTGAAGGTAACTTCAAGTGTTTTGGAAAAGAGAATTGGTAATGTTTCAGGTATACAGGTTGCTAAGGAGGATGGACCACCAGCAGTTGAATCATCTCCCACACAAGAATATGTTACACTTCCTATATGGACAGATGAGTATTATGCTGCTGTTGCTGCTGCTAGAAAAGATAATGGTGGTTTTCAGATACCACCAAATACAAACGTGCATACTTCTTCAGGCGCTGACAAAGGGAAATCAAGCGCTGACAAGAGCATTTCAGACGCTGATGGATCAGACGCTGACACAAGCAGTTCAAGCGTTGTTAGCCCTAACGCTGACAAACAAGGATCAGAATTTGACAACACCTTTGCACATCTTTTCTCTTCACATTTTGAACAAGGTGGACCTTCTAATGTCCATGAAGAGATTCATGTTGATCAAACAGAGTCAGATGAAGAAGATATTGGCAACATGGAGCGTGAAATTGAGGACACCAGACTTGTTGAAGGAGGAGTTCTCACTTCCATAGCAAAGGATCACCCCACATCTCAGATCATTGGTGATGTTATGGCTCCAGTTCAGACAAGAAGATCCCATCAAGGTCTTGGTGGATTTATTGCCAATATACACAAGAAGGTTGATACCCATCTTGTACAAGCATGTTTGTTTGCCTGTTTTCTGTCACAGGAAGAACCCAAGAAGATTTTTGATGCTCTCAAAGAACCAAGTTGGGTGGAAGCAATGCAGGATGAGCTTCACCAATTTGCTATACAGGATGTTTGGGAGCTGGTTGATTGTCCTAGATATGTGAGACCAATTGGGACAAGATGGGTTCTAAGGAACAAGAAAGATGAAAGAGGAATTGTGGTCAGAAACAAGGCACGTTTGGTAGCTCAGGGTTATACACAAGAGGAAGGAATTGATTATGAAGAAGTTTTTGCACCAGTTGCAAGAATTGAAGCTATAAGAATTTTTCTAGCTTATGCCTCTTGTATGAACTTCACTGTTTATCAAATGGATGTGAAGAGTGCTTTCCTCTATGGGACAATTGTTGAGGAAGTATATGTCATGCAACCTCCTGGTTTTGAAGATCCTGAGAATCCAGACAAGGTTTATAGAGTGAAGAAAGCAACGTATGGACTTCATCAAGCCCCAAGAGCATGGTATGGTACATTGTCCACCTACTTGGTGGAAAATGGTTTCAAAAGGGGCACCATAGATCAGACACTATTTACAAAGAAGAAAGGAAAACATGTGTTGCTTGTGCAGGTCTATGTTGATGACATCATTTTTGGGTCTACTGATCCAAAAATGAGTGAGGACTTTTCCAAGCTCATGGCAGATAAATTCAAGATGAGTGCAATGGGTGAGATGAACTTCTTTCTAGGTTTACAAGTTCAGCAGAAAGAAGATGGTATCTTCATCTCCCAAGACAAGTATGTAGCTGAAATCTTGAAGAAATATGGTTTTTCTCCACATGAAAAGGAGGCTTCCACTCCTATGGATAGACAACACCCTTGGGGAAAGATTGGAGCTGGAAAGGATGTGGATGTTAGGCACTATAGATCAATGATTGGATCATTGATGTATCTTACAGCCTCAAGACCTGACATCATGTTTGCTGTGTGTGCATGTGCACGCCATCAAGTGACTCCCAAAGAATGTCACCTTTTTGCTGTGAAGAGAATTTTTAGGTACCTAAGGTGTTATCCAGATCTTGGATTATGGTACCCAAAAGATTCTCCATTGGATCTTATTGCATATTCAGACAGTGATTATGGAGGTGACAAATTTGATAGGAAATCCACAACTGGTGGATGTCAATTTCTTGGGAGCAGATTAATATCTTGGCAATGCAAGAAACAAACAGTGGTGGCAAACTCTACAACTGAAGCAGAATATGTGGCTGCAGCTGCTTGTTGTGGACAAGTCTTATGGATTCAGAACCAGCTGTTGGATTATGGGTATAATTTTATGCATACCAAGATTTTTGTAGACAATAACAGTACTTTATGCATTATTAAAAATCCTGTACATCATTCTAAAACCAAACACATAGAAATTAGACATCATTTTATAAGAGATTGCTTTGAGAAAGGTTTAATACAACCAGATAGGGTAGACACAGAAGATAATGTGGCTGATTTATTAACTAAACCTTTTGATGCTGGAAGATTTCAATATTTGGTAACAAATATTGGAATGGTTAATCTCACTTAATGTGTGTTTTGGAACCTTTTTGTAAAAGTATGTACAAGATAATGCATTGTTATTGGTCTTTGTGATGATTTAGATTTTCCACTTTATTTTTCTAACACTGACAAAGGTAAATGTAACGCTGTCAAGTGTTATTTTGCCGTTGTTGGAGATATTATTGTCTAACGCTGACAAGAGTTCTTTCAACGCTGATAAGTGTTGTCGGGACGCTGTCAGCAACAAGTGTTAGTTTTGTGGTTTTCATCTAATTGTGTAGGTGGTGATAGCTTTATGTCATTGGATACAGAGTTGCTTATGGATCTTTGAAGAGTTATTTGGACATGTTTTGTTTATGGATGATGGTTGGAATATTTATATTCCTATCTTGACATAAATTTTTAATGTTCATATATATATTTTGAGAACTCATGTATCATAGTTTGAGGGGAGGTTAAGGAACCTTTAGGACTCTTGGGTATTCTTAGAATACTCTCATCACAATTCTAGATTGTGTCCACTGGTGAGTATGGGTTAGTTTTACTAAACCATGAGGCACTGTAGCATGCATAGTATATCAACTTTGCATGCTGCCAAGACATTTTTGGCCTAGAATTGGTTGTGGTCTGATGGGAGGCTTGGGAATCATTTTGATATGGGTTTTACCTGGGAGTAACAAGGACTTTATGAGGTAACTTGGTTGTTAAGAATTTTGGTTAGCAAGGGACACTAGAGGACTGTTATGTCTATCTTGTTTATGCAAGTGTGCATAACTGGACAGTGCTTGCCGCCCTATGATAATTATCAGCTTTTGGTTATCTTCTCTAGGATAAATTACTTGTTAAGGTCAGTTTTCACTTTTTAAAACAATTTTTTTTTTGGACGCTGACAAGATTTTTCCAAGCGTTGTTGTGACCAAAATGGACGCTGACATGGCTTTAGGCGAACGTTGACAGGATTATAGCCGTTGGGCGTTGATGGGTTATATTTGACCGTTGACAAACAATGGGACCTACCCAGTTGTTACTTTTTGACATATTTTCAAGCCGTAATTTTAGGAGTTGTTACTTTCATTAAATGCATGGGATAACTTATAAACTTTTTCAATATTTTCATGATTGATTTTTGAAAATCTTTGCCTATTTTTGGGCCAATCACGTGCATTCATCCACTCCTATAAATTTGGCTCCTATTTTAAACAGGGTATCTATAATTCTTGTCTAACACTTTTCTCTTATCAACTTTCATCTTTTATACTTCAAATTAACATCTTTCATCCATGGCACCAAGATTTAACTCAGCAGAATTGGATTTGGGGTTCAAGTCTCAACACAACATGATTGCTTATCTTGTTGCTGATAATACTTTGTTCCCTCAATACACACAGATGGTGGAGTATTTGAATGCATCCCCATTAAGGTATGCTCTTTCTCATGCCCCACTCATTCCAGTCACACACATTAAACAGTTTTGGAACACTGTCAGTTCCTCAACAGTTAATGGAGTGACCACATTGACTTCTATTGTACATGGGAGACCTTGGGTGGTTACTGAGGCCTTGGTACGCCAGGCCTTGCATCTTAATGATGCTGATGGTATAACCATCCTTCCCATCTCTGAAATAGAACAAGGGCTTAGGGCTTTGGGATACCCTATTCCTGATGAAGGTACTCTTAATAAGTACCATAAGCAGGAATTTCCCCCAGCCTGGAAGTACCTAATTCACATTCTCCTTCAATGTTTGAGTCCCAAGTGTACTGCACACAATGAGATCAATAGATCCATTGCATCTGCTATTGTGTGTATTACAACAGGGCAAAATTATAACTGGTCTAAAATGGTTTTTGAAGGAATGTGTAAAAACAAGGGGACAAAAATGACTTTAGCTTATCCCCGTTTTCTGCAAATGGTTTTTGATGCTCAAAGATATTGTTCAAGGGATCACAATGATTTTTATAAGATCCCTGAACAAAAGAAGGCTATTTTTACCAAGATGAATTCACCACCTCATAGAGACCTACCTTTAACCCCAGCCATGCTTGCTGTTATTGCAGCAGCACAACCCCAACCAGACCCCCAACCTCATATTGACCCTCACCCACAGCTTGAGCCTATCCCTGAACCTTTACCCTCACCTGACCAAATGCAAATAGACCAAAATCCCTTTGACGCTGACACATCTAATGTGGGCGTTGATATGCCTATTTCAACCGCTGACACTCAACCATCACAATCCCAAACACCCCTTAATCAACCCACATCTACACCTTCTTCTACACCATCTTCCACACCACCTGAATATAGGTTGATTAAACGCCAAAGGACTGCTGGAGTGTTCTCCTCTGGTGGTCCTAGCCATGTAGCAGAGAGAACCACCACCACAAGTGTGGCTGGTGATCTGGATGAGGCTGGGACTATTGGTTCTGGCTTAGAAGCTGGCCAAGGCAGTCCCACCATAATTAAGTCCTCATCCATGCCCAATGAACCTGACTTGGGAGGTCAAATCCCCATTTTGGAAGAGGGCAGACTGGAACCAATGACGCTTTTAGAATTGACGGCTGTCTGCATTAGCTTGCAAAAGCAAAATGCAGACTTAGTACAAATTGTCAGTAACCAAGGCCTTGAACTCAAAGAATTGAGGGAGAGGATTGTTGTTTTGGAGAGTGCTCATTCAAGGGGAGGTATGGAGGAGTCTTCCAAAGGGGAGGAAGCTAGAAATCTGAGTGATAAGAGCAGTCAAGATGGTCAATCATTGGATGTTGCTGAAGCTCTTACTACTTTGAAGGAACAAACAGGTTTTGATACGTCCTTGATCTCTCCAACCAATTTAAATTTATCATTTACAGATATGTTGAGAGAAGTTACACAAGGCGCTGAGGGAAAATATTTGGGCGTTGACAAGACAAGTTTGGACGTTGACAGAAGTATTTTGGGCGCTGACAGAGGAAAATTGGGCGTTGACAGAACTGCATATGGAGGTGATGTATTCCAGTCATCATCTATCATCAAAGATGTTCCTACTCAGGTATTATCATCTACCCTACCAACAATTGAACCAATAGATAAGGGTAAGGGTAAGTTGGTAGAAGAAATTGTTCCAAAGAATGCAGCTCAGATTGAATTTGATAGAAGATTGGCTGAGCAAATGATGGAACAAGGTGAAAAAGAAAAGTCACCATTTGTTGTGACTTCTGAAGAAGAAAGTGATGGAACAAGCTCAGACTCAAGTGTGATGATTGTTGAACCAGAAAGACTTGAGTATGGTGATGAGCTTGCTAGGGAAAAGCTGAGAGATTTAAAGTTACAGATTGATTTTGATATGCCAGAGGTAGTTCAGATGTACAATTCTTGGGAAGAAAGCTGTATAGATAATCCAGACTTGACCGTTTCAGATCAGATATGGGGTTTGGAAATTCTTCTTAGAGTTCAGAAGGATTGTAAGGTGATGTTGAAGTACAAGGCAAGCAACATTCTTTCTGAGTTGAAAAGGGATAGAAGGAAGCTCTACTTTATGTTGCTCAAATTTCATGGAGTTGGATGGACACATCAGAAGCTGAAGGCTTTGACATTTGATGAATTGGAACATAGGGCTTATCCTATTTGGGTGAAAGTGCAGGAAGAAAACACTTTCAGACTTCTTTCAGATGAAAGAAAGGAGCAACTTGCAGAAGAGATGGCAATCAAGAAAGCTATGATAGTTCCTAGACCAGTAAAGAAGGGATTTATTCTTGAGTTTCCAAAAGATATGAATCAACTATATCCAAGTGAAGCAATCATTAGAAAGAGCCTCAAGCTCTCCCCATTAGAAGCTTCAGATATGGTGCATGTGTTACCACTAGATTCCAGGAATCCAATTGTAAGTTATGAGGAAGATGAATGTGGATTCTGGAAAATTGGAAGATTTGGCAAGGAGGTACACACTTTTACCACTCTCATATCTTTATTTGCAAGTTGTGACAAAGAAGACTTGGTGGACCTTTGGAGGTTGCTAGAGACCAAGTATGAGGCTGAAGCACCAACTTCAGCCAATGGAATAAAACTTTGGACCACATTCAAAAGAATGTGTGGGACAAAAGAAGAAGATCCTGAAATATGGAAGGATCTTGAAGATGACCTCAGTGGTCTTCAATGGAGGTTATATTCAGCTGCTGGTGTATACTATTTGAGTTCTACAAAGTTTGCTGAGTATTTACTTGTAGATGCTCAGTATTTCATATCCAAGGCTGTTTTGGAGAAGATGAAGGACACCCAGTTGGAGATAGACTATACAAGTGATGTGGCAAAGAATTTAATCAGATTTATTTATTACCAATATGATAAGGTTTGTCAGACTCCTCCAAGTCCTTAATGTTTATTCAGAAACTTGATCATAAGAGTGGATATCAAGTTTAGGGGAGGATTGTTGGGAATAAATTTAGGCCAGAACACTTGAACGCTGACAAGAACAACTCAAGCGTTGACAAGAGCAAAGTGAGCGCTGACAGCTTAAGTGTTGACAAGTTAAAGTCAAGCGTTGACAGATTGAAGACAAGCACTGATAGAAGATGTGAGCTACACGTATATTATATTCTAGAATACTTCTAGTAAGGATAGAGACGACAATGTATTTTCTATGTTTATCTTTACCTAGAATAGTTGATTTGTAGCTTATTGTACAAGACTTCTTGTTCTATAAAAGAAGATCTTTTAGGTTAAAGTTTAATATCAGTTTTCATAAGTTTTCGATTGTTAAACCCTTTCATTGTAACCAAGTACGATTATTCTAATACAAGTGAAAGTTTGTTTAACATCATTGTGTTTTAGATCGAGTGTTAATTCCGCATAACACTTTGTTACTTTATTCATAAGCAAAGGTTTCTCTACGTGTAGTACTTGATCTAATCTCGTATACACAAAGCTTAATCGATCTAAGTTTGGGATCAACAATCTCAATAGCATATGAATTGACCCGGTTTCTGCCTAAGGTTGTAAGGAGGGCTTCTTTCTTTACACCCTTTATCTTTACAATTCTTTTTCATTCTTCAACCCCTTCAATGCTTACCAATACGTCATCACTAGCACCTTGTTGTGATTGTTCCAGTGCTAACTTAAGTACTTGGTCGGCATTCAGCTACGTTCACAATCTTTCTCCATCTTTCCTAAGGACTACTATTTCTAGCTATGGAATGTCCTTGGGAAGATTCCTCCGGTTCTAGAGAAATCATTGGACTTTAACCTATCCTACCATCCTTATGTCACCACAATCTTCACCGTCGTGAACTAGAGATGTTTTGGGTAAGTGTATGTCACCATGAAATCCTTTTTGAAGTGCAAATCCATTTTGCTCCCCCTTA
Source organism: Glebionis coronaria (assembly GCA_025667525.1). Taxonomy (NCBI): domain Eukaryota; kingdom Viridiplantae; phylum Streptophyta; class Magnoliopsida; order Asterales; family Asteraceae; genus Glebionis; species Glebionis coronaria. The sequence continues at coordinate 531,814,403 of CM046880.1, forward strand.
ACATATGCTACGATATTCGAAAACATTTCGCATATGTCGGGATGAGCTAACACGTTAAGTCAAACCATTTGTGATTAATCATTTCCCATATTAAATCACATTTTCTCCCCCATATTAAAAATATTAACCCAATCGATGTTTTTAATATCAATTGATTTAATAGCATTTTAAGAAAATTTGGGAAGAAAAAATGCAAATCCAATTATCTTCGTGATTTTAACAAGCTCCCCCTCAAATTAATGAGGGTGTACTTGAAACGTAAATTAAATACCTTTTAAACACAAGTGTAAGGTATTTATTACGTGCAAAGATCAGATATAATAATGACTTCACAAGATTAGCAATGTACGAGGTTGGACCTGAATAATGGAGAACAGCATATGAAAGAAGCACATGGTTCCTGTTCACGAATGTTGGTCACCTCGTCACGTCCCCGAGAAAATTAATTCCCGTTGTTGAGTCAAAGCTTTCCGGTGAAATGCTTGACTTGATTATGAAAAGCGGGTTGCTATCTGAAATAATAGCAAACCATTTTGAGCATGTTTTAAAAGTTTGAACTTCTGCTCGAACTTTATTTACAACCCCGTGTCATTATTGAATGACATTTCTAGGTTCGTAAATATTATCGATTCCAGAAGACATGCTCTTTTTATCAAAACATTTTTGAACACACAATTTTGAAAGATTTAGAAAAACCTTTTGAGAAATTCTCGAAAAATTGTGTTCAAAGTTTTGAAAACCAATTACTTGAGCTTAAGATGTTGAATATCTTATAAAACGAGCTCAAGTCCGAGAAGTTGTAAACTTCCCGTTGTTAAGGATAAGTTTATCATCGGCGATAAACTTTCCTTTTATCTGAAGAACGAGTCCTAAGCTGACATTTACTTAGAAGTCGTGTTCATGAGCTTGAAAACTTTGACTGTTTTAACGGAAAGCTCATGACCGAGAAATGTTAATTTCTCGTTACGAGGAAAAGTTCTCTTATTTAAAAGATACACTTTCCTTTCTGAGCTTAAAACTTCGAATGTTTTAAGACAAGCTCATGACCGAGAAAATTGAATTTCTCGTTATGAGGATAAGTTTATCATTAATGATAAACTTTCCTTTATTTGAAGTTCGAGTTACAGTCTGACATTTAACTGTAAGTCATTGTGCATGAGCTTAAAAACTTCAAATGTTTTTATTATTAGCTCATGCCCGAGAAAAATTAATTTCTCGTTGTAAGGATAAGTTTATCATCGGCGATAAACTTTCCTGCCTTTGAAGAACGGGTTATAGACTGTCATTTATCTATAAGCCTTGATGCATGAGCTTAAAAACTTGGAATGTTTTTGATATAAGCTCATGCCCGAGAAAAATGAATTTCTCGTTTTTAGGATAAGTTTATCATCGGCGATAAACTTTCCTTTCTTTTTGAGAGCGAGTTACAGTCTGTTATGTGACTGTAAGTCCTTGTTTGCAGCTTAACCATGAATCCCCTGAGACATTTGTTTCTCTGATATCTGCTTCTTCAGCAACCAAACTCTAAGAGTGTCCTTAGTTGAACGGTATACAACGATTGGACCGCTTCGTTCTTTTGGTACAGCAACTTTGGTACCTGCATTCTCATTAGAAGTTTGTATACTTTTGCATGGGTTAGAGATATCTATTTTTGAAGCACGTGGGGGTTCACAGTTGGCTTTACTTGTGTCAGAGGTGGCCTGAGGGGATGATTCACTTGTTTTAGTTGGCAAACGTTTCCTTTTATAGAAAACCTTAAGTTTAGGCGTAAGTGAAGTATCATCTTTATCAGTTTCCTCCCTAGTAGACTTAGTAGAATCGGAGACTATCCTAGTTAAAGGGCACTCGTTTCCTACAAGAGTGAAATTTCTACCAGTGGGGCGCCAAACTTTACCAAAGGGTTTGATTTTAGCTATCCACTGGGACTTAATTCGAGCACGGGAGTTCACCTCATCAAGTAATTTTTTGACACAAGCATCATGATTTGCCGTAAAGACACATTTTCTACATGTTTTACAAGTAGCATATTTAATGTCTGAATAATTCCTAGATGATTGATCGATGCTCCTAGAAGATGGCATGCTACGGTTAGCAGTGTTGGGTAATCTAGAAGGCATCTGACTAGGTTTGAAATTCCTATCTCTTACATGTGTCTTTTGCTTAGCTTCCCTAAGATCAGATTCATGGCAAACGTCATTTGAACTAGTTCTAGACGTGGTCTTGGTATTTTTAGGGAAACTAGAGGCAATCATGTGATGAGGTCTTGCTAAAACTGATTTAGTCACATTAGGCCTAGTTGCTGGAGTGACTGGTCTAGGAAAATGAACCAAATCAACTTGGGAGGCAAACCGCGGTCTCGAGGATTGTGGTCGCTCGGATCTAAATGCAGTCGGTTGTCTAACTAACTGATTTGTAGGCGGTTTCCCCAAGATTGATGGTTTTTCAAGCTTAGTATCCACACTAGTTCCTTTAGTTTTCCTCAATTCGTTTTTCAACGCAGCTATAGCAAAGACCTTTTCTTGTACTTGAGCCTTTAATGTCTCATTCTCTTTAAGCACTCTATCTTGGGATGCCAATTTAGACTCTAGTAACTGAATTTGTTTCAAAAGATTATCCTTTTCAGCTTTCGAATCTAAAACAGTTTGATCCTATTTTCTTTCAAGAACAACGTTTGATTTTTCAAGTTTTTCAAAATATGTTTCAAATTTGACCGTTTTCTTAGAAAATTCAAGTTTGGCATCCTCAAGATCTTTTGATTGCCGAGCTACGATCGTTTCCAGCTCTTTAATCTTGGAATCAGAAGCAGTCAATGAAGGAGTTATAGGATAATTATCATGATGTTTAGCATTCTGAACAATCTCTCCCCCATTATGACTTACATCGGATGAATCAGAAGTGGTATTGCTATCACTCTTTGCCATCCCATGTTTGTTATAATTAGGTTCAGAATGGTCAATATGCGGCATATCATCAACATATACATCATAAACAACATTACATTGTACCATGTTTGCCGGCTCTTCGTCATAAACGGGTACGGTGTCAGCAAAAGAGATCTCGTGAACAGTTCCTGACATGCCACTGGTATCATGTTGTCCTCCTGATTCCGTGCTCTTGGCATTGAGAGGCTCCAATTTTTCAACCGTTTGACAATTCTCCTCTTGCATCTGCGGCATTGATTCTTGCACTCCATTATCATACGTTTGCTGAAGTCGAGATCTTTCATAAATCGAAGACGAGACCGAGGTCATGAGTTTCAATATTGTATCACGAAAAACTCGAAGCTCGGTATTTGTATCTCGAAGAAAAGATTGGCAAAGCATCGAACTTTCAGACTTGATGATATTGAATTGGAGGAAAGGCGTGAGTTGTGTCACAAGAGCCTTATAAGCAAGTGCCGATGCAGAGTGATTAAAAGTTTCATTGTTGAGTTGCTCTGCGAGTTGGGTCAAGATGGTGAACATTGATTCCATGAATATATGACGATCTTGACCAAAGATTGTCACAAATTCGCTTCCTCCTTGAATCCCCGAAAGAGTGACAAGATGATATTGAAGCAATTGAAATGAATTTATACCACTTTCTCTAGCTTTGTCTTGCATTCGATGCAAGTCTCCCTCTTTAAGTGTCGAAGTGAACGAATCCATTGAAAATCGAGAAAAGATAAAGAAAAATGATGTGGATGTAGTTGTTGTCGGGTTTTTACAAGTCGAATCGGTGCAAAAGATGTTGTCGGCTCAAACGAAGAGAAAATAAACCGGAGACCAAATCAAAGTCGGCTTACTCAATAACGCCCGTCAACTAAATCTTGTCACTTGGACACGTCACTTTTGACTCGTCAAATATTTTATCACTTTGTTTCTTTCGAAATATCCGCCTTAACACGATGTACTAATACCCAAAAAAAATATCAATTGACAAAATATTCAAAATTAATTTACCTAAAAAAATTAACTTTAAAAATATATATATAAAAAATAAAATAAAAGGTAAACTTAATTTTAAAAAAAAATGTTACTGACGAAAATTAAAAAAATAAAATCTGATACTAAATAAACTAAATGTCGATTTTAACAAAACAAAAAAAAAATTTACGTGTCCCAAAACAAAGTTTCCAAACAAGAGAAACGTGGCAACCGTCCATTTACTTTTCCTTTGACTTTCTTGTTTACTCCGTCACATACACATGGCCCAATAAAAATAATTCCACCGCCCCACTCTAGTTGCCTTGTTATATCCGTCCCCTTGATATCTTCGTTTGACTATTTCTCTCTCTCCTCACTTTGTAAACACCGCCCCATTTACTTCATCTTTCTCTGTTAAACTGTGTGTAACCAACTCAAATCCCTCAATCAAACAATCTTAATACTAGATCCCTTAATCCAACGTCACATATAATCTTTGTATACTCCGCCTTTTTCTCCCAAGAATACGCATATTCACTCCACAAAAAATGACTTCAAGATCTTTTAATTAAGGTCTCGGGTAGGTGTCTCTAATTTTTTGTTTTGATGAGTCTTTCTATCTTCTGTACGAGTCTTTCTGTCGAAAAATCTAGTCTTGAGTGTTGATGTGAGTCGAATCAGTTTAGGTTTGGTGTTGGATTTGGTTTGGTGTCGAGGGTTTGAGTCGATCGATGATGTTGTTACTGGTGACAGAGATCTTTCTATTTTGTGTCTGGGTGTTGTGCGGTTTATTGGGTGTCGGGGTGAGAGGGTGTGACGGTTTGAGAGTAGGCGAGAGTGTTTGTGTGTCCGAGTGTGTGAGAGGTTCGAGAGTGAGTGAGTGGTGTGGGTGGGGTGGGAATTGTGGGTGAGTCGAGAGATGTGTCGAGAGTATTGTGAGTGAGGCAGCAGGTGTGGGGAGAGTTAAGGGTGGGGAGGTGTCGAGGGTGGGTAAATGATTTGGTATGGGTTGGTTTCTTGAGTCTGTTTTGTCGAGTTTAAGGGTGTGTGAGTTTGGGTTTTGGTGAAAGGTTGTGAGTCGAGAGTGTGAGGGAGTTTAAGGGTGTGTGAGGTTTTGAGTCTGTTTCGTTCGAGAGTGAGTGGGACGATTTTGTCGAGTCTTGTGTGTGAGTCCGAGGCTCTTCGAGTCTTTGTAGTCGAGAGGTGTAGGTGTGAGAGTATTGTGAGGGTCTTGACAGAGTCTAGGGTGGATGTTGGATTAGGCGGGTGTCGAGTCTTGGGTGAGGGTAAAAAGTGAGTCGAGGGTCGGTGCGTTGTGGGTAAATGAGTTTGAGATGTCTGTTATATTTTTTCAGTCTGTCAATTCCGAATAGACTTCTATTCGGAAAGAAAGCTATTCGGAAAGTTTTCCTATTCGGAATGTTTTTTTTTTCTATGCGGAAAGTTTTTTCTATGCGGAAAGTTTTTTCTATGCGGAAAGTTTTTTCTATGCGGAAAGTTTTTTCTATGCGGAAAGTTTGTCTATGCGGAAAGTTTGTCTATGCTGAAAGTTTGTCTATTCGGAAAAAATCGGAAAGACGGAAATCTGACAACGGGATGGATCAAAACGGACTGATGACACTTGACAGATTTGGACTGTTTTGGACTGATAAGAAAAAGAATGAAGAAGAAAACTGAAAACAAAATACTTATTAAAAAATGATTAAAAAAAATGATTAAAAAAATGATTGATTAAAAATGATTAGGCAAAGTAGTACCAGAAAAATGAAAAATTGATTAAAACTGATTAAAAAAATAAGAAAATGACTGATAAAAAAAATGATTAAAAAACTTGATTATTTTAAAAAAAAAAAAAAAAAATTTTTTTTTAATAAAACTAGATGATTTAAAAATTGATAAAACGTATAAAAATTGATAAAAAGTTAATCGAATGATTAAAAGATTTATAAAAAATTAGAAAAGAAAGGATTTTTACCACCAAATCAAAAGATAAAAAAATGCAAATCCTAAGATTCAACCATGGCTCTTGATACCAATTGAAGGCCTACTAATTCTAAGGATTTGGTAAATGAGGGATTAGATCTATTGATTAATGGTGGAAATGGGGAAGGAGGAAGATTAGGTGTAGAGAGAGAAAGGAGAGGGAAGAAAAGTAGAGAGAGAAAAGGGATTGGATTAATGATAAGTGTAAATGAATGAACTAACCAACCCCCTCCTAACATGCTAGGAGGGGTATATATATAGCACACCCTACATGTGGGCTATATGGACTATACATTACTAAGTGGACCACGAGCCCATTACATAATTATCGTTGGAGCGACCGATCCTTCATAAATACGTAAAACGTATTTCCAACAATCTCCCCCTAAGGGAGATCGCTCCAAGTTACAAAGTTCTAAATATTCTATGGCTCGTGATCTATGTTAATAATGATGTGACCGAGACTTCCTTTGGGAAAACACATTTCCAACAAACCTTCAGACATGGAGATTCAACAGCAAGACCCACAACCTACTCCAGAGGAACCACAAGTTCAAGAACAAGTTCAAGAAAAATTGGTAAATCAATCAGAGGAGCCACAAGTTGCAGAAACATTGGCAACTCAGCCAGAACCATCAATTCAATCACCACCTCAAGCTAATTGGAGTGCTTTCTATGAGAAGTTGGAGGAAATTTCTAATCAGTTTCCTGATCCATCACCACAAAGCAATAAGTCAGAAAAGATCGAAGAAGTGCAAGTTGATATGATGGCTTCTATGGAATATAAAGCATCTGGGGAAACACAAGTGATTGAAGAAACAAGTGTGTTTAATACTGGTGAAGTTAACTTTGTTGAAGATCCAAGTACTGCTAAGCCAACTGCAAGTACTGCTGACATTGTTGAAGACCCAAGTAATGCTAAGCCAATTGCAGGTACCGCTGGTGATCATCCTTCACTAGAAAGTCAAAGTTCATTTGGAGAAAATGAGACTTTAGCCAAATTGCTGCTTGATATAAAGAAGAATTTAGTTGAGAAGGCTAAACAAGCAGAAGTGGAGAAAAAGACACAACAAGAAGTTCTTGCCTTAAAGAATCAAATTCAAGGTAAAAAAGTACAAGCTTCACACCCTACAAAAGGTATAGTCATTCAACAGTTAGCTAATGAAGAAGTAGCTGCCAAACTGAAGAAGAAGCTACCTAAGATAAATCTAAAGGATAAGGGGAAGAAGCAATTATTGTCAGAATCTGAAGATGAAAGTGATTCAGATGATGATATAAACAAAGTCATGTACAGATTTAATCAAATTGACCATGATGAGGAATTTGCTTATAGAATGCGAGCACAAATTCGTGAAGATGAATTGCAGGAAGAACTTGCAGCAAAGCAAAATTTGTTAGAAGCTAAAAGGATACAGCAAGAATGGAACATATAAGAGTATGACAGGATTCAAGCTGAGATACATGCAAGTGAGCTTCTTGCAGAGTCATTGATTGCTGAAGAAAAAGATGCATATGATGAAGAAGAAAAATCAAGATTGATTGATGATCTGGTAAGGGAGCAACAAAGATTCTTTGCTGAAAAGAGAAGGAAAGAAAAGATTAAGCCTCCAACTACTATGCAGATTAGAAATCAAATGATGAAATTTCTAAAGAAAGTAAAAGGATTTACTCATATTCAGCTGGTCAAGAAAACTTTTGAAGAAATCAAGACTTTGTATGAGCAAAGTAAGAGGACTGAATTGAATTTTGTTGAGATTGGATCTGAAGCAGACAAGAAAGCTGTTGAAGAATTCAAGAAACGTCTACAACAACAAAGACAATTTGGTAGTACTCCTATAATTGAGCCAAGTACTGCTGAACCTACAAGTACATCTCCACCTATCAAAACCACTTATGTGAGGAAAAATAGAAAGAAGAAAGTAAGTTCAAGGGAGGAAGAGACTGCTCAAAGGATGAATGCAGGAGTTGAAACTCAAGGAATTGCTCAGACTGAAAATGTACAAGGAGTACATACATAGTCAACAGTACATACAACAATACATACTGAGGAAACGGTACATACAAGCTTGGAAGAGGGTTCAACAGAACTTGAAGGAATTTCCAAGAGTGTTAAAAGGAAAAGATCAACAAAGCTAAAGAAGAAAGCTAAGAGAGCTAAAACTACAGCAGAAGATAATGATGATGATGAGAGCTTAAGGAAGTACTTGAAGATTGTGAACTTTGAAGATCAATGTTTTGATACAGAGATTTTTAGAAAAAGAGCATCCATTGTTAAGTGGATTTACTCTACAAATCAAGGACTTGAAGCTCATGGAATTCAGAGATCTGATGGCACAAAAAGGATATCCAGACTTTTGGAAGATATTCTTCACATTCTGGATAGACAAGATATTCAAGATCTTGTAAGGTTAGTTGAAGATGCCAGTGCAGGTAAAACTGAAGTATCATTAATATATAGGGAATTTCTCTTTATGTATGAGCCACACAAATGTGATCAAGAAATGTTGAAGGAATTAGAGAATCAGGTTCCTAGTTACAGGTCATGTGGATTGCATATTGTGGATGTAGATGATGTTACATATTATATGCTGTAAGAGAAGACTTATCCCTTCAAAAGAAAATTGTTGGAAAGGATGTTAGAACAATAATTGGAGGTTACAGAAGAGTCTGCTGATGCTTTGGAGTTGATCAGAATGGTTAAACAACAAATCAAGGATTTGAAAGATGAGGAAGAAGCTGAGAAAGAATCTTAAGTGTTTGACTTTCAGTCACACTTCATAAATGGTTCTCAGTTCACCATGTCTAACATACATAAGAACTGGCTAGTCCATAAGCAAACGGTTTGTGGTAAAGACTTATCAAATCCGTTGAAAGCTGATACTTTGCTAAAAACTATATGGTTCTAACTCACCTTGTTTCAAGACAAAGAGTTAGCTAGTCCTAGACAAACGGTACTAGGTAAAGACTTCATCAAATCCGTTGATGGTTGACAATTTACCAAAAATTGTAAGGTTTTCATTACACCTTATTCTTTGTGAATAAAGTATTGGCTATTCCAGAGTGTACGGCTAACTGGTAAAGAATTTATCAAATCCGTTGATAGCTGGTGATTTGCTAAAAATCATGAAGCCAATACAGATTGGTGTTTTGTTGTTAACTGTTTTATTTCAAGTATGAAGATTGCAGACAAAGAAGTATTAAAAGATATAATACTTAGAAGGTTTTGTTATCATCAAATCAAGTGGAAGATTTATGATCAAGAGTTCAAGGACTAAACTCAAGAAGACAAATACTTATGCTGCAAAGATGAATGAATGTTTAGAAGACACAAGAAGATCATAGTTTGAAGACAAAGATGATGCTCATAATGTTTGAAGATTATCTTATCAGAAGAAGATCTACATATGAAGTGTTTGGCTACATTCAGTTGGATGCAAATATAAATTACCAAGTTCAATCCAAGGATGAAGGAAAGACTGAATACATGTATTTCTAATACATCCAGTACAAAAGAAACAAGAAGACAACAAGTTATCATTTCTTGTTTAGGGGAGGATTGTTGGGAATTATTTGTTAAGTGTCAAGTACCGTTAGTGTATTCGAAGTACTGTTAGTGTTATGTAAGTACCGTTAGTGTTAACGCGGTACATAGTAAGTACTGCTACTTATAAAGTAAGTACTGCTATGATGATTAGGACGAATATATCTTTGAATAAGATATGTCATAGTTATAGTTAGAGTATATCTTATGTGATATACCTAAATAGTTAGAATATTGATAAATATCGTCTGTGATATAGTTATCTTTATAGAATATTCTAAGGTTTCTAGGGTTTCTTACTCTATAAGAGGAACATAGGTACAATGTCTTTTATGTACCTCATACAAGTCGATTAATAAGAGAATCGAATAGTTAAAAGTAATTATGTTCTTCTGTGCTTTATAAGTTAGATTTCGCATAACTTATTTAGTGTTTAGTAAGAGTGCTCAAAGTGTTTTAGTTTGATTAAAAACTATTATACTAATTCTTAACAGAATATAGATCCAACCAAAGGGATCAACAAATAAGCAATAAGTTGTTTTGAAAAAAGTCAACTAGTTCGTTTTCTAGTCAAACCTAAAAGTCAAAGTCTCATATGCTCCAGAATAGTCAAATGGGTCAAATAAGGAAGATTAATTATCAATTCAAAGTTGTTGCACGTTTAAATAAGCTATTATAGCTTATTGATAAGCTGATGAACAAAATACACTAGCAGTGGCTAGTAGTAGTGGGAAAGGGTACCCACTGTTTGACTTAATTGACTTGCTTTTTTCGAGAGATTTAGTAGGTTTATTTGGACAATAAAGGCACCCCTACAACCAGTGAGTTGTAGGGAGTCAATAACAAGCAAGAAAACACAAAATCACCAAGCCAAATTGTACAGTTAAATCAAAGAATGCTCAAACATGACACAAACATGTTAAATGCAGATCTGGTGATATAAGCTAATGTTTAAGCTAGTATAAGATGACCACAGTCCACCAAAAGCATACAAAAGCTCAATAAAACTTAATTAATCACAAATCAACTCATTTCATGCACTAGTTCTAAGATTAGAACTAGATTCAAGCTTATATGACTCATGTACTTTAACTGGTGAACACAAAGTCCTTTTTGCTGAACTAAATGACCTCAAATCCAATTTCAAACCTTCAAGTCTACTCAACAGGTTGCATAAACCTTGTTTTAACACTTGTTAATCCTAGTTAAACATGCATTCTATATGATGACCAATTTTCAGTTCAAAAAGACCTAGAACAAATCAGTTATAGCAAAGATTAAGATTAAGTGTTTAAGAGCACAAGACTTGCAAATAACAGCTCACATACACCTCAATAGCAGATACAAACTCAAAACAACCTTACACACCTACTCAATCTAACATATAAAGCATAAAACAATTGACCCAAACACCCTTTTAACTTTTGAAAATCAAAATTTTGCAAAGTAAAAACGTTTTCAGTTTATACCAAGCTTAGATATGCATCATAACAACATCATAAGACATAAGGAACAAGATTCATGCATAAAACCACCACAAATATCAGCAAACCACAAAAATCACTTAGAACCACTTTCTTGATAGATTTTTCAAGAAAAGAGGAAAAACTTCATCAATGCACATCCACACTCACGAATTTTAGAGCTTATGTGGTAGCTTAACAACCACAAGCTTCCAATAAGCTGCTAAGATCAACAAGGTTATCACAACATATTATATAAAAAAATGGAAAATGAACAAGATCTCTTCCAAGCTTGTTCCCCACTCCTTGATTCTTCCCAAACCAAGATCTCACCTTACCTTGATAATCTTCTTATCAGGGTAATATGATCAATCTTTGATCCAAAAAGTTCAAGTGTTTGAACTAAGACTTAGGAAAAAAATCAGATTTTGGAAAAACTTTTTTTTTTGGGTAAAAGGGACTATCCCCGGTAAAATATATTACACCAAAAAACATTGAAGTACAGATGGAATGTGGCTGAAATACCACATTAACCTCAAGCTAAACGCTTGATAAACGCCTACAACGATGTATATGACATGCCATATACATTTACACACCTAAAAAATAGAACAAAATAAAATCAAAGATTTATTCTTGTCTTCATTTAGCTTTATCCCTCTTGTCATGATATAAGTATGCAGCTTCATCATAGACATTCTCAACCTCTTCTACCTCCGAATCAGATTGATTTAGAATCTCAAAGCTATTTGATGTACCAACACCACCCTCATTCCGACTAATATTATTCATGAAACCTGCCTTAAACGTTGCTGGAAATTCAGAATTAGAATCTGGATTATTCGTCCGTTTAGTAGGATTAATTGGAGTCACCGCAACAAGGGCCGGTCCACTCTTAGTAGCACTCGTACCGGCCTTTGGTATCGATGGAGCATTCTTATTATACTTGGAGGTTGAACTAGCTGGTAAATTGACTTTAGGAACATAAAGAGGTTTACTACCAACCTGGAAACCTCCATTCACGCTGCCATTAGTCTTTTTACCTCTCTTCTTCTTACGTTTTACATTCTGAAAACCTTCCTCCTTTTGCTCATTGACCTTGCTAAGATCAGCAACTTGCGTAGCCATAGGGCAAGCCGTAACAATTTTAGGACAGCACGTGTTATCATGGCCATCTTTAGTAACATGAGTAACCACTTCCTTATGCACTTTCGGACACATATCACTATTATGATCAAAGATCAAGCATGTAGCACATCTTGGAGGTCTCCATTCGTACTCAATATCAACAGTAACCAATGAATGCCCTTTTCCACTACCTTTAGGGACTGCAATTACCATCGAATCCAATAACTCCATTTCAGCTGAAACCTCAACGAGCGCCCGAGCATATGTACTCCGACCCCACGAGTTAACACACATATTACTCGTGTAAGAATCCAACATAATAGGAGTGCCAATTTGGGTCGTGATAAGACTAAGACCAACCTCCGAATAAGCAACAATCGGCACATGATGAATCTTAACCCAAACTGGTGCTTTCTTAATCTCCGCCTTTTTCAGATCAGTAGTAGGCGACCAAATATTCAAAATCATGGGAACCATCCTAATCAACCACGGGCCATTTTCAAGGACTCCTTCCATTCCTTCCTTCGTCTTGAATTGAAAAAGGAAAAAATCCTCATGTAATTGAACGCGCATCAAGCCAAATCCTCATGGAAAAACTTTTGAAACACTTACATAAAACTTTAACCAATCTTTGAAACCTTAAAAACACAAACTCATAACATCAAACAATAACAATAGAGTAAAGTGGTGCTTGGATTTCGTCACAAGATTCAAACATTTTTCATTCACTTGAAAAGATGATTTACAGAACTTTGACCTAGGAAACCAAGAACAAGCTAAAATGTTGTAACCATATGCCTTTATATAGGCTACATGTGAACTAAGAAACTGAATAAAAAGAATGAAACCCTAATGCTGAAGTTCCTGAATTGCCCTTTGTCGAATTTTTGAATTTTCAAGCCATGTGATATTCTTGGAGTCTTGTGAAGGTGCCAATGGTGAAAAAGGATCCTAGACGTTTATTTTGTGCGTTAGATGCAAGCGCAAACTTGGCACGTTGATTCTCTGGCTAGTTTTTTGTCTTCGTCCCAAAAAGGTGCACGGGAGGTATCATGTGACTTGGTGGGTGATGTGGCAAGGTGGTTAAGAGTTGGGATATGTTAATTAGACCCCTAATCATCATTCTGGAACATTTGAGGGCCTAATTGTTGCTTAAACACAAATCTCCAATTCGTGTTCTTGGTGAATAGGAGTGGTTTTGATCTTGGTTAGTGTTTAAAAATGTGTTAACCGCCCAATTTAATAACTAATTTTAATTAGTTATTAAATCGGGTGAGTGGATTTGTGAGGTGGCAAAATGGAGTGTTTTGATTGGGTGTGGGGATTTAGTGGGTGAGGTGTCATTGTGTGAGTGGTCTAGGTATCTTAGGTTATCTGCCAAGTTCACCCCTCCTTCTTTCTTCATTGTTTCATTTGTAGTTTAAACCACCAAAACTGAATTCCCTTTGTAAAACAAGTTTCAGTTTTTAGACTTTGGCCACAAAACTTTTGCAAAGGTATTTCAAGGACTTGTTTTGTAATATTTTGATTTTTGAAGGGCTGTTTTGGCATGTCTTCAATCTTCAAGGTCTTCACTTGTTTCTTTGTCTTCAAGGAGGACTAAAAGTGACAAGTCTTCAAATTTGAGGGACCAATCTTGCTAATTCTTCAAAGTTAAGGGTCCTTTTTATAAGTTTGATAAACTTTAGGGACCAAACTTGTAATTATGAATAAACAAGGGTATAAAGTGTCAATTCATCAATAATGAAGGACCCTTCTTTTACAATCTTCAATTCTTTAAGGTCTTTTCTTAGAAAATCAACTTTAGGGCCCGGTTCATTGTGCGGCTTCGTTTCCCGTGTTCGTTTTTGATTGATTCTTGTGATCTTTTGTCATTTTCTTGATATCCGTACCTAAAATACACATTGAACAAACACAAGCATATATTTGGCACTTCTTATGATATTTAAACCATTTTTAACCCGTTTTGGACGATGAGACTATGTATAAAAGCAGTCTCATCAGCCGTGCCGCCGTGGTAGTGGCACCTGCTTCAAATGTGGCCAGCAGGGCCACCAGATGAAAGATTGCAAGAAGGGTGAGACTGAGGGTACTTCAGGGCATGTTGATTCCAAGCCACCTCCGACTACTGGACGTGTGTATACCACCACGAGGGACCAAGCAAACAAGTCATCAGGTACCATCACTGGAATCTTGTTTATGTATGGTCAAGTTGCTTGAGTCTTGTTTGATACGGGTGTGACTCATTCGGTCATATCCACTGCTTATGCTACTCGTGTTAGTATATCCCCTATGCCACTTGATAATGTCTTAAACATATACACGCCCCTGAGAGACTCTATGCGCATCACACATGGGTACAAAGATCTTCCCCTACAGTTTGATGAAAGAATTCGTGAAGTTGACGCACTCCCGTTAGACATGTGCGAGTTTGACATGATATTAGGCATGGACTGGTTATCCAAACACCACGCCACTATAGATTGCCATTCATATCGGGTTATTTTCGGTGATGTCAACGCACCAGAGTACATTCATAATGGTTTCATACCAGGAAAGTCTATACAAATTATTTCAGCCTTGCAGGCACGTGCCTTACTGTCACATGGTTACGAGGGTTTCTTAGCTGTTGTTCATGATATTGAGGCTGAAACTCTATCCATTTAGGATCAGCCTATCGTGTCAGAATTTCCCGATGTTTTTCCTAAATAACTTTTGGGCATACCACCTGCTCGTGAAGTAGAGTTTGGTATTGAGCTCATCCTAGGAGCTGAACCAATCTCCAATGCTCCTTACCGCATGGCTCCCATTGAGCTCAAGGAGTTAAAGGAGTAGCTGCAGGAACTTTTGAAGCGAGGTTTCATCCGCCCTTGTGTATCTCCATGGGGTGCACCGGTGTTGTTCGTGAATAATAAGGATGGCAACATGCGTTTATGCATTGATTACCGTGAGTTGAATAAGATCACAATCATAAACCGATATCCTTTGCCACACATAGATGATTTGTTTGACCAACTACAAGGCGCCAAACATTTCTATAAGATCGATCTAAGGTCTGGCTACCATCAGCTACGGGTGAAAGAGCAGGATATCTCCAAGATTGCCTTCCGTACACGCTATGGTCACTACGAATTTGGAGTCATGCCTTTTGGACTTACCAATGCTCCAACAGTATTCATGATCTGATGAACCGTGTCTTCCATGATTTTGTGGACAAGTTTGTTATCGTCTTCATTGATGATATTCTGATTTTCTCCAAATCCAAGGAGGAACACGAAGAACATCTTCGTACAGTGCTACAGATGCTTCGCCAGAAGCAGCTGTATGCCAAGTTCTCCAAACATTTAGGACAATATTTAGAATTATTCTCCAAAATAAGTTCATCTTAAAAACTAATTGCATCATGATTGGTTCTTCTAATCTTCTACTGAGATTGATTCATCGGTGCTTGACTGAATAAGCCTAAAAAATACAATTAAACCGTAAAATTATGCTTTGTTATTACGCTGGCCAACAGAAACGTGCTAAGTTAATTGATCCAGACCTTCTTTTTATTTTCTTCTTAGCTGTAGAACAGTCATGGTCATCATAGTTTGCGTCTTCAGTTGAGTTGCCAACATACTCTGCATTTGAGTCCTCAAGGTCCACTCTTAAACAATGCCAATGTAAACAACAATTTAGTATTTATAATTATAGGGTGCGCATAAAGAGTATTATGTTCAGATGAGATGTAAACCTTATTTTTTATTGGTTTCAACAGGCTTCAAAGGAATTGAGACAGATGGCTCTTTGGAAAGCCGCTTCAAGCGAGGAGCAATCTTCAAAGGAGATTCATATTCAACAATCTTTTGAGGGGATGTAATATCCGCTGGCATTTCAAGAGCTACATTTTCTGCTGAATTAGATTTGTTTTGGGACAAAACTTCCACACTCCCATCAGTATCTTCATCTTCAGTGCCTGATCCATCGCTTTCCACAGGATGCATCATTATAAATGAGCCTCCAACATGTAAAACTTTCAAAAGACCCATATTCATAATAAGTGTGGGTCTTGATTTCAAAAACATAAGTATTTCCAATAAGATTCATTAGAGCTGGTGGCAAATCAACATTTCCATCATTTTCAACATCAACAATGGTATCAGCTGCACGCCCAACTATTTCAGTCGCTACTTCATCAAATACAACAACCACAGCATACCTAATTTCATCCGCCACGCCCAATTCAAGCCTATATCTACAAGGTAATAGTGAGGAAATAAGTCGCTTGTTTTTTTAATTTAAATCATTTAAATTAAGCAGAACCAATAGACCTTAATACTGGGTATTTAACGGTCTTATTACAACATTCGCAATAGAAGTAGCCATCCTTCCTCGTTGCACCTTTCTTGCATGTAGCAGACCCACACGATTGATAATGCCAGCCTCGTCTTGTCCTTATGTTGTCGATGTTTAGCCTACAATGGAAGGTCGTAGACCGCACACACAATAATGTAGATTAAATTGCAGCAAGCTGATATTAGAAGAAGGAGTAACCAAAACGAAAAGAACATACATCATTTGTTATGTTCCGGGCCCACATAAGGAGATTTTCCATCGTTCCTTCCCTTGCTTCGGATGGATCAGCTGGACCAACTCTTTTTCATGATTGAACACCACACCTGACATTCGGCAAGGTATATGTAAGAATAAAACTAACTTTTCAAACACAATAGAAATACACATATACTTTCTAACATGTTTTCCTTTTTCAGGTCCTGGATAATGGGTATTTCTAAATCATCATAAATTTTGGTTGAGGTTGTGCTGGACAAATATAGCTTACCTGAAAGGTAATAAAACTACTTCATTTAACATGTGTACATACATTATTTGAATACACATAAAAATTATTTGCACTTACTGTTATAAATCTTGGGACACACGCATGACAAAACAATGGGGCATAAACCAACTTGTTTAGTTTTTTTCTCTATGAGAACATCGCCAAAGGCTCCCCATAGGGTGACCCACATTGACTGCCCACTGATTTAATAAAAGGAACAACTTAGGATATAGCACCGAAGACAAAACAATTGTAAATAACAGTATCTACCTATCATTTGCAAGATAGAAATCTAAGCTCTTGGACCCTGTTTTCATTATCTCATTTGTCCAACCAATATTTGTCACATACCCGACAACATTTACAGGTTTTTGATATGAATGTTAACAGTTATTTATTATGCATTAATTTAAATTATTTTAAGTTATTAAATAATTACACATGTCTACCAATTAAATATTTGCCATTTGTAGCCACAATTTGGTCCCAAGGGATAAAGCTGAAAGGATATCTAATGAAGCAATCAGGGCTGACAGAAACCTTTCTGATTGTTGTCTCTCCATCAAACTCCAACATGAAGTATCATCTTTCTTCACTCGATACTCTGCCATATTCTAGTGCACAATAAAATTCTTGATTAAGTATATATCGCCCTCTCTTACATGCATAAAATTGTGAGCCACACTCCCTTTTGCAGTGCAATGAATGGTATTACCCTGAAAAATGTAAGAGTTAGAATAATCAAAAGAAACCATATTATTTCAAACAATATCTAATCTAATATGCAAATTTACCTTTGCATCAGAGACTACAAAATCAGTACTCAAATAAGTCTCTTTTATAGCATTAACATCCCAAACTCTACCAACCATAACAATAATAGAGGCAGTGGTATTCATCTCCAGTTGATCTAAATACAAAGGCTCATCTACATGTGTTTCATTAGTGGAAACCTCCTTACCAACATCTTTTTTTGGTGATTTCTAGGGTATTGCCAGAAACCTTTTTAGTCCTCTTGCTGGTTGGACGTTTAGAGACAGGCTTTGCAACCCCGCCATTTTTGGAGGCCCTCACACCTTTGCTTGAGCTCCCAGCAGCCTTGTTGTTCACCACAGGTTGTACAGAATTGGGCTCAGACATCATAGCCGCATCTTTATCCGACTTCATTGAAGTTGAAAGATTAGTTGACATTTGTTATTTATTGGCTGTGCAGTTACAATACTATGGATACTTGACCAACCGACAACTTAATTATAGCGAGGCAAAGCTTGTAACTGCAGAATGATTCATATACCGGATCAACATCTCCTAGTCTTCTTTAAGACTGTTAACATGCCTGCATCTTATTAATGGAGGATCTCATTAAGTTGAAAATCAATTGCAACAACCCTTGAATGAACTTGTCAATATCTGTTTTTTCCCCTGGCAAATCAAAACCCTTCCAAATTCATTTAGTGCCATTTGCATTCAATTAGAGGGCCTAAAAATATAGTATAATAGATATGTATAAAATTTTTATTTTATAATTTTAAGCTTATTTAATTTGTACATCATGCACATGATTTTCTTTTCACCGATCATATTTATGGTTTAGGGCAGAGGATGAACCACCATCAATTTTGCTCCGTATTATGTTATAGGCTTGCAGTACCTATGTTCCCCGAAGGTAGCTTATGCCTGAGATGTAATGCACATCGGGTGGATCAATGGGGAGATCATGTTGTCCACTGTTCTAGTGAGGTGGGTGTATAGTTTAGACATAATTTGGTGCACGATATTCTTGTTGACATATGTTCTAAGATTGGGATCATGGTGCGAAAGGAGGCTCCAATGGGTTTCCTCTCGGGAGACGGGAAAGATCTACGACATGCAGACCTTCTATTGTTTAATTGGCTCCAAGGTAAAGACGCATGTTTGGATGTGACCTGCATCTCTCCCTTTGGTGGTATGGGGGCGATTTCTTAGGTCCCTGAGTAGCCTTGCAAAATGACGTAGAGAAGAAAAAGAGAAAGTATGTGTCCATATGTGAGGACAACGGATACAAGTTCAGACCATTTGCTTTTTCTACGTTTCGAGAATTCGATGCGGAGGCTTTGAACACACTTTCACGTATTAAGACTATTTATATTAACCACTCAAATAATATTAAGAGTGGTACATATATCTTTTTTAGAGTTAGCTTTTGTATCCAGAAATGAGTGGAAGTACAACTTGTGTCTAGACTCCCATCAAACTTTATATAAAGATTTTATAACAAAAAATAATAATAATAGGATTAGTTTTGCTTAAAGGTGGCAAATCGTGTCCATATGTTTAAACTTGAGTTATTTTGACCATTTTTTTTAACTAATAAACTAAATGGGTATTGTCTTATATTTTCGTTGGACTATTTGGACTAACACAAAATCATTGGGTTGAATAAATGGGTATTATGGACAACATGAGTATTTTTACCCATTAATCAAATTTGAGTGTATTTGTTTCTCTTTTAATATAAACAAAAAATTTGCACCATTTGCCTATTTGACCCAAGACCGTTTGACCCATGTCCATTTGGTCCGCGTCCGTTTGGTCCAAATACTAATAATTGCCCATTTAGTCCGCGTCCATGCACCAACGCCCGTTTGACCCATTGTCCTTTGTCCATACCCGTCCTACCCGCCCATCTAGCCAGCTCTAGTTTTGCTATAGGTAAAGGAGTGGGGGCTCATATGGTATCTCGGTTTCCTACTAATTTCTTGTAAATCCTATTATTTAATGAAATAATGGTTTTATAATAATAATAATAAAACATGTTGTATCGTGTGGTGGGATTGTTGGTATCAAACACCGTCATAATATTGTGTGAGATACCCTTGTCGACATATGTTATCGTTCGTGATTTCAGTTGGTAAAGAAGTTGATATCGGGTTGGATGGAGGGAGTGACAAACCGCTTCGACCAACAGATATGCTACTTTACTCATGGGATGGAGGGTTGGATGTGTGTGTGGATTTGACTGGATCTTCACATTTGACGCAATCCGGGATGGCTAATTTTGTGCCTGGTCGTGTTGTGGTCGATGCTGCACAACGTAAATGTGCTAAGTATATGGCTAAGTGTGCTGCTATTGGATATGGGTTTCTCCCTTTTTCGTTCTCTTCCTTGGGGGAATTAGAAGAAGATGCGATTGCCTTACTAAAACGGATCCAAAAGTTCTCCGTGGCTCAAGACATTGGGGCACGTGCCGCTCTTCATATTTTTAATAGGATTAGTTTCGCTATTGCTAAAGGAGTGGGAGCCCAGATAGTATCTCGGCTTCCCACTAATTTCTTGTAATTCCTATTATTTTAATGAAGTGATGTTTATAATTAAAAAAAAATAAAAAAATAAAAATAATAATAATAAATAATAATAATAATAATAATGAAGTGATATATCCAGAAAGGGGTGGGAGCGCAACTTGTTTCTCGACTCCTTTCCAATTTTGTGTAATTAATAAATAAAATTTTCAGTAAAAAAAATTAAAAAAATAAAAATAAAATAATGTTTCTCGTTAAATGAGTGAGAGCTTAGATAGTATATCGGCTACTTTTTGTAAATCTTATTATTTAATAAAATAATGTTTACAATTAAATAATAATAATAATAATAATAATAATAATTTGTTCGGGTTAATAATAAATGAGTAGGTCGCTGCCCCCAAACTCATGAAGAAAATGGCAGATATATATTTTTTTCGGGTTATTAAGAATGCAGAATCCACTTTCGCTTTATCTGCTCGTCAGTTGGCTTTATGGGCATCTCAAAGGGAGGATCATACGTCTGACTGGCTTAGGACGGTTCCTATCCCGGGATTAGGTCAGACTATGAATGGGAGGTCTTATCGATGTATTTTGTGTTATCGCTTAGGTATTCCCTTGTTCTCTGTTTCGAAGCCCTGTTCAGCTTGTTCGAGAGTATTTGATGGGGATATATTTGGGGATCATGCGGTATCGTGTGCTGGCATCGTTGGGATTAAGCATCGTCACAATTTGGTACGTGATACTCTTGCTGATATATGTTACCGTTTTGGGATATCTGTCGGAAAGGAAGTTAATATTGGATTAGATGGAGGACCTGATAATGCCTTACGGCCGACAGATATTTTGTTTTATTCTTGGGAGGGAGGTAAAGATGTGTGCGTTGATCTGACTGGTTCTTCTCCTTTGACTCGTACGGGGATGAATGACTTTGTTCCTGGGCGAGCTGTGATTGATGCTGCACAACGTAAACGATGCAAGTATTTGGCTAATTGTGCAACTCTCGGATATGGGTTTCTTCCTTTCTCTTTTTCTTCTCTAGGCGAGTTACAGGAAGATGCAGTTGCGTTGCTGAAGCGGATCCAGAGATTTTCTAAGGCTCAAGACATTGGAGCGCGTGCTGCTGTTCATATTTTCCATAAAATAGGTTTTGCTATTGCTAAAGGGGTGGGAGCGCACATAGTATATCGTCTCCCATCCAATTTGTTGGAAATCCCTTTTTGTTTCTAATAAAGTGATGGTTTAATAAAAAATAATAATAATAATAATAATAAAAAACATAAAAATAAAATAAAATATTTTTGAAAAACATATGTAATGAAAAACAACATGACAATAATCATTTATTTCTAATTAAAAGAAACTTAGAAAAGAAGTAAAAACGAAAATGTTTCCATCTTCACCATATTCATCACTAATTTAACATTTTCATATTTTCACATTCACTGTCATAATCAATCAATTAATAAAATCACCAGATTCATTTAACTAACTAACAACAATTCCTTCAATCACCACCGATCAAGATCATTTATTCATTGATTCATCTCGATCTGTAAAAAATTAGGGTTTATAAATGGCAACAAGGAACAGAACATTGATATTTAGGAAATACAGGGATGCGTTGAAGAGCGTTAGGGCTCCTTCATCAAGTTCTTCATCTGGTGGTGTTATTGAATTAGGTTT
Organism: Glebionis coronaria; assembly: GCA_025667525.1. Lineage (NCBI taxonomy): Eukaryota > Viridiplantae > Streptophyta > Magnoliopsida > Asterales > Asteraceae > Glebionis > Glebionis coronaria. The sequence continues at coordinate 531,836,215 of CM046880.1, forward strand.
GCTTAAACAGAATTCTAGTTATGCTCCTCTTAGTACTGAAGATCCCGGCACCTCCTCGTATGTTTTCGCTACCTCGCTTTTATCTTATATTCGATTTATATTATTTTGTCTTTGTTAATTTAGAATTTAGAATTTTGTTAGGCTTGATCCGATATAAAATGTATCTCATTTGCTTGATCCGATAAAACATGCTTGATGTGATTAGTTTTGATCTATCGTCGTGCCTGGGACTGAGGGAGTAGTCAGTAGGGATTTGTGTTATGATCCCACTTCGGCCAAGTATGGGAATGGTTGATGGTTTATCAATGTCTAGGTGTCCACTCCTCAAACGAGCTAGCTTTTTGTATGAGTTCAACATTTGGACTTATGAGCCGATACGAGCCTAGTATAGGATAGGTTCGTATCAATTTGTTAGCCTGTTGAGATTTTGATGTGGTCGGAGAATGAAATATAGATTCTTTGCAGTGATGTAGAGTGTTGCGGAGACGCTTGATGTAATTAGATGTTTAAGATGCATTTTTTATGTTCTAGATTATTTAGGCTTATTAGGAAGTTTTTGACTGGTAAGAATTGGTTTAAGTTAAGTTTGTGGAACGTTTAAGTCAAGTATGTGTATGGTAACCTTGAAGTGGCCACACCAACCTCTTGAAAAGGGAGTAATACGATGTATAGAGTCTGACGCTTGCCTGGTGATAGAAAGTCGGAAGGAGAAGTGTTATAAGCTTTGAATGGAAGCCCCGGTAAACGGCGGCAGTAACTCTAACTGTCACAAGGTAGCGAAACTTTTTGTTGGACAAGTAGTGACCTGAACGAATTGTGTAACGACTGACCCGCTGTCTCCGACATGGCCTGGTGAAAATTCTCCGTGAAGATGCGGAGTAGCAACGGCTAGACGGTAAGATCCCGTGCATCTTTACTAGCTTTACCCGGTTTGAGTCGGTGTGTCAAATAGTCATTGTAAGATGCATAGTTGCATATGAGGATTCAAGAGACAAGGCAATAATATATTATTAAACGGTTTTATCGATTTAATGTCGGTTTTAGATATACTAAGCGCTGTTGGACATAGTTTTAGTTCAGTGGAAAAGAGAAGCCTAGTCAAATGGTTTTAGGGTGATTTTGAACTTTCATGCTAGTTACTTTTAAGCAAACAATTGTTGAAGGTGTCTTACAATATACGATTCAACGTCTGGTGTTCTGTTTTACTACATAATGAACTTCCAGTTATGCGGCGCAGAACATGTTGGTAGGACCGTAGGACTTAGTCTTGGTTGATAAATTTTAAGATATTTTTTCTCTGATATGAGACAGAGTAAAGTTTCTTCTATACATTATCTGGCTTTACATGATCATGTGTAGACTATACTCTATTCGCATATCAATTCAGCACTCTTAGTTGCTTATCCAGTGTGAATTACTATTTGCTATAGCAATTGTTTAAGTTTTGGTTTTGTAAGTATAGCCAAGTCTTACACCAGTTGGCAACTATTGTCATTAGTTATGCTGCTGGAACACACACTTTTAGCATACTATTTGTGAAGAAAGTACAGTGTCTGTGAACTTGAAAGTTGACGGCAACTGACTGAACACATTTCATGTATCTTTTAAGATCCAAACAGGGTTAACATCACTTTCAGTAGTTAAAGCCGGATGATTTATCCTTGGTGTCTGAAATGAACCCACACCCCTCATGCTATATACTACATTGTGACCTTATCACATCTCCCTTGCCACCACCAGTAAGTAACCAGTTTTTAAAAGGGCAGTGCTGAGGAGTCGCATTATAAGGTGATGCACTCATCTATATCTATACTACATATAAAAGAGATTGGTATCTCTCTCTTATTAATTATTTAAGTAATACACAAGCCAATTATACTACATACTTAAGTAATATAATACATATTTATATGCATGTTGTACAACTTAATATAGCACGTCGGTTACAAAACTTAAATTAAATTTTGTCGTTATAATCATCTTAACTATTAATTTAATAAAAACATGTTCAAAAATAAATAAACTTTATACCATTTAAGTCCAAAACTTGATATAAATTAGTTTACGATAAAGTTATTCTTTAAAATTTTCGCCATGCGCAAAGTCGTTAACACAAAAAGTATGTAATTGAAAAATAAAGCTTGTTAATTATATGATTACTGGGTACTTGCCGCCGCATTGCACGGGTACCCTGCTATAGGAATGAATTGGTCTATAATTATGTATCTTCTCATGGGGAAGGGACCTGTTATATAGTGAGACAATTTTGGCTTGATCTATTGAGTTCTATAATTAGTGACTCTCAATCAGTATCTAATGAAGTTTTCTTATTTAGCTATAAAGATCCAATGTTATAATTAAGAGCTTGTTGAATGCCGAATTAAGTGGCAAGGGCGTCAATGCATCATTGTAAGCCATATTTATTGCCAGGATAGTGGACGCTGGGTGTTGTGTAAGATACTAAAACTTTGTGCAACTGGGCATGTGCATTGTGTCCCTTTCGTTGTTTCTGAATAGATTACGTGCAATCAAAGCCACAAAAAAAAAAAAATCGACAACAGAGATTACTAATAACTACAAACCCTGAAGAAACACAAGCTAGATTGCTAGTTTCTGAATCATGTTGGTTGAATCGGCACATTAGTCTATGGAGTACTTGTTTTTATCTTAACATCTGTAAAGTGTCTCGCGTTGCTTTGAAAAATTCAGGAATACCATGTTGCTGAAGCTGAAACCAGCTTTAGTGCTAGAAACTAGGTTAATTGGTTATTGTATTGTTGGGTATTAATTTTCCTAGGGACAAAACTAGATGCGGCTGTCTGAGCAGTGTCGTATTTACGACTCTCAACTATATTTTTTTTATGCAATTCCTATCTGAAATGCTTTAAAATAAACTTGACGCTTGAATTGTGATACTAGTGCCGGGAAATTTTAGTGCCTCTAGTGAAATATTCTGTATAAGAGGGAGACAAGGAGATATATGTTTGTGCTGCCTTCCTTAGTAAAGTGTCCATACCGAAGCAATAAATGTAACCATTTTGTTATTTTCAGTCACATATTAATGAGCTGAAGTCAGATTAGACTGCACATCACCAGTACCAAGCATAAATTTCAGTTTGTGTCTGGGATGGTTGGATATATCGTTCTCTGACCTTAGAGGTTAGAGTCCGTGCATAATATGGTCTTATATACTTTAAACATTCCCCGGAAGAAGCAGATTATTTTTTGCTAAACTTTCTATAAAAAAAACACGTCACTTAGAAGTCAGTAAAAACTCTGTGCTTGCTTGTTAGCCATGGCCCATGTGGCTGCTTGACCTGGTGATCGCTCATCATCTTTGAATTGATATTTTTGTTCCACATCTGACTCTTGTGTCTACTTTTTTCTGATGACACCTTAGGAAGTCTGAGGAATATTTGTATCATATGGCCCTTTAATCTTAAAGTATAATGTAATCAACTGGTCAACTGCTTTAATCCTTTTTCTGATTATTGAGGTAGCAAGAGCATTAAATATTAGCACAGTTTTACGGAACCATATATACTTCCATGCAGGTTGAATCCGACAAAAATGTTCTTCTAGCCCCATATTCTTTATTTGAAGTTTATTTATCTCTCGCATCGTAGTAGGTAGTGATAGTTTATCTTTGTCTTTCAGTGCAGGGGCTTTTACATTGGGTCTTCCTCCTGCTTGGGTTGATCTATCTGATGAAATAGCAACAAATGTGCAACGTGCAAGGTCTAAAATGGCAGAGCTAGCAAAGGCTCATGCCAAGGCTTTGATGCCCTCATTTGGGGATGGTAGAGAAGATCAACACAAGATTGAGACTCTAACCCACGAGATAACAGATCTTTTAAGAAAGTCAGAAAAGAAACTAAAGAAATTATCTTCTGGTGGGACCTCTGAGGAGTCCAATATTAGGAAAAATGTTCAGGTAATAATTATTCTTTTCACAGTTTTGACTTCACCTTGAAATGTAACTGATTTATGGACTTGTTTGTCCACCAACTCGAATCATAAATTATTTTAAGAATTGTGTTATTGGCCCGGTCTTTCTTGTTTATTCCATTAAAACAGAAATTATCAGCTATCTTGTTATATATTTTCATCAGAGACGCAATTGTTTAATCTATTTTGATTCTTTTTATGAAGTAATTTGTAGTTATCATTTGATAACCACCTGCTCATTGTATTAGTATATGTTAAATGGCTGTGACTAGTTTTTCTTTAATGCTGTTACTTCAAGTAGGATACTTGTTAGTTGCTAAAAATGGCAATGCATTTGCTAAAGTTATTATTTGCCAATTCATCTAGGTAGTTTGGGTGAATATCTCGGGACATAAAATTAATCATGTTTTCCTTTGAACTTATATGGCAGCGTTCTCTTGCTACTGATCTTCAGAGCCTTTCGTTGGAACTCAGGAAGAAGCAATCTACTTACTTGAGGCGCCTCCAGCAGCAAAAAGAGGTCCTCCATACATTTTAACTAAGTATTTAGTGAACTGAATGTGTTAATCTGAATCATTTCAAATGGACTGATAGATTCATATGATTCGATGCCTTAAATTAAATTTTATATTTAGCTAGAGGAAAAATACACCATACTACAGAAACAATTCACTGACAAGTTGCTTGGTGTTTCTTATAGGGTCCGGATGGGGTCGATTTGGAAATGAATTTAAATGGGAAGCAAACCAGGGATGATGACGAGTTTGATGACTTGGTATGTTGATATTCATTTCTCATTAATATAGACTACTCTTTTGTTATAATCATTTCTCTGCTCTCATGGTTGCAATTCTAGTTAACTAAGTCCAAGAACTTTTTACTTTCTTATTAGTCTTACCTTTGGTAAATTTTCAGAATACTGACCATATATGTGGAATATGATAATCGGGTAAAAATATATCAATAATTGTTTTCCATCTTAGTTTGGGACAATGCCACTTAGCTCAGACATCTGGAAAAAGAAATCAATATAGACTATAGTTTTGGACAAAGATGTTGTTTATACCATGAAACACACCAAAAAACCATGTAATTTTACCATAATAATATGTGCTTTAGAGAAGAGGTAAGTTGGAAAATCCTAACACAGTGTGGCAACTTTCAGAATAAAAATTGATGTCTAGTAGTTAATTTAAAAGATCTTTTATGCACAAAAAAGGAAGTTCGTCATCTTCATTTAGTCTGTTTTGTGATCTTTCGTACCTTTTTTACTAGAAGGATTTACGTCACCAAACAAGCTGAGCCAAGCGTGAATAGTAATGATACTTGTAAGAAATGCTAGATTTAACCGTCATGGCAGCTAAGTGGATATTACTTGTATTATACATGTAATTACCCTAAATTTTAGGGGCACTTGTAAATTAAATGTAAAATTAACTTATTAATGGGTTCCAAGATACGCTATTCTAGACTGATTAGTGATAATTCCAATACGTGTTAGATAATTATTTGTAAAATGACTTTAGTGGCTCTACCCCGATCCCATGGCTTGTCGAATGTCATAACTTCATAACATGCTAAAATAAAACTCGGCAAGTGACTATTAGTGGCTGTACTTTATCACTTGCCTTGTCTAAATGTACATTCACAGTGAGTTTAAGAGCTTCTCCAAGCTGAATTCTGTAAGGCACAAGTCTGCAATGTTAGTTTTAGTAGGCTTCATTGGAGCCTGAGTCTGTAAATTAGTTCTTTTATGATTTTGGCTATTTCATTTGCTGCACTCAGTCGAGTCTCAAGAGCCTAGAGGTGGCAGTTTTAACCATATATCTATGATTGGGTCACTTCAAACGTCCAGTTATGTTCTATCTCTAATAGGAAATTGGTAACATGAAAAAGTTTTTTAAAAGGAAATGGGTCAAGCGTTTGAAAATGATCCAACCTCTTATATTCGTTTCTATGCAAAATATCAGATTGCTATATAGTTTCATAGTCAAACTTATCGCATATACTATAAAATTAGTGTTTGGAGGAGACTCGCCTGTATTTACCACCTCTACAAGTTCCCATTCTTTTAAAACCAAATGGAACTTGTCATTATTTTCCTTGCTTTTAACTTTATATGCACCGGAAGTCGGTGTGATGCTCTTAAACCTACCACATACTTTTACATTAATATGTATAGTTAGAGGACTTAGAGCATGCCTATGCCTTTTTATCTATGAATATTTCTTATTTAATAACACTCGAGTCATCTATCTAGGGTTTCAATGAACATCAAATGGCCAAGTTGAAGAAAAGTGAAGCTTTTACTGTGGAAAGGGAGAAAGAGATCCAACAGGTTGGTGCAAAGCAGTTGTATATGTGTTTCTTTTTCCGTCTATATGCTAATTTGATCATCCTTTAAAGGTTGTGGAATCAGTAAATGAGCTGGCACAGATTATGAAGGATCTTTCTGTCCTTGTGATTGACCAGGTCAGAAAACCCGTCTGTTGTCTCTAAATGGTACATGATTTTTGTGGTATATATAACTGGATTTAATTTTTGAAAGCAGGGAACAATTGTTGATAGAATAGACCACAATATTCAGAATGTCGCTGCATCAGTGGATGATGGCCTTAAACAGCTACAAAAGGTTGTCCCTAACCCTTAAATACTTCTAGAACTGTATTTTCTATGGAAAAAATAACAGTTCGGTTATGTTTTCTTTTCGTTCAAACGGGTCACAACTTGTTTTATTACTACGTAGTACTACTTTATAAATAGTTCTCTTCTAAAATCTAAAGCATTATTGTATAAATGAAGTTTTTGTGATCTTATGAAATAAAAAAAATGTTTTCAAGTTGACCTGATAAGAGCAGTTGAGGCCCAATGCTTATTTTTGACGTCTCCCTGACTACGTTTGGATGTTCTGATGAAACTTGCAGGCAGAGCGAAGTCAGAAACGAGGGGGGATGATAATGTGTGCTACAGTACTTGTTGTCATGTGCTTCGTAATGTTGGTTCTGTTAATTCTCAAGGAGATTCTTTTCTGATCTACCTCACATTTCTCTTTTGAAGTATTCTGCTTACAAAATTACTGTTGTAACCTTCCCCGACCATCCTTAAACATGCAAAGACACTTACAATCGTGTTATACGAAAGGTAAGTTTTGGATTCACAAGAGCGAAAGAGTATGTGTATAATCCGGTGAAGTGGCTTGTCCATGGTCATGTATAGAGGATTTTATAGTGTAATTGGTAGGAGACGTTATCGATTTATAGTACTGAGAATTGGTTTGTAGTTTGGTTATTAAGCGGCTGGATTTTCTTATTTTGTATCGATTTTTTCATCAAATACTATCGAAGAGTTTATTCTTAAATAAATTGACCATCACTAGCGACTCTTGAGGTTAATTAACAAGTCTGGAAAATTGCAAACATTTTCAAAGGTTAAAAGACAATTTCTCGTCAAATAGCCACCAGATAGACAATTAGTGGAAATTCAATTACGAAATTCAAGGTGCATATAACTAATTTAAATTCAAGATACTGAACAAGTTGCTTTCATAGCTCAGTTGGTTAGAGCACCCGTTTAGTAAGCGGGAGGTCTTAAGTTCGACTCTCAATGAAAGCAATTCACGTGACCTATTTGTCACATTTAATATAAATGTGTCAACTGGCCATGCGTTTTGCCAAAACTCGTAATAATACTTTTTGTCAAAACTAAAGTAGAACTCGCGAATCGTTCAAAAAAAAAAAAAAACATACAACAGGCCTAATATATATACAGATTAAAACATCTGTAATGACGCACAAGATCAAGTAGTGATCGCAGACACACGGATCCTACCACTAAAGATTACAACAAATTGACAAACTTGTTTGATGATTACATTGAGAAATTAAAATAGGAATCATATTCTGCCATTTTTTTGGCAGTGACATCACTGAACCCCACTTGAGTGCAGCCCGGATCTTACACCCCCTTACCCGGGGTGATCCATTCCCCGAGAAAATAATTCCAAAACCAGAGGAAACAATATCTATGATTTGGTTACTTGTATCAATGAACAATTCATTTCCACGCCATAGGGATGTCCCAATATCAGCAAGAAGATCATCTTGGCCATAACCTCCGCTGCTGAATTCTTTATATACGAAACTGTTCCTCAAAGCCGAAGAAAAATATTCCATAGAACAAGGACCATGTCCCACACCACTTTCCGTTCCACTACTGCTATCGGCCACTCCATATAGGTGTGTTTCATGCTCATCTATATAAAGCAAGGTGCTGTTAGAAGCAATATGTGAGATATTCTTCCTACAAATACATATTGCAAGATTTTATATATACCTTGTTGCAGAAGAGGGATGTTAACACCTTCAATATCTACACTTTCACTTTTGAGTTGGTCTTGGTGTAGTACCATAGACTTCAAAACTTGGACTCCAAAAATGGACGATTCATCAATTGATTTTAAGTTTTTGTTAACCTTCTGCTTTGAAGCTTCCACCATAGGCTGCAAATCACCAATTAAGTTTACATCAGTTTTGACTTTGAGCACAAGGCATCACAACAACAATAATACTTGTCTAGAGGATCATAAGTATATATGACTAGAAAACTAGTAAAAATGTGATATGAAGTACATACCATCTGATACACAGAGAGTTTATCTAGAGGCTGATAATTTTGGCCATCAAAGGTTGCACCTACAACCGTTGTTCGTGTATGTGTCCGGAACGTACGAATCGATCCGGAACACATGACCCGATCCGGAACAAACACTTCCTTCTAGAAGAAGTCAACGATAGTCAACAAAGAACTCAGCAGGCACACTTCCTATAAAATAGGGAGTGTGTCCCCAATCGGGCCAACCAAGGCCCATCACCATTCCCGGCCTTTTAGGAATCAGACTAGTATAAATACCCCATTTGGGTTCAAGGTTTAGGTTAACTCTTTTACCCTTATTACTTTTTACTTATATACTTTTACTCTCTTTTCCCCTTCGGATTTTTACCCCTTACTTACTCTCACGCCGGAGCTTGGTCTGGGTTCTCACACCCGGACGAGGCTAACGCGTTACTTTGGTTTCAGGATATTCGAAGCATACATCACCCAAGATCCGATCCGGTCAACCCATTCGGATCTCCGCAAAGAATTGCACGAACATTTGGCGCCATCCGTGGGACTTGATATTCTATCTACCAATTGCATAGAATGGCAGGTCCTACTCCTCCTGTCACTCCGACAGGTCCTAACCTTCCGATTGACTTGACTTCTCCGAACAATCAGAACCTCACCAAGGAACAACTTGAGCAACACATCTCAACCCTGCGGCTGCTAGTCAAAGAGCATAACCGGAACGCCGTGGAACCTGTCCGGCTAAGTTTCATTGAAGAAGATGAGGGAAGCAGCAACACTAAGATAGTAAGAGGCAAGGTGGTGTCCGATGCGGATTTAAAGAAACCTTTCAAGGAAGCCGTCAAATCCCCTCTCACTCAAAGAATTATTGACTTCTCCGGACCCGAGTACAAGATGCCCGCCACAGTCAAGACATACGACGGAACGGGAGATCCGGAGGACCATTTGAATCGCTTCACCGGAGCAGCCAATTCGGGCGAATGGCCAATGCCGGTTTGGTGCAGGATGTTCCAGCAAACGCTAGAAGGGGGAGCTAGGGGATGGCTTGAAAGCCTTGACACTGACAGCATTGATGAATGGGCAGAGCTAAGGAAGGCATTTGTCAAGAGATACTCGATCCGAAAGCTATGTCATAAAGGCCCACATGAGATAACCAAGATTGTGAGAAAGGCAAATGAGTCATTAACAGATTTTAAAGAACGATGGACAGTCGAAGTAGGTCTCATCCACAGAGTTCCGGAAGTCATGAAAATTTTGGCATTTATGGATTCGGTCAAAAGTCCAGAGCTGGCAAAAAGGTACTCGGACAAAGTTCCCATATCAGTGGACGACATGATGGAGAGGTTGGATGATTTCGTCCGATCCGAGGAAGCATTCGCCAACACTGAGCTACCAAAAGGGGAAGGAACGGAGCCATACCGGAAGCCCAACCCTCCCACCCAAAGAAGGGATGATCGCAACCAAAAGTACCATGGCTGGAACAACAATAGGAGAAATGATGGTCGAGATGCATATAAGGGAAGAGATTTCTTCAACAACAGAAACAGGGATAGAGATAACAGGGCACCATACCCACCACCCCGGAATGACAATTATCACAGGAATGATTACAACCGAAACAATTACCATGACCGAAACAGAGTGGCCCCGGTCTTAAGTGTGAATTCCTTGACAAAGAACCTGAAAGAAATCCTTGCTACCGAAACACAGCTTCGTCTACCTCCTCCCCGTCCAATGAACAATCCGGCAAGAGGTGGAAACATGGATCGTTATTGTGACTACCATCAGGATAAGGGGCACTTTACCAACGATTGCATCCAGCTAAGGAAACAAATTGAGCTAGCCCTAGAGTCTGGAAAGCTGAATCATCTTGTCCGGGATGTACGTCAAAGAGGACGAGACAATCGAAGAGAAGAGGCTCCAAGGCAAGACAAGATTATAAACATGGTCCGGACATTACCGGAAAGGGAAAAAAGGAAAGCTAGAGAAACAACCGAAAGCTGGATGAGAGCCCCAATCACTTTTCCACCATTGGAAGAAGATGAAATGTCCGATGATCCAATTATCATAGAGGCCGAGTTGGGAGGTTATCTGGTACGAAGAGTTTACGTAGATGAGGGAGCATCGGTGGAAATTATGTTCGAGCATTGCTTCGAGAAACTTCCAACAAGCATCAAGTCAAAATTGAGGAACACGCAAACTGATCTCGTCGGATTCGCTGGAGAAGTAGTCAAACCAATGGGAAAGATCGAACTTGAAGTCCGTTTCGGATCAGACAGCTTAGTCCGAAGAACTCATATGAAGTTCGTAGTGATCAGCGCACCGTCACCATACAATGTGATCCTAGGAAGGACAGGCATCCGGATCCTCCGAGCTGTACCATCAACCATTCATGCCATGATGAAGTTTCCCACTCCAAGAGGAGTAGCCTCGCTAGTCTCTCGTTCAGTCATCGTCTCGGAATGTAGGCAAATAGCAAAAAGACAAGCGCCAACACCCACAACCAACAACAAGACCGTGACGGCTGAGTTACCATCCGGTACGGAAAGCATCATGATTAACCCTGCCTATCCGGAACAGCTTACCACTATTGGGGGCGGACTGACCCCAGCTTGCCAAACAGCATTAAAGAACCTGCTGAAAGACAACTTGGACGTATTCGCATGGGAACCATCAGATATGACAGGAGTGCCGAGGCGAATCATGCAACATAACTTGAATGTCAATGAGAGCTTAGACCCGGTATGTCAGAAAAGACGAATGCTAGGATCCGAAAAGAGCAAGGCCGTAACCAAAGAAGTGGAAGAGCTAGTGGCAGCAGGAATAGTCAGACCGGTAAAGTACCCAACGTATATCTCCAACCCGGTCATGGTGAAAAAGAGTGATGGGTCGTGGAGGATGTGCGTAGATTTCAAAAATCTTAATTCAGCATGTCCGAAGGACTACTACTCACCTCCGGACATTGATGAAAAAATTGAATCCATAGTAGAATCTCGCTTCAAGTGTTTCTTGGACGCATACAAGGGTTACCATCAAATTCAAATGGCCCCGGAAGATGAAGAGAAGACAGCCTTTTACACGGATCAAGGCACCTTTTGTTACACTAAGATGCCCTTCGGATTGAAAAATGCCGGAGCAACATATCAAGGACTAGTTGATTCAGCCTTTCAAAGTCAGATAGGACGAAACATGGAAGCATACATTGATGACATGGTGATTAAGAGCAAGGATGAGAGGAGCATGTTAGCAGACGTTACAGAAACCTTTGACAACCTTAGACAAATCAACATGAAGCTGAATCCAGTCAAGTGCTCGTTTGGGGTAGAAGAAGGCAAATTCCTGGGATACATCATCACTCCGGAAGGCATACAGGCCAATCCGAAAAAGACTAGGGCCATTATTGACATCCAATCACCAAAGACATGGAAGGAGATGCAATCATTAAGTGGCAAACTAGCAGCTTTGAACCGATTCTTATCACGATCCGCCGAAAGGGCACTCCCATTCTTCAACACACTAAAAAATATCACAAAGGAGAATAAGCATGAGTATAAATGGACCGCGGAGGCAGAAGAGGCATTCCAGCAAATGAAAAAATTGATCATGAACTTACCAACCCTTACCACACCAAGACCAAAGGAACCCCTGTACATGTACTTGGCAGCATCACAAGAGTCAATTAGTGCAGTGCTGCTCACTGAAAGGAATGGAAGACAATGCCCGATTCACTATATTGGCCGAACACTCAGTGATGCGGAAAAGAACTATTCTCCCATGGAAAAATTGGCTTTAGCCCTGCTAAAAGCATCAAGGAGACTTAGAAGATATTTCGAAGGCCATGACATAAATGTAATCACAGACCAACCAATCAAGCAGATACTAAGTAAGGCGGATGCGTCCGGAAAGTTGGCTAAGTACACAATTGAGTTGGGGGCTTACAAAATAGAATACAAACCAAGAAATGCAATCAAAGGGCAAGTTTTGGCAGACTTCCTAACTGAAGCACCTATAGGTCAGGCAGCAGAAGAGTTCTTCCAGGTGCCTATTCCGAAGCCGGATAAGGATGAGATAGAAATGTGGACCCTCTTCACAGACGGAGCATCCAGTGCCCAAGGTGCAGGAGCCGGATTGGTCCTCATCAGCCCAACCGGAACTGAATTCACTTACGCCCTCCGGCTGAATTTTGAGACCACCAACAATGAAGCAGAATACGAAGCCCTCCTAGCAGGTCTAAGAATGGCAATACAGATGAAAGTGGGAAGGATTGAGGTCCGAGTAGACTCAAAGCTGGTAGCAAACCAGGTCAACGGAACATACGAAGCAAATTGTGATAGAATGATAAAATACCTAGCTGAGGCAAAGGTTTTGATATCAAAGTTTTCCCATTTTGCGATCATGAACATAACAAGGAGTAAGAATCAGAAGGCTGACGTCCTAAGCAAGCTGGCGACGTTGGCATTCGACCACTTAACAAAAGAAGTCTTGGTGGTGTTGGGAATAAATTTAGGCCAGAACACTTGAACGCTGACAAGAACAACTCAAGCGTTGACAAGAGCAAAGTGAGCGCTGACAGCATAAGCGTTGACAAGATAAAGTCAAGCGTTGACAGATTGAAGACAAGCACTGATGGAAGATGTGAGCTACACGTATATTATATTCTAGATTACTTCTAGTAAGGATAGAAACGACAATGTATTTTCTATGTTTATCTTTACCTAGAATAGTTGATTCGTAGCTTATTGTACAAGACTTCTTGTTCTATAAAAGAAGATCTTTTAGGTTAAAGTTATATATCAGTTTTCATAAGTTTTCGATTGTTAAGCTCTTTCATTGTAATCAACAAGAATCATTCTAATACAAGTGAAAGTTTGTTTAACATCATTGTGTTTTAGATCAAGTGTTAATTCCGCATAACACTTTGTTACTTTATTCATAAGCAAAGGTTTCTCTACGTGTAGTACTTGATCTAATCTCGTATACACAAAGCTTAATCGATCTAAGTTTGGGATCAACAAGTGGTATCAGAGCTTGTTGAGAAACTTTTGATCTTTAAGTAACGCAAGAACCCTAAAACACCAAACCCTAAAAACCCTAAAATTCTCAAAACCCTAAAAACATCATGTCTGGCACAAATCAACCTCCTGCTTTGCTACAAAACAACTTCTCAAACCCTAGTATCAAGATTCCCATGTTTGATGCCAGGAACTTTGAGCTTTGGAAGTCCAATTTTGAGCAATATATAGCTATTCATGACTACACTCTTTGGGAGATTATCGAATATGGGAACACATTCGATAAAGCAGCAAAGATTACTGCTGCAATTGCCACAAGGACAGCTGTTCCTAATTGTCCTGAATCTGATAAGGTGGAAAAGCCTGAAGATGGGAGAGCTGTAGCTGTTGAAGACATAGCCAAGAAGAGGGTGGACATGAAAATCCTGAACATCTTGAAACATGCCCTAGGTCATGAGAATCAGCACAAGTACAAACGTTTTGAGTCTGCAAAAGAGCTTTGGGAAGCTCTTGAAGTAGCACATGGTGGCAATGCTGACACAAAAGAAGAAAAGAAGAAGCAACTATTGCATGAGTATGCTGTCTTTAAAGCTCAACCCAATGAAAATCTCAGCAGTGTGAGAAGTAGACTTCTTGACATCACAAGTCAACTTTCCTTCATGGGAAAACAGATTGATGATCCTGAATTGAATGCTACTTTTCTCAAAAGCCTTGGTGATGTATGGAAGATTGAGACAAGATCCATTCTTGTCAATAATACCCACAAGACTTCCAGGTTTGATGACATCTTCAACAAACTAAGACTGTTGGAGAATGAATGGCAATTGGAAAGTGATAATAAATCTTCCAGCAGCAACATGGCCTTCTTCTCTCAAAGTGAAGGCCAATTTGATTCCATGAACTTCTATGGACATTCAGCAACTGGATCTCAAGGTGTCAGCGCTGGATGTCAATCTGTCAGCGCTGGATCATATCCTGTCAACGCTTTGTACTCAAGCGCTGACACACACAATCATGGCGCTGATAGAATTAAACCTGCTGGTTTTGATCTTGATACTGTTTGTGCATTCATTGCTTCTTTGCCCAGTGATTCAAGGATTACATATGAAGATCTTGAGCAGATAAGTGATGAACAATTGGAAGAGATGGACATCAAGTGGACTATGGCTCTTGTAAGTTTAAGAGCAAACAGGTTCAATAAAAGGTTCAAGAAGAAGATGACCTTTAATGCTAAGGATGTTGCTGGATTTGACAAATCCAAGGTGGAGTGCTACAACTGTCATAGGATGGGGCACTTTATGAGGGAATGTAGATCTCCAAGGAGATCTGATGCTGGGAAGCCTTCAAGCCAAATGATTAAGAGCCCAGATCCCAAGGCCATGGTTGCTGTTCAAAAAATTGATGGTGTTGGGGAATGGGATTGGAGCTGGATGGCTAAGAATGAGGAAGAGGACAGAGCTTTGGTTGCTGAAGTTAAAGAAGAGCATGCTGAATATGCTCTCATGGCACACTCCTCCTCTTCATCAGATAATGAGGTATATGATGATGCTTTCTGTTCTAAGGGTTGTCGTTTAAATACTGAAAAATTAAAACAAGAGATAGTTAAATTATTAGATGAGGCAAGTACTGAAAGATTCAAAGTATCTAATTATCAAATTGCTCTTACCCAAACAGAAAAGACAGTAGCTGAGTATAAGAAAATGGAGTTTGATTTAAAGGATCAAATAAACATCTTAAAACATGAGTTATTTCAGAGTAAAGATGTTCAAGATATAGTAAATAGGGTTAATCTTGATTTGATAGCTCAGTTAGAAGAGGCTAACAAAAATAAAGATAATGTGAGTCTTAAAATCCAGAGATTTGATAAGGCCACACAATCCCTAGGAGAGTGTGTTAGCAAACAAAGAGTCTCTAAGGATATGAGTGGGATTGGGATGAATAATTATACTGTTGTTCCACCACCAGCTGGGGATTTCTATGGTGTCCAATCAAAGGACTTATCTTGGACTGGCTTGCCAGAATGTCAAGAGGAGGAATTCATTCCTCCACCTAGAGTGATTTCCCCAGTTGAGGAATACAAGCAAAAGCTGACTGACCTAGATGAGTGGAAGAAAGCAAACCACACCTTGTTTGTTAAGGGAGGGTTATTGTGTGAAAGTCCAAATGAGCCCACACCAATCACGAGCCTTGATCCTAAACCTATTAAGATCACACACCCTACCACTGGCAAAGCTGTTGACCTTGGCCCACAAACTGTTAGAAAACCTAGTGTTAAGTATGCAGAGATGTATAGGAATACTAGGTCACCAAAAAGCCAAGTTAGTGATCATGGAACAGGCTTCTTTGCTTCTAGACCTAAGACTATGTCTAGAAAAGCTTGTTACACATGTGGTAGCTTCTCACATTTGGCCTACAAATGTGTCAATGCTTCCAATGTCAACGCTGATAGGAACCATTTCAGCGCTGACAAAAGTCAACATAGGTCAAACACTGTCAGACCCAATACCTTTGTGAACAAAAGTTCACAAGTTGTTAGACCAGCCCCATTCTTTTCTAGAGGGTCTAACACACAAGGCCTAAGACCTTTTCAAAAGTCAAACACTTGGTCAAATAGGCAATGGGTTCCTGTAGCAAACCCTAGGTTCAACGCTGATAAGAGTAATCGGGGCGCTGACAAGAGAAATTTCAGCGCTGATAGAAACACTGCTAAACCTAGGTATTTGCAGCCACAGGGAAATAGGTCTAAAGCTTCTACTAGCTTAACATGGAGACCAAAACAAGACCAGAACCCTAATAATACTGGTATTTCTATGACATGCAACAGGTTTCATTATATTTCAAAGGCATTGTCAACACCAATTGGGGTTAACTGGGAATTTCATTCAAACAGGGATGAAAATGGGGTTGTTATGAGAACCAAGTCTGTTCTTGTTGAACAACCAAATGAATCCAAGTCTTTCAAGGCTTGGGTTCCCAAAGAAAACTAATGTGTTTTCTTTATGTGCAGGGCATTCAGATGAAGATCAATGACTATGGATACTGGGATAGTGGATGCTCAAGGCACATGACAGGAAAGGAAGACTATCTGACCAATTTCTCTCCTATTCAAGATGGTGATAAGGTATACTTTGGAGGGGGCTATGGAACAATCACAGGAAAAGGAACCCTTGTCACCAACAATCTAAGATTTGAGAATGTCTTCCTGGTAAAAGAACTGGATTATAATTTGTTTAGTGTATCACAAGTGTGTGATAACAAAAATAAGGTTCTTTTCACAGATACTGAGTGCTTGGTGTTAAGCAAAGATTATAAGCTCCCTGAGGAAAAATATATAGATTTTAGAACACCAAGGCATAAAGACATATATAATGTGAATCTTAATGGAATTAAGGTAAATAATAAAATGTCATGTCTGTATGCTAAAGCCTCAGTAGATGAAAGTAATCTTTGGCACAGGAGATTAGGGCACATAAACTTTAAGAATATTAATAGACTTGTGAGGCTTGGTTTAGTTGATGGTTTGCCTGAAAAGGCTTTCCACAATGACCACTCTTGTGTTGCATGCCTTAAGGGCAAGCAGCACAAGGTCTCATTCAGGTCTAAACAGGTGCACTCTAGTTCTAAACCACTTCACTTATTGCATATGGATCTCTTTGGTCCAACTAATATAGAAAGTTTGAAGGGTAAATCATATTGTTTTGTTATTACTGATGATTACTCCAGGTTTACATGGACTTTCTTTTTAGCCAAGAAAAGTGAAACTGCCCTAAGTCTGATTAATTTCATTACCCAGATTGAAAAGAAGAATGGTAATGAGGTCAAAATTATTAGAAGTGACAATGGGGGTGAGTTTAGAAATCAGTTATTAGATGATTTTTGTGCCAAGAAAGGGATTACTAGGCAGTTTAGCATAGCTAGAACCCCATAGCAAAATGGGGTTGCTGAAAGGAAGAATAGGACCCTTATTGAAGCAGCCAGAACCATGTTGGCTGATGCCCACTTTCCTATAGCCTTTTGGGCTGAAGCTGTTAACACAGCTTGTTATGTTCAAAATAGGGCATTGGTCAACAAGATACATAATAAGACACCTTATGAATTACTTTGGGGAAGGAAGCCTAATATTGGCTTTCTTAAGCCATTTGGTTGTCATGTAGTTGTGTTAGAAACTAGTGAGGCCCTAGGAAAATTTGATTCAAAAGGTGATGAAGGCTACTTCATGGGTTATTCAGTGCAGAGTAAAGGATATAGGGTTTACATTAAAAAGGAAAAACGTATACTTGAAAAGGTACATGTTAGGTTTTTAGAAAGTAAACCTAGTGATCCTGAGAGTGGTCCAAATTGGTTGTTTGACTTAGAACCTTTGTCTAGAGCTTTAAATTATATGCCTGTTACTGATCCAGACATTGTGAAGGTAACTTCAAGTGTTTTGGAAAAGATAATTGGTAATGTTTCAGGTATACAGGTTGCTAAGGAAGATGGACCACCAGCAGTTAAATCATCTCCCACACAAGAATTTGTTACACTTCCTATATGGACAGATGAGTATTATGCTGCTGCTACTGCTGCAAGGAAAGATAATGGTGGTGTTCAAATACCACCAACTACAAACATGCATGATTCTTCAGGCGCTGACAAAGGGAAATCAAGCGCTGACACGACCAATTCAGACGCTGATGGCTCCAACGCTGACAACAGCAGTTCAAGCGTTGTTAGCCCAAACGCTGACAAGCAAGGTTCAGAGTTTGATGACACCTTTGCACATCTTTTCTCTTCCCATTTTGAACAAGGTGGACCTTCTAATGTCCATGAAGAGATTTCTGTTGATCAAGAAGAATCTGAAGAAGATATTGGCAATATGGAGCGTGAAGTTGAGGACACCAGACTTTTTGAAGGAGGAGTTCTCACTTCTACAGCTAAGGATCACCCCACATCTCAGATCATTGGTGATGTTATGGCTCCAGTTCAGACAAGAAGATCTCATCAAGGTCTTGGTGGATTTATTGCCAATATACACAAGAAGGTTGATACCCCTCTTGTACAAGCATGTTTGTTTGCCTGTTTTCTGTCACAGGAAGAACCCAAGAAAATTTTTGATGCTCTCAAAGAACCAAGTTGGGTGGAAGCAATGCAGGATGAGCTTCACCAATTTGCTATACAGGATGTTTGGGAGCTGGTTGATTGTCCTAGATATGTGAGACCAATTGGGACAAGATGGGTTCTAAGGAACAAGAAAGATGAAAGAGGCATTGTGGTCAGAAACAAGGCACGTTTGGTAGCTCAGGGTTATACACAAGAGGAAGGCATAGATTATGAAGAAGTCTTTGCTCCAGTTGCAAGAATTGAAGCTATCAGAATTTTCTTAGCTTATGCTTCTTGCATGAACTTTACTGTTTATCAAATGGATGTGAAGAGTGCTTTCCTCTATGGCACAATTGTTGAGGAGGTTTATGTAATGCAACCTCCTGGTTTTGAAGATCCTGAGAATCCAGACAAGGTTTATAGAGTAAAGAAGGCAATGTATGGACTTCATCAAGCCCCAAGAGCATGGTATGGTACATTGTCCACCTACTTGGTGGAAAATGGTTTCAAGAGGGGCACCATAGATCAGACCTTGTTTACAAAGAAGAAAGGAAAACATGTGTTGCTTGTGCAGGTCTATGTTGATGATATCATTTTTGGGTCCACTGATCCAAAAATGAGTGAGGACTTTTCCAAGCTCATGACAGATAAATTCAAGATGAGTGCAATGGGTGAGATGAACTTCTTTCTAGGTTTACAAGTTCAGCAGAAAGAAGATGGTATCTTCATCTCCCAAGACAAGTATGTAGCTGAAATCTTGAAGAAATATGGTTTTTCTCCACATGAAAAGGAGGCTTCCACTCCTATGGATAGACAACATCCTTGGGGAAAAATTGGAGCTGGAAAGGATGTGGATGTTAGGCACTATAGATCAATGATTGGATCATTGATGTATCTTACAGCCTCAAGACCTGACATCATGTTTGCTGTGTGTGCATGTGCACGCCATCAAGTGACTCCCAAAGAATGTCACCTTTTTGTTGTGAAGAGAATTTTTAGGTACTTAAGATGTTATCCAGATCTTGGATTATGGTACCCAAAAGATTCTCCATTGGACCTTATTGCATATTCAGACAGTGACTATGGTGGTGACAAGTTTGATAGGAAATCCACAACTGGTGGATGCCAATTTCTTGGGAGCAGATTGATATCTTGGCAATGCAAGAAACAAACAGTGGTGGCAAACTCTACAACTGAAGCAGAATATGTTGCTGCAGCTGCTTGTTGTGGACAAGTCTTATGGATTCAGAACCAGCTGTTGGATTATGGGTATAATTTTATGCATACCAAGATTTTTGTAGACAATAACAGTACTTTATGCATTATTAAAAATCCTGTACATCATTCTAAAACCAAACACATAGAAATTAGACATCATTTTATAAGAGATTGCTTTGAGAAAGGTTTAATACAACCAGATAGGGTAGACACAGAGGACAATGTGGCTGATTTATTAACTAAACCTTTTGATGCTGGAAGATTTCAATATTTGGTAACAAATATTGGAATGGTTAATCTCACTTAATATGTGTTTTGGAATCTTTTTGTAAAAGTATGTACAGGATTATGCATTGTTATTGGTCTTTGTGATGATTTAGATGTTCCACATTATTTTTCTAACACTGACAAAGGTAAATGTAACGCTGTCAAGTGTTATTTTGCCGTTGTTAGAGATATTATGGTCTAACGCTGACAAGAGTTCCTTCAACGCTGATAAGTGTTGTCGGGACGCTGTCAGCAACAAATGTTAGTTTTGTGGTTTTCATCTAAATGTGCAGGTAATGGTAGCTTTATGCCATTGGATACAGAGTTTCTTATGGATCTTTGAAGAGCTATTTGGACATGTTTTGTTTATGGATGATGGTTGGAATATTTATATTCCTATCTTGACATAAATTTTTAATGTTCATATATATTATTGAGAACTCATGTATCATAGTTTAAGGGGAGGTTTAAGGAACCTTTAGGACTCTTGGGTATTCTTAGAATACTCTTATCACAATTCTAGATTGTGTCCACTGGTGAGTATGGGTTAGTTTTACTAAACCATGAGGCACTGTAGCATGCATAGTATATCAACTTTGCATGCTGCCAAGACATTTTTGGCCTAGAATTGGTTGTGGTCTGTTGGGAGGCTTGGGAATCCTTTTGATATGGGTTTTACCTGGGAGTAACAAGGATTTTATGAGGTAACTTGGTTGTTAAGAATTTTGGTTAGCAAGGGACACTAGAGGACTGTTATGTCTATCTTGCTTATGCAAGTGTGCATAACTGGACAGTGCTTGCCGCCCTATGATAATTATCAGCTTTTGGTTATCTTCTCTAGGATAAATTACTTGTTAAGGTCATTTTTCACTTTTTAAAACAATTTTATTTTTGGACGCTGACAAGATTTTTCCAAGCGTTGTTGTGACCAAAATGGACGCTGACATGGCTTTAGGCGAACGTTGACAAGATTATAGCCGTTGGGCGTTGATGGGTTATATTTGACCGTTGACAAACAATGGGACCTACCCAGTTGTTACTTTTTGACATATTTTCAAGCCGTAATTTTAGGAGTTGTTACTTTCATTAAATGCATGGGATAACTTATAAACTTTTTCAATATTTTCATGATTGATTTTTGAAAATCTTTGCCTATTTTTGGGCCAATCACGTGCATTCATCCACTCCTATAAATTTGGCTCCTATTTTAAACAGGGTATCTATAATTCTTGTCTAACACTTTTCTCTTATCAACCTTCATCTTTTATACATCACATTAACAACTTTCATCAATGGCACCAAGATTTAACTCAGCAGAATTGGATTTGGGGTTCAAGTCTCAACACAACATGATTGCTTATCTTGTTGCTGATAATACTTTGTTCCCTCAATACACTCAGATGGTGGAGTATTTGAATGCATCCCCATTAAGGTATGCTCTTTCTCATGCCCCACTCATTCCAGTCACACACATTAAACAGTTTTGGAACACTGTTAGTTCCTCAACAGTTAATGGAGTGACAACATTGACTTCTATTGTACATGGGAGACCTTGGGTGGTTACTGAGGCCTTGGTACGCCAGGCCTTGCATCTTAATGATGCTGATGGTATAACCATGCTTCCCATATCTGAAATAGAACAAGGGCTTAGGGCTTTGGGATACCCTATTCCTGATGAAGGTACTCTTAATAAGTACCATAAGCAGGAATTTCCCCCAGCCTGGAAGTACCTAATTCACATTCTCCTTCAATGTTTGAGTCCCAAATGTACTGCACACAATGAGATCAATAGATCCATTGCATCTGCTATTGTGTGTATTACAACAGGGCAAAATTATAACTGGTCTAAAATGATTTTTGAAGGAATGTGTAAAAACAAGGGGACAAAAATGACTTTAGCTTATCCCCGTTTTCTGCAAATGGTTTTTGATGCTCAAAGATATTGTTCAAGGGATCACAATGACTTTTATAAGATCCCTGAACAAAAGAAGGCCATTTTTACCAAGATGAATTCACCACCTCATAGAGACCTACCATTAACCCAAGCCATGCTTGCTGTTATTGCAGCAGCACAACCTCAACCAGACCCTCAACCTCATATTGACCCTCAACCACAACTTGAACCTATCCCTGAACCTTTACCCTCACCTGACCAAATGCAAATAGACCAAAATCCCTTTGACGCTGACACATTTAATGTGGGCGTTGATATGCCTATTTCCACCGCTGACACCCAACCATCACAATCCCAAACACCCCTTAACCAACCTACATCTACACCATCTTCTACACCATCTTCCACACCACCTGAATATAGGTTGATTAAACGCCAAAGGACTGCTGGAGTGTTCTCCTCTGGTGGTCCTAGCCATGAAGCAGAGAGAACCACCACCACAAGTGTGGCTGGTGAACTGGATGAGGCTGGGGCTATTGATACAGGCTTAGATGCTGGTCAAGACAGTCCCAACATAATTAAGTCCTCATCCATGCCCAATGAACCTAACTTGGGAGGTCAAATCCCCATTTTGGAAGAGGGCAGACTGGAACCAATGACGCTTTTAGAATTGACGGCTGTCTGCATTAGCTTGCAAAAGCAAAATGCAGACTTGGTACAAATTGTCAGTAACCAAGGCCTTGAACTCAAAGAATTGAGGGAGAGGATTGTTGTTTTGGAGAGTGCTCATTCAAGGGGAGGTATGGAGGAGTCTTCCAAAGGGGAGGAAGCAAGAAATCTGAGTGATAAGAGCAGTCAAGATGGTCAATCATTGGATATTGCTGAAGCTCTTACTACATTAAAGGAACAAAAAGGTTTTGATACGTCCTTAATCTCTCCAACAAATTTAAATTTATCATTTACAGATATGCTGAGAGAGGTTACACAAGGCGCTGAGGGAAAATATTTAAGCGTTGATAAGACAAGTTTGGACGCTGACAGAAGTATTTTGGGCGCTGATAGAGGAAATTTGGGCGTTGACAGATCTGCATATGGAGGAGATGTATTCCAGTCATCATCTATCATCAAAGATGTTCCTACTCAGGTATTATCATCTACCCTACCAACAATTGAACCAACAGATAAGGGTAAGGGTAAGTTGGTAGAAGAAATTGTTCCAAAGAATGCAGCTCAGGTTGAATTTGATAGAAGATTGGCTGAGCAAATGATGGAACAAGGTGAGAAGGAAAAGTCACCATTTGTTGTGACTTCTGAAGAAGAAAGTGATGGAGCTAGCTCAGATTCAAGTGTGATGATTGTTGAACCAGAAAGACTTGAGTATGGTGATGAGCTTGCTAGGGAAAGGCTGAGAGATTTGAAGTTGCAAATTGATTTTGATATGCCAGAGGTAGTTCAGATGTACAATTCTTGGGAAGAAAGCTGTATGGATAATCCAGACTTAACCATTTCAGACCAAATATGGGGTTTGGAAATTCTTCTTAGAGTTCAGCAGGATTGTAAGGTGATGTTGAAGTACAGGGCAAGCAACATTCTCTCTGAATTGAAAAGGGATAGAAGGAAGCTCTACTTTATGTTGCTCAAATGTCATGGAGTTGGATGGACACATCAGAAGCTGAAGGCTTTGACATTTGATGAGTTGGAACATAGGGCTTATCCTATTTGGGTGAAAGTGCAAGAAGAAAACACTTTCAGACTTCTTTCAGATGAAAGGAAGGAGCAACTTGCAGAAGAGATGGCAATCAAGAAAGCTATGATAGTCCCTAGACCAGTAAAGAAGGGATTTATTCTTGAGTTTCCAAAAGATATGTCTCAACTGTATCCAAGTGAAGCAATCATTAGAAGGAGCCTTAAGCTCTCCCCATTAGAAGCTTCAGATATGGTGCATGTGTTACCACTAGATTCCAGGAATCCAATTGTGAGTTATGAGGAAGATGAATGTGGATTCTGGAAAATTGGAAGATTTGGCAAGGAGGTACACACTTTTACCACTCTCATATCTTTATTTGCAAGTTGTGACAGAGAAGACTTGGTAGACCTTTGGAGGTTGCTAGAGACCAAGTATGAGGCTGAAGCACCAACTTCAGCCAATGGAATAAAACTTTGGACCACATTCAAAAGAATGTGTGGGACAAAAGAAGAAGATCCTGAAATATGGAAGGATCTTGAAGATGACCTCAGTGGTCTTCAATGGAGGTTATATTCAGCTGCAGGTGTATACCATTTGAGTTCTACAAAGTTTGCTGAGTATTTACTTGTAGATGCTCAGTATTTCATATCCAAAGCTGTTTTGGAGAAGATGAAGGATACCCAGTTGGAGATAGACTATACAAGTGACGTGGCAAAGAATTTGATCAGATTTGTTTATTACCAATATGATAAGGTTTGTCAGACTCCTCCAAGTACTTAATGTTTATTCAGAAACTTGATCATAAGAGTGGATATCAAGTTTAGGGGAGGATTGTTGGGAATAAATTTAGGCCAGAACACTTGAACGCTGACAAGAACAACTCAAGCGTTGACAAGAGCAAAGTGAGCGCTGACAGCATAAGCGTTGACAAGATAAAGTCAAGCGTTGACAGATTGAAGACAAGCACTGATGGAAGATGTGAGCTACACGTATATTATATTCTAGATTACTTCTAGTAAGGATAGAAACGACAATGTATTTTCTATGTTTATCTTTACCTAGAATAGTTGATTCGTAGCTTATTGTACAAGACTTCTTGTTCTATAAAAGAAGATCTTTTAGGTTAAAGTTATATATCAGTTTTCATAAGTTTTCGATTGTTAAGCTCTTTCATTGTAATCAACAAGAATCATTCTAATACAAGTGAAAGTTTGTTTAACATCATTGTGTTTTAGATCAAGTGTTAATTCCGCATAACACTTTGTTACTTTATTCATAAGCAAAGGTTTCTCTACGTGTAGTACTTGATCTAATCTCGTATACACAAAGCTTAATCGATCTAAGTTTGGGATCAACAGGTGGAGGTTTTAAACGAAAGGTCTACCGACCGGAATGAGGTAAACACCATAGTAGAAGAAGTAGGCGACAATTGGATGACTCCCATCATTAAATGCCTCAGGGACGGAATCTGGCCAGCGGATGAGAACGAGGCACGACGCTTAAGGTTGAAGCTGCATCAGTATGAAATGATTGATGGCGTTCTATTCAAGAAAGGGTATTTAGAACCAATGTTTCGGTGCGTGGGTCCGTTGCAAGCCAACTATGTTCTTCGGGAAATACACATGGGTTCGTGTAGCATGCACTTGAAGCCAAGGTCGATAGTAGCACAAGCTTTAAGATTGGGGTACTACTGGCCAACCATGCATACAGACGCAAGGGCGGAACTAAAGAAATGCGATTCATGCCAAGTCCATGCACCGGTAGCAAGATTGCCAAAGACGCTGATGAAATCTATCATGGCACCATGGCCATTTTATCAATGGGGAATGGACATTCTAGGTCCATTACCAGCCTCTTCCGGAAATGTGAAATACATAATTGTCGCCATTGATTATTTCACCAAGTGGATGGAGGCTAAACCCTTAGTCAAGATATCTGGAAAGGAAGTAATAAAATTCTTTTGGGACAATGTTGTCTGCCGATTCAGAATCCCAAAGGTAATAGTCACGGACAATGCTAAACAATTCATCAATGAACCATTCAAGAGCTGGTGTTCAGACTTGGAAATCAAGCAAATCAACACAACTGTAGCCCATCCACAAGCAAACGGTCTAGTCGAAAGGGCCAACAAAACCCTCATGGAAGGCATTAAGACAAGGTTGGGTCGAGACAGGAATGGATGGGCAGAGGAGTTACCACACATACTATGGTCCCACCGGACATCATTAAAGCAGAGTAATGGAGAGACTCCTTTCAGCCTCACCTATGGATCCGAAGCAGTCATCCCGGCTGAGATAGGAATGCCCACATATCGGACAATGATGATCAATGAAAAGGACAACGATGATGCCCTGCGCATAAACCTGGACCTCTTACAAGAAAGAAGAGAGATGGCAGCTATCCGGGAAGCAAAGTACAAGACAAAGGTGGAACAGTACTACAACAAGCGAGTTCGACCAGTTGCATTCCGCCCAGGAGACTTTGTGTTCCGAAAGAATGAAGCAAGCAGGGTTCAAAAGGAAGGGAAACTCGCTCCTACATGGGAAGGCCCATACCGTGTCAAAGAAGCATACCAGAATGGCTCATACAAGCTCCTTACCATGAAAGACAAAGAGGTCCCGAGGGTGTGGCATGCAATGAACCTCAGGAGGTGTTATTTGTAATTTCATTTCTATCTTGTAATGGCTCTTTCTCCCTTCAGCAAGGGAAGAGTCCAATTTAGCACTTTATCTAGATTTTATTTCAAAATGTATCAACCTTCACTCCCTCCAGAAGGGAAAGGTCATGTCCTTTGATTTTAATGAAAATGCTTCTCCTCTCGTCATTAAAGGAGGAAGCACATTTGCAGCAATTATAAATAGCATGAATGATAAGACGTGCAACTAAAATCACATCCAGGCAATACGTTCCCAATTCTTTCTCCCTTCAGCAAGGGAAGAATTTGGTTAAGTCCTATCCGGAGTGGAAGGCATACGTTCCCAATTCTTTCTCCCTTCAGCAAGGGAAGAATTTGGTTGTTTTTGAGTAAGTCCTATCCGGAATGGAAGGTATACGTTCCAATTCTTTCTCCCTTCAACAAGGGAAGAATTTGGTCAAGTCCTATCCGGAATGGAAGGCATACGTTCCCAATTCTTTCTCCCTTCAGCAAGGGAAGAATTTGGTTGTTTTTGAGTAAGTCCTATCCGGAATGGAAGGCATACGTTCCAATTCTTTCTCCCTTCAACAAGGGAAGAATTTGGTCAAGTCCTATCCGGAATGGAAGGCATACGCTCCCAATTCTTTCTCCCTTCAGCAAGGGAAGAATTTGGTTGTTTTTGAGTAAGTCCTATCCGGAATGGAAGGCATACGTTCCAATTCTTTCTCCCTTCAACAAGGGAAGAATTTGGTCAAGTCCTATCCGGAATGGAAGGCATACGTTCCCAATTCTTTCTCCCTTCAGCAAGGGAAGAATTTGGTTGTTTTCGAGTAAGTCCTATCCGGAACGGAAGGCATACGTTCCAATTCTTTCTCCCTTCAACAAGGGAAGAATTTGGTCAAGTCCTATCCGGAATGGAAGGCATACGTTTCAATTCTTTCTGATCAAAAGAGGTGAGGCGTATTTGTATGCAATTATATTCACAAACAAGAATCACAAGAGGGGCATACATGTACTTAATAAAACATAAACGTAAACATAAGAAAGCAATGTCAATGATAAAACCTTCCTGATCAAAAGAGGCATAAGGAAAGACAAGACAACAGAAATAAATAGTCTACGAGTATTACATTCATCCAAATAAAATTAAGTTTAGAAATAAGTATCAAGCAAGTCACAGAGAAATCCGACAGCCGGGGCATCTTTGCTTCCGGAGGCATCAGCATCGTTTTGGAGGGATACCAGATCTTCATCAATGAGCGTTTCTGCCAAAGGATCCACAGTCGGGGGAGGAGCAGGAGCGGGCTCAATTTCCATCAAGCGTTCAATAGGCAAGTAGAAGCTGGAAGCGACCTCTTGGATGTAAGGGTATTTAGCTGATGGAAGGGCATCAACCATTGGTCCCATCTTCTTCTCACAATACAAGTCGAAGCCCGGAGTGGCAGCAACAACGGCCAATTGCTCCTCAAGAGGTCTCCAAACCTTAATCCCTGTGGCCCATCCGGCCTCAATAGCTTTGTTGAAGCAATCGGTTATATTTTTCTTGTGCTCATGGCTGTTCAAAAGTTTAGAGACTACGGCAGGAAGCAATGTCCGGATAGCATTATACCTCCCCATCTCGGAGGTATTGCACTTGCTCTGCAGCTCATCCCTCTCGGCTTTCAAAGCTTTGACCTCCTCGGTACACCTCTCCTTGTCAGCATTCACAACGTGCAAAGTTGCCTCGAGATCAGCAATCCGGGCATCACGACCTTTGAGCCTTTCAGTCAAGTCAAATTTCTCGCCCACCACGGCAGCCAACTCCGAATCCTTAGTAGCACATACCTTTTTGGCATTTTCAAGCTGAGAGGAAAGCCTAGAATTGGCTTGGATCTGTTCCGACAACTTAATGTTGGAAGCTTGCAAAAGCACTTTGTATTCCTCACACTCATCCATTAGGTTGCCTTGGTCACGGGATTCCTCCTCCAATCTCCGAAGGGAGTCTACCATTCCCATCGTGCTCCTAGCAAGTTGATACCAGCTACGGTTTAGGGCAAGGGAAGGTGGATAGGAACTCAGTTCTTTTCGCATGGCCGGAGGAACAAGATTTAGCATTAGGTCACGACACTCCGAAGGGGTATCCACCCGGCTAGCAGCATTGATATTCCAATTCGGAATATACTTAGCACTTGGGCCAGTTGCCCCCTCCTCCGCGGCAAACACACCTGTGTCGGACAGACATAAACTCTGTTAACGAAAGAAACAGACAACGTGACACATAAGCAAGA
Organism: Glebionis coronaria; assembly: GCA_025667525.1. NCBI lineage: Eukaryota > Viridiplantae > Streptophyta > Magnoliopsida > Asterales > Asteraceae > Glebionis > Glebionis coronaria. The sequence goes on from CM046880.1 coordinate 531,864,845, forward strand.
TAAGAGGAAAGCATGGAAAGGAGTATACTTACGTGACGAATGATGATGATCCGGATGCATCACCCCTTTACCCTCCCTCTGATTAACAGGTTCCTCAGCATCATCAGCGAAAACACCTTTGGAGCTTGAGCCATCCAAATACGAACTACTAAGAACGGGGCTTTTTTCCTTGTTTTGATCCGAAGCAGGATCTTCGCCATCCCCTTTCAACCCTTCCTCGTGTGTTTTCTCCGAACCAATGCCATCAGGTCCGGGAGAATCGTCATCCACGTTAATATTCAAATTAACTGACCGGAGGGGCGAAGGACTAAGTATGCGATCCTCATCAAGGATTTCCTCTTCATCAACATTAGCACCTCCACTCGCGTCAACCTTTCTTCTCTTGGCCGAACCATCAGAGGCTGAAGTCTTCTCAGTCATACGCTTCATACTCCTATGAAGATCGCTGACAGCTTTACTCACCTTAGTGGAAGCACCAGAGGAACCACCCTTTTCGGAAGTTTTCTTTTTCCCCTTTGACTTCCCTACCACTTCCCCACCGTCTTCTTTCTTTTTCTTTTCCTCCGCAGCACGAAGAGAAGCAAGCCTTTTCTTCTCACGAGCAGCCTTTACAGCCTCACTTTCACTCATAGCTATGATTTGGGCAGCAGTGGGGGCACTCAAACGCTCTCCGGCTGCAAGAGCCTCGGAGACATGAGGAGTAATCCGGTTGGCATCAGTCAGACGATCTCCTTTAGTAATCTTGCACGGAGCAGTAACAGGGAACCTCAGGTATTCAGACATGGTGATAGCTGCAAGAACAGAGAGAAAATGCAACGAAAGCAACAAAAACTTACAACCATAAAAAGGAAAAAGACAAAGTATAGAAAGAGGGGGAATGAAAGCAAGGGTAATACCATTCCCCTCCGGATCCATAAAACGTGGCAAGAATCTTGGACACTCCCAAGTCAAAGACACACCGGCCATATACAAAACTCCCTCCGGAAGGGCAGCCAAATCTACAACATGCTCTTCGAGACGATGAGCATCCGATTCACTAAAACCGTCACGGGGAATATAATCAATCAAGTCTGAATCAACATGCCTCCACGACATGAAATCCAGAATGGCCTTGCGATCTATGACAAAAAACTCCCATTTCCAATTCTTCAAGCAAGTAAGGGTGTCACGAAAAATCTGCTTACGAGAACCCTTTCCGGACCTTTTCTCAAAAGAAAACCAATGACCTTGTTTACTAAGCCTATAATAAAGACGGAATAAAGGAGAGGTAGGTTCGATGGAGAGGCTCCGGCAATAGACTTCAAAGGTGATAACACGATTTAATCTTAGGGGAACTAATTGTGAGATATGTACACCAAAGTCTTTCAAAACGGCTAAAAGGAAGGTGGAGAAGGGGACTCGTAGTCCGGATAGCTTGAAGAACTGCTCATATAAACCGATCCGGTTTTGAGGGAGGCGATCCATAGTCATACCTTCCGGAGCAACCTGGGGGTTGCAACTTTCCGGAATGTGATAGGTCTTCACCAAATACTTAACATAAGCCTCATTGAGAGTAGTCGTATACTTAGGCATGTCAAACTTGGGAGCATAACGGGTTGAGCCGGAAGGCCCAGGAAGATTCTCATCGGCCATGACGTACAAAGGATGGATCCGGAAGGGTAACAAGGAAAGGAAGAAGAGATACCTGAATAGAGAAGTCCGGATTGGTAGAGAGAAGGAAAACTTGAGAGAAAAGTGAAAACACACACAAACAAATGACGGATTGGTTGGTATTTATAGGCTCAGTAAAAATGTGGGAAACCGTGAAAGGAACAGTAAAAACACACGTGTCGTCAATCTAAGCGAGCCAACGCCACGTGTCAGCCATCGCAAAGAAGTAGGGTAAAAAATGGTTGGGCCTTGATGGGCTTTAGCCGGAGAATGGGCCGAGGGGTTGGTCCGACCCACACCAATCGCGAAAGAAATGGGCTTTAAGTCTTGATTCGACTAAAACTTTTCGAACAAAGTTAGCCCAATCAACACTTGGGGGGGACTTGTTCGTGTATGTGTTCGTGTATTTTTGTTCCACATCTGACGTTTGTGTCTACTTTTTTTCTAATGACACCTTAGGAAGTCTGAGGAATATTTGTATCATATGGCCCTTTAATCTTAAAGTATAGAGTCAATGTAATCAACTGTTCAACTGCTTTAATCCTTTTTCTGATTATTGAGGTAGCAAGAGCATTAAATATTAGCTCAGTTTTACGGAACCATATATACTTCCATGCAGGTTGAATCCGTCAAAAATGTTCTTCTGGCCCCATATTCTTTATTTGAAGTTTATTTATCTCTCGCATCATAGTAGGTAGTGATAGTTTATCTTTGTCTTTCAGTGCAGGGGCTTTTACATTGGGTCTTCCTCCTGCTTGGGTTTGATCTATCTGATGAAATAGCAACAAATGTGCAACGTGCAAGGTCTAAAATGGCAGAGCTAGCAAAGGCTCATGCCAAGGCTTTGATGCCCTCATTTGGGGATGGTAGAGAAGATCAACACAAGATTGAGACTCTAACCCACGAGATAACAGATCTTTTAAGAAAGTCAGAAAAGAAACTAAAGAAATTATCTTCTGGTGGGACCTCTGAGGAGTCCAATATTAGGAAAAATGTTCAGGTAATAATTATTCTTTTCACAGTTTTGACTTCACCTTGAAATGTAACTGATTTATGGACTTGTTTGTCCACCAACTCGAATCATAAATTATTTTAAGAATTGTGTTATTGGCCCGGTCTTTCTTGTTTATTCCATTAAAACAGAAATTATCAGCTATCTTGTTATATATTTTCATCAGAGACGCAATTGTTTAATCTATTTTGATTCTTTTTATGAAGTAATTTGTAGTTATCATTTGATAACCACCTGCTCATTGTATTAGTATATGTTAAATGGCTGTGACTAGTTTTTCTTTAATGCTGTTACTTCAAGTTGGATACTTGTTAGTTGCTAAAAATGGCAATGCATTTGCTAAAGTTATTATTTGCCAATTCATCTAGGTAGTTTGGGTGAATATCTCGGGACATAAAATTAATCATGTTTTCCTTTGAACTTATATGGCAGCGTTCTCTTGCTACTGATCTTCAGAGCCTTTCGTTGGAACTCAGGAAGAAGCAATCAACTTACTTGAGGCGCCTCCAGCAGCAAAAAGAGGTCCTCCATACATTTTAACTAAGTATTTAGTGAACTGAATGTGTTAATCTGAATCATTTCAAATGGACTGATAGATTCATATGATTCAATGCCTTAAATTAAATTTTATATTTAGCTAGAGGAAAAATACACCATACTACAGAAACAATTCACTGACAAGTTGCTTGGTGTTTCTTATAGGGTCCCGATGGGGTCGATTTGGAAATGAATTTGAATGGGAAGCAAACCAGGGATGATGACGAGTTTGATGACTTGGTATGTTGATAATCATTTCTCATTAATATATACTACTCTTTTGTTATAATCATTTCTCTGATCTCATGGTTGCAATTCTAGTTAACTAAGTCCAAGAACTTTTTACTTTCTTATTAGTCTTACCTTTGGTAAATTTTCAGAATACTGACCATATATATGATAATCGGGTAAAAATATATCAATAATTGTTTTCCATCTTAGTTTGGGACAATGCCACTTAGCTCAGACATCTGGAAAAAGAAATCCCTATAGACTATAGTTTTGGACAAAGATGTTGTTTATACCATGAAACGCACCAAAAAACCATGTAATTTTACCATAATAATATGTGCTTTAGAGAAGAGGTAAGTTGGAAAATCCTAACACAGTGTGGCAACTTTCAGAATAAAAATTGATGTCTAGTAGTTGATTTAAAGGATCTTTTATGCACAAAAAAGGAAGTTCGTCATCTTCATTTAGTCTGTTTCGTGATCTTTCGTACCTTTTTTACTAGAAGGATTTACGTCACCAAACAAGATGAGCCAAGCGTGAATAGTAATGATACTTGTAAGAAATGCTAGATTTAACCGTCATAGCAGCTAAGTGGATATTACTTGTGTTATACATGTAATTGCCCTAAATTTTAGGGGTACTTGTAAATTAAATGTAAAATTAACTTATTAATGGGTTCCAAGATACACTATTCTAGACTGATTAGTGATAATTCCAATACGTGTTAGATAATTATTTGTAAAATGACTTTAGTGTCTCTACCCGATCCCATGGCTTGTCGAATGTCGTAACTTCATAACATGCTAAAATAAAACTCGGCAAGTGACTATTAGTGGCTGTACTTTATCACTTGCCTTGTCTAAATGTACATTCACAGTGAGTTTAAGAGCTTCTTCAAGCTGAATTCTGTAAGGCACAAGTCTGCAATGTTGGTTTTAGTAGGCTCCATTGGAGCCTGAGTCTGTAAATTAGTTCTTTTATGATTTTGGCTATTTCATTGGCTGCACTCAGTCGAGTCTCAAGAGCCTAGAGGTGGCAGTTTTAACCATATATCTATGATTGGGTCACTCCAAACGTCCAGTTATGTTCTATCTCTAATAGGAAATTGGTAACATGAAAAAGTTTTTTAAATGGAAATGGGTCAAGCGTTTGAAAATGATCCAACCTCTTATATTCGTTTCTATGCAAAATATCAGATTGCTATATAGTTTCATAGTCAAACTTATCGCATATACTATAAAATTAGTGTTTGGAGGTGACTCGCCTGTATTTACCACCTCTACAAGTTCCCATTCTTTTAAAACCAAATGGAACTTGTCATTATTTTCCTTACTTTAACTTTATATGCACCGGAAGCCGGTGTGATGCTCTTAAACCTACCACATACTTTTACATTAATATGTATAGTTAGAGGACTTGGAGCATGCCTATGCCTTTTTATCTATGAATATTTCTTATTTTATACTCGTAACACTTGAGAATCATTTATCTAGGGTTTCAATGAACATCAAATGGCCAAGTTGAAGAAAAGTGAAGCTTTTACTGTGGAAAGGGAGAAAGAGATCCAACAGGTTGGTGCAAAGCAGTTGTATATGTGTTTCTTTTTCCGTCTATATGCTAATTTGATCATCCTTTAAAGGTTGTGGAATCAGTAAATGAGCTGGCGCAGATTATGAAGGATCTTTCTGTCCTTGTGATTGACCAGGTCAGAAAACCCGTCTGTTGTCTCTAAATGGTACATGATTTTTGTTGTATATATAACTGGATTTAATTTTTGAAAGCAGGGAACAATTGTTGATAGAATAGATCACAATATTCAGAATGTCGCTGCATCAGTGGATGATGGCCTTAAACAGCTACAAAAGGTTGTCCCTAATCCTTAAATACTTCTAGAACTGTATTTTCTATGGGAAAAAATAACAGTTCGGTTATGTTTGCTTGTCGTTCAAACGGGTCAAAACTTGTTTTATTACGTAGTACTACTTTAGCATTATTGTATAAATGAAGTTTTTGTGATTTTATGAAATAAAAAAATGTTTCCAAGTTGACCTGACAAGACCAGTTGAGGCCCAATGCTTATTTTTGACGTCTCCCTGACTACGTTTGGATGTTCTGATGAAACTTGCAGGCAGAGCGAAGTCAGAAACGAGGGGGGATGATAATGTGTGCTACAGTACTTGTTGTCATGTGCTTCGTAATGTTGGTTCTGTTAATTCTCAAGGAGATTCTTTTCTGATCTACCTCACATTACTCTTTTGAAGTATTCTGCTTACAAAATTACTGTTGTAACCTTCCCCGACCAATCCTCAAACATGCAAAGACACTTACAATCGTGTAAGAAAGGTAAGTTTTGGATTCACAAGAGCGAAAGAGTATGTGTATAATCCGGTGAAGTGGCTTGTCCATGGTCATGTATAGAGGATTTTATAGTGTAATTGGTAGGAGACGTTATCGATTTATAGTACTGAGAATTGGTTGTAGTTTGGTTATCAAGCGGATTTTCTTATTTTGTATCGATTTTTTCATCAAATACTATCGAAGAGTTTATTATTAAATAAATTGACCATCACTAGTGGCTCTTGAGGTTAATTAACAAGTCTGGAAAATTGCAAACATTTTCAAAGGTTAAAAGACAATTTCTCGTCGAATAGCCACTCTATATGTGGGACAATTAGTGGAAATTCAATTACGAAATTCAAGGTGCATATGACTAATTTAAATTTGAAGATACCGAACAAGTTGCTTTCATAGCTCAGTTGGTTAGAGCACCCGTTTAGTAAGCGGGAGGTCTTGAGTTTGACTCTCAATGAAAGCAACTCGTATGGTTTTTTTTTAACGGCAGTTTGGTGCAGCGGAGTATCTTGCGTGCCACCGAGGCATCAAGTCTCTCAAGAGAATATCAACCCCATGCTAGTCATGGGAAAATCCAACCCCTGACCTCCCCCACATGGAGACTATAACTAAGTGCATCCATCCAACTGAACTACACTTCATTTGCAAGAAGCAACTCGTATGGTTGATAGGCTTCATTCAATAGTACTGAGAATTTTATAGTGTAATTTTTTTTTTTTGAACGGCAAAATTTATTAGAAAAACTAGCAAGGAGCTAGCATTACAAGATAATCAAATGAGGATGTTGCAACCAACTATCCAACCTAACAACGTTTTTACCCCTAACAACACACCAAGAAAAAGAACGTCTTACAATATCAGTAAAAAGAGTTTCAAATCTAGGAAGGACCTCTTCGAATATAGTTTTATTTCTCATCGCCCAAATACTCCACCACGTCGTGTAGAAAACTCCCTCTAGCGCCCTCTTGGAATTAGATCTCATACGAATATTAGAGAACCAGTGAAGCCAAGAAGCATATGAATCGAACGAAACAGAATCTAAATGCCACCAAATACAAATACCTCGATAAATCTCCTTCGCCAAAAAACATTGAAAAAAAATATGATCTACATCTTCAATGCTGTTACGGCAGAAAGGACAAAAACTAGATGAAACCATCACTCCTTTTTTCAGCAAATTAGAACAAGTAGGAAGCCGATCCAAAGAAAGTTTCCAAGCGAAAATGTTAACTTTGATTGGTAGGACCTTAACCCATCGTGTCTCCATATTCGAATTAGGAAGAAAGAACTCGTCAATTAATAAACGAGCATCTTTGACTCGAAAAAAGCCTTCACCATTCAAATCCCAAACCCATCGATCTTCCACATTGGATAAAACCACAGATTCAATGTCCTCAAGAATATGCAAAAGCTGAGAAGACTCAACACCTCCTCTAACATTTCTTCTAAAAGACGATTCAAAAGACCCCTGTAATTTCATGGCCACCTTACACTCTTTATCATTTTCGAGAGCAAAAAGCCTCGGATATTCCATATATAAACGAGAATTACCAAGCCAAATATCTTTCCAGAATCTGGTAGACGCACCATTACCAACACGTAATTTGCAATGAGAAATAAAGTCGATACCTTTATGTTTAAGAGTGTCCATTTCTCGAACAATAGTATTCCACACAGAAGGATAGGTACCTGAAAATTCGTCTATGCTCGGCCCATGAATAGCTTGAATAACTCTATACCACAAAGAGTTGTCACGAGATATGAAACGCCAAAGCCATTTGACTAACAAACCTCTATTAAGGGCATAATAACTAGAGACTCCAAGACCTCCTTGAGATTTAGGTGCAAGAACCTTAGACCACTTAATCCAAGCAATCTTCCGCTCACCCTCACGAATACCATTGAAGAAATTTCTGCGAATGGACTCCATGATACAAAGCACAGTCTTAGGAACTTTATAGATGGACATATTATAGATTGGCATAGACCCTAAAACAGATTTAATAAGCGTTAGACGCCCCCCTATAGAAAGCGTTTTGAGTTTCCAAGTAGAAAGTCTAGACTTTAACTTGTTAACTACTTCATCCCAAGATCTGACCAAATTCATGTTACCCCCAACCGAAACTCCCAAATATTTAAATGGGGTATGCATTATTGAACAGCCTATGTGAGAAGCTGCCTCGGAGACAATGACATCGGACATCCCAACACCCAGCAGCTGACACTTGGACAGATTGATGGAAAGACCCGAAATCAAAGAAAAACAATGGAGCATCTTCAATATACAAGACAGATTAGATCGAGACCACTCCCCAATAAAGATGGCGTCATCTGCATAAAACAAGTGAGATAACGTAGTTGTCGAATCAAGCTTAATGCCAGCGAACATACCCGCATCAATAAGTCTAGAGAACGATAGATGAAGAGATTCCATTACTAATATGAAAAGAAAAGGAGCCAAAGGATCTCCTTGCTTCAAGCCGCGAAAAAATTGGAATTCCTTCGTAGGGCTCCCATTGACAAGAACCGACGCCTTGCTAGATACAAGACAACCTCTAATCCATGCGACCCATTTAGGACCAAAGCCGAAAGATGTAAGAACAGCTTCCAAATAATCCCATCTAACGGAATCATATGCCTTTGCGAAATCGACCTTGAAAACCATAGCATTCTGTTTCTTGTGTCGGCATCGAGCAAGAAGCTCATTAATGATAAATGGACCATCCAGAATCTGACGGTTTGGTAAGAAAGCCGTTTGTACTTCCGAAACCAAATCAGAAATAATCAAAGAGAGCCGATTAGCTAAAATCTTTGTGACCACTTTGTAAATACTTCCAATCAAACAAATAGGTCTATATTCTCCTACTGTTTTCGGTTCTAAACACTTCGGAATGAGAGCAATGAAAGAAGAATTACATCCACCTGGGAAGTAATTATGTTCGAAGAACCAAGTTACAGCGGCGCACATATCGTTACCAATTATATGCCAAAATTTACGAAAGAATTCAAAAGAAAATCCGTCCGGACCTGGTGATTTGTTCTCGCCGCATCCCCAAACAGCCCTACGAATTTCATCAATAGATATAGGAGATTCGATGACAGCCAACTGCTCTCCACTAATCCTATTGGGGAAATTAAAGTCAATATATCCGGAAGCTGTGTCCGTTTCACAAAACCGAGTAGAAAAATAATTCTGAAATTCCTGTTTGACTCTAATAGGATCATCAACCCACTCCCCGTCTATCATGACTCCTTTAACAGCTAGATTGGCGCGCTTGATAGGAGATCCGGTGATAATACATTATCGATTTATAGTACTGAGAATTTTATAGTGTAATTGATAGGAGACCCGGTGATAATACATTATCGATTTATAGTACTGAGAATTGGTCTGTAGTTTGGTGATTAACGGCTGGATTTTCTTGTTTTGTATCGATTTTTTCATCAAATATTATCGAAGAGTTTATTATTAAATAAATTTACCTTTCACTATCCTGAGGTAAATTAATAAACATGGACGGCGTACGGTGACACTTCAACGTAAGAGAGCTAGGTGCCGTGGTGCCTTGTAAAATTTATATACAGCATGCCACTAAGCCACTTCAACACATACACTAAAACATGCGAATCATAACAGGTTATAGCCTGGAGCTTCTAGTTTTACCAAAAAAAACCTTGCCCACGTAACTTTTACACTTGAAAACAGGGACGGAACCAGGGTGGGTCCCGGGGTTCCCGGGACACCCATGGATTTTTTATGCGTAGTGTTAAATTTGTTTAAAAACCTTGATTTTTGTAGATTTGTGTTAAATGCATCTGGTCCAAAGTGTTGTGTGTAGTATTGTACATTTGTCTCCTGGTTCCGTCTTTGCTTGAAAAGAGAAGAAAAAGTCATATGTTTCTTATGTGCACAGTGAAGTGGCCTATAGTGAGATCAGAGGTGCAGTTTGGCTACGTTATTGGTAAAAAAAATGCGATCTAACATGTTTTAGGACACTGCATACACTAATACAGTATTACGACAATTAGCTAGTTTTGTTGGCATTCGATCACTAAACTCAAGGTGCATTTAAGTAAACTGAATTCCAGATATTAAACAAGTTGCTTTCATAGCTCAGTTGGTTAGAGCACCCGTTTAGTAAGCGGGAGGTCTTGAGTTCGACTCTCAATGAAAGCATGCATATGATCCATATGTGTCATTTGACATGAATTATGCATATTGGTCATAAGCTTTTTGCCAAAACTAAATAGAGCTCGTAAATGATATGTGTCATTTGACATGAATTATGCATATTGGTCATAAGCTTTTTGCCAAAACTAAATAGAGCTCGTAAATGATAATAATGTCGCAAACAAGGAAGAATTTATATCCTATTCATCTTATATACGGTACAATACTGTTTGCTAAAACTAAAGTAGAACTCGCGAATGATAGCCGTTCACAAAAAAAAAAGGAACTCGTGAATGATAATGTCGCAAATAAGACAGGACTCATAATCCTATTCATCTTATACAATAAGCTTTCTTTTCTGCTTAAGACAAACACACAAAAACCTTGATATATATACACAGATCAAAGCATGTACATGAATCAAACATTCTGAATGACGCACAAGATCAGGTAGTAGCGGCGATCGCAGCCACACAGATTCTGCCACTAGAGATTATTATCACAAATTAACAAACTTGTTTGATGATTACTAACTCTAAATTCAAAAATTAAAATAGGAATCATATTCTGCCTTTTTTTTAGCAGCAACATCTAGCCTGACTGAACCCCACTTGAGCGCAGCCCGAATCTTACACCACCTTGCCCGGGGTGTCCCATTCTCCGAGAAACTAATTCCAAAACCAGAGGAAACAATATCTATCGTTTGGTTACTTGTATCAATGAACAATTCATTCCCATGCCATAGGGATGTCCCAATATCAGCAACAAGAATCCATAGAACAAGGACCATGTCCCACACCACTTTCCGTTCCACTACCGCTATCGGCCACTCCATATAGGTGTGTTTCATGCTCATCTATATAAAGCAAGGTGCTGTTAGAAGCAATATGTGAGATATCTTCCTACAAATACATATTGCAAGATTTTATATATACCTTGTTGCAGAAGAGGGATGTTAACACCTTCAATATCTACACTTTCACTTTTGAGTTGGTCTTGGTGTAGTACCATAGACTTCAAAACTTGGACTCCAAAAACGGACGATTCATCAATTGGAACCATCCCGTTTTAAGTTTTTGTTAACCTTCTGCTTTGAAGCTTCCACCATAGGCTGCAAATCACCAATTAAGTTTACATCAGTTTTGACTTTGAGCACAAGGCATCACAACAACAATAATACTTGTCTAGAGGATCATAAGTATATATGACTAGAAAACTAGTAAAAATGTGATATGAAGTACATACCATCTGATACACAGAGAGTTTATCTAGAGGCTGATAATTTTGGCTATCAAAGGTTGCACCTACAACCGTTAAAACAGAATCAAGCAAAAGTCCGACTGCGTCTTCACTAGCTCTGCACATGTACAATTTTTCATCCAAAACGCAGTCTTTGGCATGCTTAATCACTGCCTCCCAGGTCTTGTTAGATGATCCGCCAAGCAACTATAATAATCAAGTGTAAAAAGCTAAGTATATATTCATTGAAAATCATATGTTGCAAAAGAAGTAACAAGTTTATTTATTGAGTTACCTTGCGAAGTAAAGACTGATTGGTAGCATACATTTGCAGAAAGTCCTTAACCGTGCATATGCGATATGCTGCCAAACGTTTATGAAGAACACCATCTTTTGCTATCTTTTCCAATCGCCAATTTTCATCGACCAAGTGTGGTGGATGGTGCTTCTTGTATGCTGGATTAAGAATACAACAACAATTAGTCATAAAATCTTACTAATTATACTACCTTAGTTTGCTAATCTCAAAGAATACATAAGAGAGGGAAACACGATTCTCACATTCACCACGTTGGTCTTTTACTGTGACTGCTTGACTCCTGGCTTCTCTGATTCTGACTCCACGATTGGTATCTTTAACTCGTGCACCAATCATGAACTTTCTACTCCTTCTCCAGCTTGAATTATCAGTAAATCGTAGTTCACCGAAATCCGCAACTCCATTTTCAAGAGTGACTACCAAATCCCCGGTTAACAAAGGTCTTCTGCCATCTCTTCCGCATATAATTAATTGTCTTGTTAGAGAGGGTCGGATGCCTTTTTTTTTTTGTAATTGCTCTTGTTTGGTTATAAAATGTTGCCTTTCTAAAAAAATAAAAAATTGTATTTGAATCAACATCAAACAACACTAGCTTCACAGCAGTATTATCTTCAGACTGTATCTGACTACCAGTGAAGATTGTATTCGGCAGGTTTGCTACAAAATGGAGCTGCAAGGATGTCTTTTTACATGGTTCAATTGTATTAATAGGAGATCTGTGGTACAAACAAAACGAGAATTATTACAAGAGCTAACAAACACAACATATCGTATCTAAAACTTGGAAATAGGCAATTTTGATCTATACTTGAAAATGGGCCAATTTGAGACTTTGGGTTATAATTAGCACGTACGGAGTATCTAAATTTAGCTTTTATTATTACATCTATATAGGACACAGAGGTTTTATCATGCAATCTATTGAAAATAACACAATAAGGATTAGTTAAATTAGAAATGACCCTAGATTAACCTATTATGGTTAGGAACAAAATTTGACTAGAAATAATTGAACCAAATCATAGGCAACTAGGCACATAGTCGGATATCTAATCTTGTTAATGTACCAAAGAACCTTTGACATGTACTTTGGACCTCTTCTCGCACCTATCGAAGAAACAAACAATTTAAAAAAAAAATTCTATACAACTAGCTAATAACATAAGAACTCAGGACATACAATATAAGAAAGAAAATCAGACATGAACAAAACATACCCATCTTCGACTTAACGGTTCCAACGTTGAGGCTAAATCCTGTGATTTCAGCCCAAACATAGCATTTTGAGCATTAAAGCTGCAAACAAATCAAATACCAACATCAGAAAAGAAGTTACAAAGTAAAAAATATACAATTATGTGGCAATGACTTACTTTGAGACCATCACCAAAAGGTCTTTTAAGTGCCATTATATCAAACACTTAATAAAATCTCTCAAAGGAAATTGTAGTAGGTTTGAATGAAACTAAACTTATGATAACTATCAACTGCAAAATCGACAACTTATATATAGAATTCTTAATATGAAGGTGTAGAGGAAGGTTGCATGAAGCTTCCAACTTAAATAGTTTAGGGTAAACCCTCAACTTTGCGAAAATGGCAATTTTGTAACCGAGAGCAAACTACAATCAATTCTGCCACTATACTTGAAAATATAGTGCAAATTGCCACCGAGTTAACGTTTTTTTGACTTTTCGCCGTTGTATATTCGTCATTTTCTATCGTTTTCAACATAAACCCACCTTTCATTTCATGCAAAAAAACGTCTTCGAAAAGATTTTCCACCCGACATTTCAACACGCATCTTTCGTAACTGCAAATTGTGTCCCTGAAATTAAATTTCGTGTAAAAAGAAAAAACTCTTGGTAGTCCAATGTCTGACACACTTTCAAGGACGTTTTTTACACCACCTTTGAAAGACTCAAGGAATGAATGCTATTGAAGAAAGGTAAAAAATTTCATTAATTAATCTAGGCTTTTGAAAAAAATTGTGTTGTTCCAAACATGCATTTTATCATTTGGTTTTTAACCTAGAATCATATATTAATTGTAGAAGTAATAAAATTTGAGTCGGACTACGACACTAAAAAGCATGAAGTGAATGATCCTGTTAGGCCATGTTCAATTTCTACTGATTATAAAGCTAAATTGAGGTCCAACAAGAAAGTTGAACAACCTGCTGTTCCAAAAAAAGGCCACCTGCAATAAGGAATTGCATCTTAGAGCTTGCATCAGTGACCACATGGGACAAAATTGTGAAGAAGGAATTCGAAAAAACCTAAACACACTATGTAAAAACAATTAAAAATGTTGTCTTGCATCTTTTGTAGAAACTTTATGTTTGGGTTGTATTTTAATTTTGACTTTTTTTAAGTCAACCTTCTATAAAGTTGTACCCTTTCTTTTGGTCTAAATGATCAATGCTTAGTCTTGATTCTGATTGTGATAGCGTTGTGTATAGAAATTCAGGCAATTTTGAACTTCCAACTTTAACTTCCATTTATAAAAAAAAGATTACAAGAACTGATAAGGATTTAAGGAGTGTTTGGGTTTAAGTCATAATTATTCACTACTTGCATATAGGTGTTAGGCTTAGTTGCTTTAGTTCATCTAGGATTATTCAAGCTTATTCAATATTAGTTTAGAAGTGTTACTTTAAGTTCCATACACTTATAGCTAAAAAAAGTCATCTACTAGTTCATACTTTGCAAAAATTGACCAAGCATTTTGCACAATACTCCAGCAAGGATTTAAGGGGTCAAACCTAGGTTTTAGGAATTCAAATTTGATACACTCTTAGATTAGGTGGTGAATTAATTCTGTTTGAGGTTTGCTTGGATTTTAGAGCTGAATTGTAGCTAATAATTAAGCCCAAACTTCACTATAATTATTGCTATACCATAGACTTATACTAGCTATAAGCAAACTTCTTATAGTCAAGCTTATTTTATCGAAAAAGTAAATTAAGTCTGTGTGAAGCAAAAAGAAGACCAGGATTCGACCTTGTGACCTCCTCACACCACACACCTTAGCACACACTCACTTAAACCAGTTGCCTCTTGGGACTTTTTCATATTTTCTTTTTCATTTATTAACTGTTTCTATTAATTAAGCCCAAACTTATAATTAAGCAAATTGTAAACTAAGTTGGTTTTTATACTAGCTATAAGCAAACTACTTATAGTCAAGCTTACTCTGTCGAAAAAGTAAACTAAGTCTGTTTGAAGCAAAAAAGAGACCAGGATTGGACCTTGTGACTCCTCACACCATAAACCTTAACACACACTCATTTGAACCTGTTGCCTATTGGGACTTTTTTATTTCTTCTTTTCCTTCTTTTTCTTTTATTAATTATTTTTATTAATAAAAATCGAATCTTATTGTGCTTAACGTAAACCCTTAAGTGGGTATCCAAGCTTTTGGTTGCTAACCAATGATTCAAACAGCCCTTAAGTAGCAGCAACACAATCAACATATATGAGCGTTAATATGGTAAATTCGATGATTTTCATACAAAACAAAACTGTAGAAACTAGAAGGGGGAGGGGGGGGGGGGGGTTCTCTTTGGTTTATCTCTTAATTAAAATTACTTTCAGTTAGGTGAGTGTCAAAACTATCTTTTACTTGAAAGCTAGTTGCATAATGATTAGGTTCAATTCTAATGCATTAACAATAGCAAGTAGTAAGTGTGATGATAATAAATGTAAGTAAAGAGTAAGGAAAGAAACAACCTAATAGGAAGACACCAAGATTTATAGTGGTTCGGAAACGAAGCTCTATCATCGTTCCTACTCCACTCCTCGAGTACACCTACTCGAGATTTCCACTATATCCACAAGCTCCCTTCTTGGCGGATAAAACCTTACAACGTCGCTTACATTATTTTTCGACACTAAGCTAAATGTCGAGACCTAATCTTAGATAGGACCAATCTACACAACATCGCCCACTTCACCATTTTACGACACAAGGCTAGATGTCGAGTTCTAATCAAAAGATAGAACCAATCTTCACAACGTTGCCTACTTCACCATTTTACGACACAAGGCTAGATGTCGAGTTCTAATCGAAAGATAGAACCAATATTCACGACTCTTCACTTTGAAGCCAAGTGAGAACTTCACACGACACAACTACACATTACTTTATAGTTTAGTGAGAACTCACAAGACACAACTACATCACTTTATAGTTTAGTGAGAACTCACAAGACACAACCACGTCACTTTATAGTTTAGTGAGAACTTACACAACACATTACAACTCAACTAAACATATTCAAGTACACACATGTAACTTGGATCTACACAATACAAATCCAAGCACACACACATATGCAATGGACTTACACAACTCTAATCCAAGTATTCACAAATAGCTTGGATGAACACAAGTAGTCCAAGTATTCACAAATACATTGGATCTACACAAGACACAAATAAACAAATGATGAGCGTGACTAGATCTTTTAGGAGAGGATGATCTTCATCAAGGCTTCATCTTTAATCACATCACAAGTGTGTGAGTGATCTTCTCTTTGGACAAGGTAAAGAAGGAGATCAAGAGGATAATCATAAGTAAATATACTTAACACATTAAGTGATCATTTACAAATGATTAGGATTAGAAAGGAGAAAGAAGGCTGAAAGAAATGTCCAAAAAGAGTTATGGAGAATGAAGATTTGCTCAACTATTTATAGAAGACAAAACCCAACGGCTAGCTGAGCGCGGTTGTTTATTGCACTAGGCGGTTCCTTATCAATAAAGAACCGCGTAGGCACTTAAGGAACCGCGGAGGTAGACTCCGCTCCTTTTTGTATTTTAGTGGATTTGAAATATCCGAGGTTGTTTAAACCTTCAAAGAATATTCTTATGGCATTTGGAATATGCCATATTCAAGTTTTCATTTTCCATTTTAATAAAACATTTTTTTAAAAAGAAAGTTTATTAAAAATCTTTTGTCACATTTGACAAAAGTGAGTTTTAAGGCTAATCACTTTTATGATCACTAAACATGATTAAGATATGTTGGTGTAATAATTATTACCTTGATGATAGTGTTTGTTAGATAATTCGTTTTACGATTGTGTTTGACTAGAAATGTCTTGTATAGTTTGTTGTGATCAAAACTAAGAAAGATTAGTTAGCAATAATAATGTTTTTAGGCATCACTTTCATTAACAATCTCCCCCTTTTTGATTACGACAAACTATAAAATCATTTACGTAAAATAAAAAATTATTCGAATTATTAACGAGTTTATTCACTATCATTTCTCCCCCTTTGTCGAAGCAAAAATGTTAGCACAAGTATTTGGAGACGAGAAAAATTGACTTTGCTAGTAGCTCCCCTTGTTGCTTACTCCCCCTTGCTAGGGGAACCAAGTAAAAGAGCAAGGGTGACATGCTACACAAAGGTTAGAAGAAAGAAAAGTAACACCAATGTATATATGTGCACTACCTACTAACTAACTTGAGAGGGTGAAAGAAAAGAAATCTCAAATTAGAAGTAAGTATTTGCTAAGTATGTCCAAAGATTGTGTGTTGACAACATCAAAGTTCAATTGGTGGAATAGAGGGAGAAAAGAAATATCCAAACCAAATGAAATGATTAATATGTCAAGGGGTTAAAAATTTAGAATTTATGGAATCGCCCCTAACTATTGTAAATTTTAACCATGATCAACTATTTAACAAATGTGTGAAAAAGAATTAGCGGGAAAAGGATAACACACATAACATTCATATTACTCAAATATGAAAGAACATACAAGAGAAATATTCATACACACAATATGAATATTTAAAGCAAAAAATATGGAAAATAAACCACAAAGCATAAACTACTCTAGTAGTGATAATCTTACAAGATTGCTTATATTTTATTGACTCAAACAACTAAAGTACAAAATGTGCCTTAGTTGGAAAAGAAAGACGACGAGGCATCATTCAAAGTTTTGTTCACGGGAACAAAAACTTTGAGAGGAGGTCGAGTGAGGAGGAATTCAAGGAAATTTAGCTTGTCATAAACATGAGCAAGTTCAATTTGTTGAAATCGACAACAAGCACACGAGGATCCATGATGCAAAACAAAGTCGTTAGATGGGGGAGGACCATCAAGATGAGAGTTTGGTGGAGAGGGAGATAATGGATAAGAGATGTTTTCACAATGCCTAGTGAGGTTTGGGAAAGAAGATAGGTCATTGAGTTGAGGAGTGATGAAAGGTTTAGGTGGTGGTGGAAGAATTTCCTTTTCTCCGGTAATTGGATTTATAGAGTAAGTCTCATTCCAATATTTGATCGGAGAGAAAGAAGAATTCTTAGAAGGTTTGGGAGAAGATGAATCACGAGGATTATTGTTCTTCTTGATCCAAATGGGTCGAACCGAGATTTTTGGTTTCTTTGAAAGCTTAGAAGAAGAAGCTTTAGGTTGAGAAGATTGTGACAATGATATGTCAAGGTTAGGAATGGAAGAATTAGATATTGTGAGGGATGAAGAGGAGAACTCCCAAAAGAGAAGAATTTAAAGAAAATAGACAAGGAAAATATTTGAAATGAAAACAAAATGTTTTAAAGAATGTTTAGCCAAATTGGGTAAACAAAGAATCTTGACAAAGACAGTGGTCAAAGAAGAAAGACCAAAAATAAGCCAAAAACGGGCTTGCTGTCCGTAGTTCCTTATAGGGATCGGCGGTTCCATATCGATATGGAGCCGCGCGACTGCTATTGAGCCGCATATAGTGGACATGAAACCATGATTTTTCAAAGTTTTGTAGAAAAATAAGACTCTTTCAAAAATTTGCAAATCTTGGATTTTTACCTCTTTTAGCACTAGAATATGCTAGGGTTGCATAAAAGTAACACATTCATAAAGAATGTCTTGACAAAGGGTGACAAAATATTTAGATAACATTTTGAACCAATTTTTAGTCAAGTTTTAGAGGTTGTGATAGATTTAGGTTCAATTTTAAATAAATTGAAGTTGATTAATGTGACCACATAGGTTGAAACACATAAAAGCTAAATCCATAGAAAATCTTCATGAAAAACTCATGAAGGAAAGGAAGTAAAAGAAAAGAAATAACAACAAACTAATACAAAGTTAGCTTAAACTAGTTCTTGATAGCATAGTCTTCTTTGGCTTGACTTTCTTTTAAAAACATTTAATTTTGAAAATCATCATTCATCTCCTAGGAGGAGGAGGATTAGCAAATAGGCTCAACAAGAAGCTTTGCAACTTGATGTGAGCCCTAATCATTTCCATCCTAAGGATATTAATGAGGTGGAAGTTGTTCAAGAAACAAGGACAATTTGTTCCATTTTGCATGAAAAAGTCAAAAAAGTGTGGATCACACAAGAAGCGGGAAATGGGAACACCAAAAAGTGGAGTGTTTGAGGGAGGAGGAGGTGGAGGTGGCATGGTATCCAAAGGTGATATGGGTGAATTTGGTGGAGTGAAAGGAAGAGGCTAAAAATCAAAGGGAATTATTTGATGAGGTTGAGGTTGAGTATTCACATACAAGGGAGGACTAGGAGTGAAGGGTAAGGACAACTCATTCATTATTGATTGGAATGAAGAAGAGGTAGAACCATGCGAATGGTTAGTACCATGAGTTGAGTTGGTCTTGCATGGAGCAAGGGATGGTGAAAGTGATGAAGAGATGAAAATAGGAGAAGTTTCACTCTTGGGTTTGTGAGAAGATGGAGAACCAAGTTTAGGAAACTTGAATTTCATCTTAAGGTTTCTTTTGGATGATGAAATTTTGGAAGAATTGGATGTTCTAGTGGATACCATGGTTGTGAGGAGGTTTAGAGAGAAGTTTAAGGGATGAGGAACAAGATCAACAAGGAGGGGTTTAAGAAGAGGAAGGGATGATCCAAACTAGTAATGGGATAAAATCATTTTATGTGAATAATGAAATTAGGTAGCCTAGTTTAGGAAAGTGCATGTTTTTGCAAAAATCTCTTGGAACAGGCGACGGCAGTTCCTTATAGATAGGCGCGGTTCATTATCGCTACGGAACCACGACATAGACAAAGAACCGCCCCCAGTGGGTTCGATAAAATGCACTTTCTGAAACTTTTGCTACCCCAGATTTTACACAAAGGTTTATCAAGACAAAGTGAACTATTAACCAAAAACAAGGAAGCTAACTAACACATAAGATGCACAAAGCTATGCAAATCGAAAGATTGATCGCACAGACAATTAGGATTAAAATACTAAATAATCCAAACACAAAGTATTAGTTAAAACACATAACATCCTAAAAATAAAGAAAGATAAAAGAAAATTGTTCAACAATCCAAACATGTTTACAAACATGTTAACCATGATTATCCAAAGCTTCACTTCTTCTTTTTGCCAAGTCCCTTGATCAATTTTCTTATGCTCTTGAACGATCCTCTTGACTTCACTCGATGATCATACAACTCACTTTGGGTTTTAAGATTAGCACGATAGACATCCTCAAGTCCCAAGTTATCCGGAAGTCTACTAGTGGCAAAGTGAGGAGGAGGGATAATTTCTTCTAACCCGTCCATGAAAGTCTCCATGGATGGGTGGGAGTCACTCGAAGAGCCAACATGAGTACTAGTGCCTACGCCACCACCATCACTTGGTGACATATCAAAGTCATCATCATCGGACTCTTGTGGATCGTACTTTCTCGAACCTCGATCACTTCTAGGCTTTCGTGGTTGTACCTTTTAAATAGATAGCATAACTTGTTTCACCGAACGAAAGTGAGAAATGTTGATGTCGGGATAGTCTTCACCAACCTTCTTAAGAAGGCGAGTAAGGAGCATAGCAAAGGGAAGATTTGTTTTGGGTTTGAAAAGAGCATAATTGATTCGTCGAGCGATAAAATATGCAAGATTGTACTTGGTGGTAGCGATGCAACATAACATGTGCGCCATAAACGTCGAAATATGATCCTGGTTCCCATCAAGACAAAACACATTTTCCCTAAGGATGTCGGCCCTAAGGTCGCTTAAGAGAACCTCAAAGCGTTTCACCCGACGCTTGTTTGAATGGAGGCTTCTTACAACGTTTCCACTACGCTCTTTACAAATGACATCAAGGATGAAGTCAAGGTTAATCTCTTCATTTTCATTTGGAGCATAGTCGAAGGGTTCAAGGAGAGCATCAAGCTTCCATTTATCCGTAAATCGACAAGTGCCTTTAAATGGAACACGAAGAGCTTGACCAAAGTCTTCGAGAGAGAGTTGAATGAGTCGACCATCAATGATGAACCTAACATATATTCTATCGTTATCAAGCACAAGAGAATATGTGCTAAAGAACTCCAAAAGAAATTCGGGATATATATCCTCCTTGATGTTCAACAAATAATCAAACTCGATTTGTCCGAACATCGACTGAGTATATATATATAGCCCTCAATATCATTTTGGACAACTCTACCCTCGTGAAAGCAACGATTTTGGAGTGAGGAATAGGTATTTGAAATTTAAGGGGAAGGACATATTTCGGCTAAGTTTGGCATATATTGTTTAGTGCGTTGGTGATCTTGTTAATATTCCGAAGGCATGATTAGTACCTAAATAAGCACAAAAAATATTTGCCCAATCACTCATATGTTACATATAAACCAAAAATAAAAAATATGAGAATGTGTTTCATCAATTTATTGACACACAAAGGATTATATCATTCCCATGCTCACAATGTACCTAGTTCATCTTTGATAATAATATATTGACCATGTAAAATCAACAATGAACTTGAACATTGGTTTTTCAAAATCAAAGTTTTTAGGTAAGCATTAACAATGCCATTACTAACTTGTTCATGGGTTCATATCAATTCCATCAATTAACCAAAATTTGGATTGTTCTACAAGTGGGTTTTAGTGAAATCTCAATGAATATGAACCTAAGGAATCATAGTATAATCACTATGTCAACTCACATTCCTAGTAAGGTTCTAATTCAATATCAATTTTAAAAACCCTAATAATGAATGTATGAACCCTAGAACAAATTAGATGAAAATGAATGAAATGACTTACATATAACTGATCTTGAATGAAGGATGAGTGAAACCCACAAATTCGTATCAAATTATCTTGAGTGATTGAAGGTTTTGAAAGATCAACAATGGTAGAAAAATGGGGAAACCATCGCCTCTATTGGAGAAGAGAGAGAAGGTTTATTTGAAAAATGATTTTTATTAAAAACCAGGCGCTTTAGTCGAAATCTCTGACCGCGGTTCTTTATTGATAAGGAACCGCGCATTTGAGCCGTGACAAATAAAGAACCGCCTACAGTGGCGAGTTTTTATCAAAGAAAATCAAAGAAATTTTCAAAACCAAATTTTTCTAAAACTCTTAAAATATATCTTAAACCTTTTGGAAATCATTGGACCACCACAACACTAGGTAATAATGCCTTAATGAAGGATTACGAGTTGGATCGAGATAGGAAAAGACCGAAACGGACAAACGACTACTCGTAGCAAAGAAGCAAAGAGGAGAGAAGTCAAGAGAAGTGAATCAAGACCAAGAACAATGCTCAAGAGACAAATGACAATCTTTAAATCGAGGAGACGAAGAGCTTGTGTCATATATAGTTATTTAAGACGTGCCTTTCTGGCGAAAGTCTAAACGGCTTTGGTAATGACCTATACCAAGAAATTTTGATACATAGAGTAAGATCACTTTCAAGATTAGTATTACTCTACATTAAAATGTGAGCAAAGTATAAATTCACTTTCTCTCCCACATGATCGGACAATTATTGCTAGGATTAGCAATAACAATATCCTTGGAATATTTCAATTCCAAATGTGTAAAGTCCAACTACAACTTATGAAGTAGTTTGGTATCTCAAGGGATCAATCAATCTCCCTAGAGATAATCTCAATTGCACAAGTTACACATGATATAGGACCTACTTACCGTGAGGGTGCAAACCATTGAAATCATGCTTGATACTTTAAGCTTCTACTAACTCACTCTACATCCCCATAGTGAGTCAAGTATCCAAGCAATAAAGGTTTGAGAGGGTAAAAGAAGAGAATCACAAACCACAACCAAATGTCAAGGAAAAGATGCCAAGAACAAGCACATAGTCAAGTAATGATCAAAAGAGTGATCAAAAGGGCGTGTGGAAGAAAGAAAATGTACCTTGGCCACAAAGTGCATTCCAAGCAGTCAAGGAATCAATGCAAAGCCCAACCATGACTAAAGTGACTACTAAGTCTTCAAAGACTAGTATCACTCCCGTCCATCTTGATGTCATCATTCAATGATGTTGGAAATCAAAGAAGATGAGTCTTCTACATGTGTAAGTAACTCAATCTACAATCAAGTGAATGATTGATTTTCATGAGTACCTACACATAACAAGATGCAAACTAGTAGATACATTTAAAGAGTAAATCTAAAATGCATAAATACTACTAATAAAAATGAAATGCTATATTAACAATTAAAAGGCCTATTTTCAAAGGAAAAATAGTTTTGACCAAAGAGAAACTATAATACAACTTAACCTTCTAATTTGAGGAGACAATGGATCGATCCAAGTTTTAAAGTACAATATACTTCAAATATCTTGTGTCACCATCGCTCTGATACCAATTGTAGAAACTAGAAGGGGGGAGGGGTTGAATAGTTTCTATTCGGTTTATCTCTTAATTAAAATTCCTTTCAATTAGGTGAGTGCCAAAACTATCTTTTACTTAAAAGCTAGTTGCATAATGATTAGGTTCAATTCTAATGCATTAACAATAGCAAGTAGTAAGTGTGATGATAATGAATGTAAGTAAAGAGTAAGGAAAGAAACGACCTAATAGGAAGACACCAAGATTTATAGTGGTTCGGAAACGAAGCTCTATCCTCGTTCCTACTATGCTCCTCGAGTACACCTACTTGAGATTTTCACTATATCCACAAGCTCCCTTATTGGCGGAGAAAACCTTACAACGTCGCTTACATTATTTTCCAACACTAAGCTAAATGTCGAGACCTAATCTTAGATAGGAACAATCTACACAACGTCGCCCACTTCACTATTTTACGACACAAGGTTAGATGTCGAGTTCTAATCGAAAGATATAACCAATCTTCACAACGATGCCTACTTCACCATTTTACGACACAAGGCTAGATGTCGAGTTCTAATCGAAAGATAGAACCAATCTTCACAACTCTTCACTTTGAAGCTAAGTGATAACTTCACACGACACAACTACACATCACTCTATTGTTTAGTGAGAACTCACAAGACATAACTACATCACTTTATATTTTAGTGAGAACTCACAAGACACAACCACATCACTTTATAGTTTAGTGAGAACTTACACAACACATTACAACTCAACTAAACTTATCCAAGTACACACATGTAACTTGGATCTACACAACACAAATCTAAGCACACACATATGCAATGGACATACACAACTCTAATCTAAGTATTCACAAATAGCTTGGATGAACACAACTAGTCCAAGTATTCACAAATACATTGGATCTACACAAGACACAAATAAACAAATGATGAGCATGACTAGATCTTTTAGGAGAGGATGATCTTCATCAAGGCTTCATCTTTAATCACATCACAAGTGCGTGTGTGATCTTCTCTTTGGAAAAGGTAAAGAAGGAGATCAAGAGGATAATCATAAGTAAACACACTTAACAAATTAAGTGATCATCTACAAATGATTAGAATTAAAAAGGAGAAAGAAGGCTGGAAGAAATGTCCAAAAAGGGTTCTGGAGAATGAAGATTTGATCCAGTATTTATAGAAGACAAAACTCAACGGCTAGCTGAGCGCGGTTCTTTATTGCACTAGGCGGTTCCTTATCAATAAAGAACCGCGTAAGCACTTAAGGAACCGCGGAGGTAGACTCCGCTCCTTTTTATCTTTTAGTGGATTTGAAATATATGAGGTTGTTTAAACCTTCAAAGGATATTCTTATGGCATTTGGAATATGCCATATATAAATTTTCATTTTCCATTTTAATAACACATTTTCTTAAAAAGAAAGTTTATTAAAAATCTTTTGTCACATTTGACAAAAGTGAGTTTTAAGGCTAATCGCTTTTATGATCACTAAACATGATTAAGATATGTTGGTGTAATGGTTTATTACCTTGATGACAGTGTTTGTTAGATAATTCGTTTTACGATTGTGTTTGACTATAAATGTCTTGTATAGTTTGTTGTGATCAAAACTAAGAAAGATTAGTTAGCACTAACAATGTTTTTAGGCATCACTAGCATTAAAAAACATTGATTCCATGTGACCAAGAAAACAACAAGAAACTACAACCTAGAACAAGTGAACAACCCCAAACACATGATACTCAACTTACATTACCACTTACGCCACTACAATTTTCAATGAATGTGTCATTCCTGAAAACCTTAACTATGCTTTTTAGTAATATTAAGATAATGGATGGATAGTTTAGGAGTGAACATCGACACATTGCGAAGAATCTAAGCAGATCCTACAGTAATATCCTTTTTAAGATCCTCTACAGCAAGGACTTTGTGGTGAATTGCACTAGAAAGAGACCCCGAAAGGTCTTTAAATGTTACTGTTAGATCATATAAAGCATTCAGACTACAAGACTTGATAATCGCAATCACTTGCTAGAGTTTCCCACTATTAAGAAAGTTATTCACATTGCCTACACACCACTCACTATACCCCCATTAAAATTTATAAAGTTAACCGCGCTAACCTGTAACACCCCAAAATGTGATATGCGGAAGCGGTGAAGCTCGGGGGCTGTTACGTCATTGTATCATAGTTCAAGGTACAAGAGAACGACTCTAAATGAGACGTTTTATAAAAATACCTCGTTAAATTTAAATTAAAAGCATCACAGTACAAAAGGTCTCAGTTTCAAAAGATAGTGCAGCGGAATGTAAAAGTTTTAAACATCAACGAGATAATAGTTCAAAAGCATAAGTAAACAAATGTCCGAAGATAGCCAAGAAGTGCATGCGGACTCCAAGTACTTCACACAGCAGATACAACTCATCATCAATTACCTGAGATAAATGCTAAATTGGGTCAACATAAAGTTGGTGAGAATATAGGTTTCAAGTAAAATTCATAGTAATTCAATTTCAGATTTCATTTCATGTACACGTGCAACTATAGGAGATATAGTGCCAAGTGTAGGATAAATTGGGTGTTCACAATATTTATGATAGCTAAGCTCGTAACATCGAAACTAATGATCCAGTGCATACAATAGATTGCATACATAAATTTTGCCCCAATGGAGTACCTAGCCAAGATGACTCCGTTCATACAAATGGTACACACTCGTCCGGCGTCAGAATGCCCGAGTGGAGGTTGTCAACCCTCAATAGATCTATCCGTAACATAAGAGCTTACTCCAGCAGAGTAACTAACGATTCACGATAGTGGGGACTATGGCTAAAGTAACTTAAGCTATCTCATAAATAGTGTTCACAAAGCGTTCACAGAAATCAAGTTTTACTTGCGTCCAGAAGCAAACATCAAAGCATTTATCACATCCCAAACCATTAAACATATAAAACAGTATAATAGGGATCTATAAATTCAACTCAAGCAACGATTCAACCCGCACAAGTATGATCAAATACTAGCGAGCAACTCTAGCAACAACCAAAATATAATACTATAGTTTAGGCGCTAGCAAATAAGTCACATTAGTTCGTCATGTACGTTACTCATCAATCATATGTATATATTGTTGTTAAAATCGTGACTTGTAAATGTTATATCGTTGTAAACATTATAGTATATATATACTTAGGCAAAAATATTTATTTTTGACTCGACGAAATTTCGACGGCCTTTCGGGGTAAATTTTAATTTACCAAAATTTATCTTAACAAATTTTCCTACACGATTTCTAACGAAAATTCGGCAGCCTTTCGGCGTCACATAAAAATTTGCTATTTTTAGTAAGTACTCAAATCTCGTCCTAAAACCCCTATTTTCAACAATTTCTCAATCGCCAATATTTCAACAAGTCTTTTTCCGCAATAGTATCAATTTCCACTTCCAACGTTCAAACTTTTAACGGTACACCAAGTATTCACATTTCGCGCAATTACCCTTTTACAAAACAAGTCCAACATTCATATACAACTTTTAGTAACCATTTCGACACTTAAAACAACTCCGTTTGACTCGAAAACGTCGTTTCGACCACTTTAAAAATCTAGACAGCAACCACTTATAGTGTTTTTCACAAAAATTAAGTTTTCCGACAACGAAATTTAAACGATCATATCTTACTCATTTTAGCTCCGTTTTTAGCCCATAATATATCGAAACGAAGGTATTAACTTATATTTTCATAATATCGAAGTAAACTAGTTTCAAAACAATTTTTACGACCCTCTACGCCTCTTATAAAAATCGGACAGATTGTATGTTTTTCGTAAAAACTCGTTTTCGACCATTTTCAAGCGTAACCACTAGTAGTAACACTACTAGTTCCCTCCAATTATTCATAAACACCAACAAAATCAAAGATTTTACTTCAAGTTCACCAATCTAAAATATACATACTTATATTTTTCACAAGTCTTTCAATTAAACCATTTTCATGTATGGATCTAATAGATCCACACATAATTTCCATAGATCTTAAAATATTTCATGACCAAAAATAGTTTTTATCATTTTATTTCAAGAAAATACTTGATGAGTAACATGCATGCATAGATCTACAAAGATTATGCATGAAAAATGAAAAAGATGAAAAAGGTTTAAGAAGTAACCTTGAGTAACGACTCTACGTAATCACAACGACCCGATCTACTCTCTAACCCACTAATAATCAACAAGAACTCTACTTCTACAAATTCAACCCAAAAACTACTCACATCAACAAACCAAGAAAAACCATTCTTCTTTATGCTTGTACAAACTCTAGGGTGTATTTATTTTGTGTTAAATCTTCTTTAAATGGAGCTTTAAGAAAATCAACAATGGTGGAAAATGTGTGTGTGTTTGTGCCGTGAGTTTTGAGAGAGAAAGAGAGAGATGTGTGTTTTTTTTGAAGTGAAATGAAGAGTGAATAATGTGAATTATTTGAGGTGATTTTGGTTAATAAGTTAAATGTTATAAGATGTGTAAGCCTAAGCTTAAAATGGCAAAGAGTGAAATTTTGGTGCATCATGCACATGGGGTGATATATGGCCGGTTATGGGGGTCCCATATGGGGTAAATTATTCAAAATTTTTACTATGGTAACTAGTTAAAAGGTTTAAGGTAAAAAGGTTAGTTAGTTTTAGGTAAATATCAAAAAGTATATAGTTAAGTTTAAAATTACGTAAAACTTAAAAATTTGACGAAATATATTAAATTTACGATTTTTCGACGAAAACTGAAATTTTATGATTGGTAAAGTATTTTATGCATGTTAACGACGGTTAAACGTAAAAACGACGTAAAATACGAAAACGCGATATGTTAATTAAATATTCACAGTAAATACGATTTATTACTATAAATAGCAAAATACTAAAATACAGGCATATAAACATATACAGAAATATTTAAATACACTGTTCATGAAAATACAATCACGCTGCTAAAAACTAAACAGTTAAGCACATAATTCACAAATAACGAATAATCTCATGGATTATCGTCAATTCATTGACCGTCTCAGCACTTTGGTCAGGTTCACAGAAAATGTTCAGAATAATGACTGAGCACAGTGTCAGGTCATTACTCATCATCAAACAGTTTTTCAGAAAACGCGGGATAACTTCCCGGTTCCAACACAGTTAAATCACATAGTTGACTAAATAAAAAGTCAAAGGGTAAAATAGTCATTTTACAAAGTAGGGAAAATTACCAGGTGTTACATCATCCCCTTGATAGAGAAGCTTTGTCCTCAAAGCTTAGGAGTGTCACGGTTTTTAGAGTTGTCAAAGAGTTGCGGATATTTCTTGCGAAATTGATCCTCACGCTCCCAAGTGAATTCAGTTCCACGTTTAGAATTCCACCTCACCTTGATGATTGGAATACGACTCTGCTTCAATCGTTTGACCTCACGGTCCATGATTTCAACAGGTTCTTCGACAAATTGCATCTTGTCGTCGATTCGGAGTTCCTCCAATGGTATAACGAGTGTCTCATCAGATAGGCCTTCTTCAAGTTCGACACATGAAATGTGCTGTGCACGCGGCTCAACGCTTGCGGTAATTCGAGACGATAGGCTACGGTTCCAACCTTTGCCAGAATTTTGAAAGGTCCAATATAACGGGGGTTCAGCTTTCCTCGCTTGCCAAAACGTACCACACCTTTCCAAGGCGATACTTTTAGCATTACTTTGTCTCCCAATTGAAATTCGAGAGGATTACGTCGAACGTCGGCGTAACTCTTCTGACGATCATGGGCTGCTTGAATTCGGCTCTTGATTTGAACAATCTTCTCAGTCGTTTCACGGATGAGTTCAGGGCCAGTGAGTTGACTATCCCCAACCTCACTCCACCACACAGGCGAGCGACATTTACGACCATACAACGCTTCAAACGGTGCAGCCTTAATACTGGTATGATAACTATTGTTGTAAGAGAATTCCACTAGAGGCAAATGTCTGTCCCATTGCTTTCCAAAGTCAAGCACGCAAGCACGCAACATGTCCTCCAGCGTTTGAATAGTTCTCTCACTCTGTCCGTCAGTCTGCGGGTGATAAGCAGTACTCATGTCCAGTTGCGTACCCAACGTTTTCTGAAGTGATTTCCAGAATTCCGAAGTAAATCTACCATCTCTATCAGAAATTATCAAGATCGGTATCCCATGTTTTGCGACTACTTCCTTCAGATAAAGTCTCGTAAGCTTATCCATTGAATCATCTTTCTTCATAGCCAAAAAGTGTGCAGATTTCGTAAGTCGATCCACAATTACCCAAATTGTGTCGTATCCGTTGGTCGTCTTAGGTAGCTTAGTTATGAAATCCATGGTTATGTTTTCCCATTTCCACATAGGAATTATAGGTTGAACCAACAATCCAGATGGTTTTTGGTGTTCTGTTTTCACTCTAGCACAAGTCAGACACTTCCCTACGTAAGTAGCGATTTCAGCTTTCATATTTGGCCACCAATATAGCTTCTTCATATCCTGATACATTTTGTCAGATCCTGGGTGAATCGAATACTTAGATTTATGCGACTCACGCATAATCACGTCCCTTAGTCCTCCAAACCGTGGTAACCAACTTCTACCATTCAGACATAGCGTTCCATTAGTGCTAGTCTCCAATTTCTTTGTAACCATTCCTCCCAATTTCTCAGCCTCGACATGTTCAGGCTTAAGGGCTTCGGTTTGTGCTTCGCGAATTTGCACAGGTAAGTTCAGATTGATAACCATAGCTAACGATCTAACTCTACATGTCATCAGTTGTTCCTTTCTACTTAGCGCATCCGCCACTACATTGGCCTTCCCAGGGTGGTAGCGGATTTCACAGTCATAATCGCTGAGCAACTCGATCCATCGACGTTGTCTCATGTTCAGTTCCTTCTGATCAAGAATATGTTGTAAACTCTTATGATTGGTATAGACGACACACTTGGTTCCATACAAGTAGTGTCTCCATAATTTCAAGGCAAATACTACCGCTCCTAGCTCCAAGTCGTGCGTAGTGTAATTTTTCTCATGCATTTTCAATTGTCGTAACGCGTAGGTGATAACTTTCTTCCTCTGCATCAACACAACTCCCAATCCTTTTGCTGATGCATCACAGTAGACCACAAAGTCTTCCGATCCTTCTGGTAACGATAGAATAGGCGCACTACACAACATTTGTTTCAACTTCTGGAATGCTAATTCCTCCTTATCTCCCCATTCGTATTTCACCTTCTTTTGAGTCAACTTCATCAATGGTTTCGCGATCTTCGAGAATCCCTCGATGAACCTTCGGTAATATCCGGCGAGTCCTAAGAATTAGCGAATTTCAGTCGGTGTCGTAGGAGCAGTCCACTCCCTAATTGACTCAATCTTGGCAGGATCAACATGAATCCCCTTGCTATCAATAACGTGACCTAGAAATTGTACTCTTGGCAACCAAAAATCACATTTCGAGAACTTAGCGTATAATTCCTCCTTCTTAAGCAATTCCAATATTATCTTAAGATGTTCCTCATGTTCCTTCTCATTCCTTGAGTAAATCAGTATGTCATCGATGAATACAATGACAAACTTGTCCAAATACGGTTTACACACCTGGTTCATGAGGTCCATAAACACAGCAGGTGCGTTTGTCAAACCGAACGACATCACTTGGAACTCATAGTGTCCATACCTAGTCCTAAAAGCAGTCTTTGCAACATCTTCCTCACAGACTCTTAATTGGTGATAACCAGATCTAAGGTCAATCTTCGAGTAAACACTCGATCCTTGCAACTGATCAAACAGATCATCGATCCTAGGTAACGGGTAACGGTTCTTGATGGTAAGTTTGTTCAACTCACGATAGTCGATACACATCCGAAAACTCCCATCCTTCTTATTCACAAATAAGACTGGAGCTCCCCAGTGTGAAGAACTCGGTCTTATGAATCCTTTATCATTCAACTCTTGTAGTTGCGTCGCTAGTTCTTGCAATTCCGACAGTGCTAAACGGTAAGGCGCTCGAGCAACAGGTTCAGCTCCCGGTATTAAATCGATCTGGAATTCAACTTGTCTAGCCGGCGGTAATCCAGGCAAATCTTCAGGAAAGACTTCCGGAAAATCCCGTACAATAGGTACATCTTCCAACCGTTTTTCTTCCGTCTGCTTTTCAGTAACACAGGCTAAAAACACGTGGCAACCTTCCGACAACAACTTCTGAGCCTTGACACGTGAGATAATGTTTAGTCGTGACTTCCCTTTTCCGTTACTTGTATCCCCTTGTACCTCCAAAACTTCATCACCAAATGGTAAGCGAACGATCTTCTCGTCACATACAATCGTAGCACGATATCTCGACAACCAATCCATTCCGACAATCACGTCAAAACTCCCTAACTCAACAGGCATAAGGTCTATTACGAAAGGATGACCTAGAAGATTTAAAGTGCATCCACGAAGTATAGTGTCGGCTTCTATCAACTTCCCATTAGCTAACTCAATAGTGTACTTAGTGTCTAAGGGCGAAGCGGTCACATCAAGCAAAACACTAAAAGCAGTCGACACAAAACTCCTATCGGCTCCAATATCAAATAAAATAGAAGCATAACGACTATTGAGAAGAAACGTAGCCGTCAGGACGTCGGGGTTTTGTTGCGCTTCTCCTCCTCCTATCACATAGACCCTTCCACGAGCTTCCCCAGCTTTAGCAATCTTTCCTTGGTCCTTGTTCTTTTTCTTTGGGCACTCATTGCTGTAGTGTCCCTTTTGCTGACATTCAAAGCAAGTGACGTTGGCTTTCGTGTTGGGTGGTAACTTACAATCTCTAGCAATGTGTCCAGTTTTCTTGCAGTTGTGACATTGTACATTGCATTGTCCATTATGGTGACGCTTGCATCGATTGCACAAAGGTAACGTCCCATTGTGTTAATGCAATAATGACTAAAAACGTTACTTGCATTTTTCGGTCTCGCTTAATTTTTATTACGACAATATGTAAAAACAAGCATTTACGAAAACAACGAAAAACGAATTCTTGAGTTCAAGTATTTTTCATTTTACCCATTTTCACTTAAGGTATGGATAAACAAGTACTAACCTTAATCAAGTGATCAAGTGATTTAATCTTTTCTTAAAACTCACTTTTTATTAAATGTGACAAGTTTTTATTAAACTTTATTTTTAAGAAAATGTTTTATTAAATTAATTATTTGAAATTTGAAAATGGCATATTCTTATTCTGTTAAAGAATATCCTTTCAGGATATTTTTATACCCAGATAAGACCTCCACCACTAAAGGACAAAAAGGAGAGAGTCTAGTCCGGCGGTACCTTAGCGCCTAGGCGGTACCTTATCGATAAGGTACCGCGGGCTGTGATAAGGTACCGCGGGCAGATATAGCCGTTGGCTCCTTTATCCTTTATATAGTGAACCATTCTCAGCTTTTCACCTCACCTCTTTTGCACATTTATTTCCAGATTCAAACTCCTTCTTTAATCACTCAAATCTTTGATCATTTGTTTGATTATTACTTGTTTAAGAAGTGAATCTTGTTCTTCCATCCCTTCCTCTCCAAGTGCAAAGAGAAGAACACTATCCTAGTGAAGTGTTGAGTCCACCACCAAAGATCCATTGAAGATCAATTTTTATATACTTGTAGTTGTGTCATAGTTGTGAAGATCCAAGTAGTTGTGTCTATTTGGAAGTTGTGTATGTACTAAGTATAGTTGTGTAGATTGGTCCTAGCTACGATTAGGGCTCGACTTTTAGCTTAGCGTCGGAAATTGGTTAAGCGACGTGTACGGTTTTGTCCACCATAAGGAGCTTGTTGTGTAGTGAACTCTCGAGTAAGGAGTACTCGAGGAGTGGAGTAGGAACGAGGAGTGAGCTTCGTTGCCGAACCACTATAAATCCTTGGTGTTCGGTTTGATCTTTCTTTACCTTTAACTCTTTACATTCCTTATTCTTTTTGCATATACATGTGTTAATATTAGATTAGCTACACTATCATTCTTTATTCTTTGTGGACATATTTTTGTTAGTATTAGTTTAGCTACACTATCATTGTTCATATTTGTGCATAATAAGATTTCACATATTTCCTCAAGCCTAAGTTTTTTGAAAAAGGATTTTTGGAAACCATATTTTAACAAGTAAATTATAAGAAACTATTCAACCCCCCCTTCTAGTTTCTACAATTGGTATCAGAGCGGGTTGCTCAAGAATTTTTAAAGTATATTGTATTTTAAAACATGAATCGATCTATGGATTCCAACAAGTACCTAGAAGGGCAATCTATGCAAAGACCACCACTTTTTGAAACCGATAGTTTTATTTATTGGAAAAATAGATTTGAAACTTATGTGAAATCAAAAGATTTAGATCTTTGGCATGTTATTACCAATGGTGATTTTTTACCCTTTCAATTTAATGAAGTTTCTAAAACAAAAGAATTAGTCACTTTTGACAAAGCTAATGATGATACTAAAAAGAAACTTTCAAAAAATAATGAGGCTAAAATGGTGATTTATAATGCTTTGCCTAAGAAAGAGTATGAAAGAATTTTTATGTGTGAAACCGCTAAAGATATTTGGAACACTCTTTTAGTAACCCACCAAGGTAATAGCCAAGTCAAAGAAAGTAAAATCGATCTTCTTGTCCAACAATATGAACAATTTGTCATCTTAGAAGATGAAACTATTGATAGTGCATTTGCTAGGTTTAACACCATTATTACTAGTCTAAAAGCACTTGATGAAGGTTTTTCTAGCAAGAACAATGTTAGGAAGTTTCTAAGGGCCTTACATCCAAAGTGGAGAGCAAAAGTCATGGCTATTAAATAGTCGAAAGATCTCTCAACTTTATCACTCGATGAACTCATAGGAAACTTGAAGGTTCATGAAATGATAATTTTGAAGGACTCGGAATTAGTAAAAACCAAGAGTGAAAGAAAATCTCTTGCACTTAAAGCCAAGAAGGCACAAAGTGACCATGATAGTTCCTCGGAAAGTGATGATGAGGAGTATGCATTGGCGGTGAGAGATTTCAAGAAGTTCTTCAAGAGACCAGGTCAACACGTTAGGCAACCAAACTGTGACAAGAAACCATTGTCAAAGAATCGGTTTGTCAAGAACGAAAAAGGTGATAGGAGTTGCTTTAGATGTGGTGATCCAAATCACTTCATTGGTGATTGTCCAAAGCCCGCTCGTGATAAGAACCACACGGCATTTGTTAGTGGCGCTTGGAGCGATAGCGGTGAAGATGATGATGACAACCCCAAAGAGGAGAAATGCCTTATGGCTCACACTTCTAAAGGTACATTCCGAAACCGAACATTATAGCAATGATAGTTCCACTTTAGATGATATTGAATTTGAAGGTAAATATGATAGCTTACACAAACTTAGTCTTAAATTCATAGAAAAAAATAAAACCTTAAAATCAACCAAAACTAAGCTTGAAAATGAGATCAATGAACTTAGGGAGAAATTGGCTAAACTTGAGAAAAACAAAGAGGTTGATTTAGGTTGCTTAAGTTGTGAGAAACTTAGATTAGAGAATGATGATCTCAAGAGCACCTCCATTAAATTGGAAAAGTTCATGAAAGGTACTAGTGCTCTTGATGATATGTTAAACAAACAAGTTCATTCTAAGGAAAAACTTGGTCTAGGTTTTAACTCAAATGAAGCCTCAACTAGTGAACTAAAACAAGTCAGGTTTTCACAGAAAACACCTTCTAGACGCGGTTCCACATTGTATGGCGCGGTTCCTTATCACCATGGAACCGCGGCCATAGATAAGGTACCGCAGCCAGAAGTTGATTTTTGTGAAAACTCTGAACTTTCTGAAAAATCTAAGTTAAATGAAAAACCAAAGCATCTTACTGTTAATAAGGTTCAATTACCCATACTTGACGACAATGCTATTAGTAAGTTCTATAAGCCGTTAAGTAAACCTCTCATGGGAAATAGAAGTTTATCTAGACTATCTTCTACTCCACCTAGAGTACGGAATGAATCTAAGCCTAGAAGTAGAACGACAACGCCTACAAGAGATAATCAAAACAACTCACGACCTAGAAGTAAAACTCCAACACCTAGAAAGAATAATAATAACTCTAAACCTAGATCAAACACACCTAGGAGAAGTAATGAACAACAAAATGGTTACATGAATTACTACCCTCCTCCATTTTGTTCTCCATGGGGAATCCCCACCTCATTCATACATACCAACCAAATGCAAGGGATGTTTGGAACTAACAATTTTGGACCCATGAGATATTGGGGACCAAAGGTTTGATCTTGTGTATTGTTACCTAGATATGCTTGGGAATTGATTTGGAGCCCGATGAGTGGATTAAGGATAGTGGATGTTCTAAACACATGACGGGTAATCGAAGTTTGTTCTCGCATTACAAAGCATATGATGGAGGTAACGTCACATTCGCTAGTAGTCTACGTGGTAATATCATTGGCAAAGGTACAGTTTCTCTTGACTCCATGACCATTGAAAATGTCGAGCACGTAGATAACTTAGGTTTTAACCTTTTAAGTATAGGTCAAATTTGTGATAATAAGTGTAAGGTCATCTTTTCGGAACATGACAGTGAAATCATAAAAGATGGAAAAGTCATTGGAAAAGGTGTTAGAAAGCATGGGCTTTATGTTATGAAAGTTAATAAGAAGTCAAAAGACAACATATGTCTTGCGACTATAGATGATAGTTCTACTCTTTGGCATAGGAGATTAGGTCACGCTAATATGCGTTTAATTCAATCTTTAGTCTCTAAGGAGTTGGTAAGACACATCCCCAAGATTAAGTTTGATAGTCACTTTTGTGATGCTTACAAAGTTGGAAAGCAAGTTCACTCAAGTCACAAAGCCAAGAATTTGGTTTCGACCTCTCGGTGCTTAGAGCTCCTACATATGGATCTCTTTGGACCTTCTGCCATACGCAGTTATGGAGGTAACCTTTATACCCTAGTTATAGTTGACGATTATTCTAGATTCACTTGGACTAGATTTTTGGCATCTAAGAATGAAGCTTTCGATCACTTCGAAATCTTTAGTCGGAGAATTCAAAATCAACTAGGATGTTCAATTGTTTCTATTAGGACGGATCATGGTAGGGAATTTGATAATGAAGTGCAATTTGGTGCCTTTTGTGAAGCTCATGGTATTACCTATAACTTCTCGGCTCCTCGCACTCCACAATCAAATGGGGTAGTTGAAAGGAAGAATAGGACTCTCCAAGAGATGAGTAGGACGATGTTAAACGAGCAATCTTTGCCTCAAAAGTTTTGGTGGAATGCCGTAGATACATCGACTTATATTCTCAACCGAATTCTTATTCGACCTTTCCTAGGAAAGACCCCCTATGAGATTCTTAAAGGTAAGAAACCCTCATTAGAATACTTTAGGGTGTTTGGAAGCAAGTGCTTTATCCTCAACACCAAAGACTACCTTACCAAGTTTGACCCAAAGTCTTACAAAGGTATCCTTTTAGGTTATTCCCAAACTAGTAAGGCCTACATAGTCCTAAATAGAACCTCAGGGGTTATTGAAGAGTCACTCAACGTAACCTTTGATGAAACCCCTCCTTCACCCAAGACACCACCATTGGTTGATGATGACTTGGATGAATTAGAAGTAGTTAAAGCCAAAGAGGTTAGAAAAATAGGAGTTGAAGACCTTAGTGTTGAAAAGGAAGTAAACATTAAGGAGTCTAGGGATCATACTCTCAATAATGTCATTGGTGACTTAAATCGAAGGACCCTAAGATCTCAAGTCCAAAACCAAAGCAACTTCTTTTGTTTTGTCTCCTTGATTGAACCTAAGAATGTTAAAGAAGCTTTGACGGATGAGAGTTGGGTCATTGCGATGCAAGAAGAATTGAATCAATTCGTTGCCAATGATGTTTGGGAACTTGTTCCTCCACCTAGAAGTTCTACCATTATAGGAACCAAATGGGTATTTAGGAATAAGCTAGATGAGAATGGTGTTGTGTCTCGTAACAAGGCTAGACTTGTAGCTCAAGGCTATAATCAACAAGAAGGGATTGATTATGACGAGACATATGCACCGGTAGCTAGATTAGAATCAATTAGAATCCTTTTAGCCTACGCTTATGCCTTAGATATTAAGCTTCAACAAATGGATGTAAAGAGTGCATTCCTTAACGGTTTGATCAATGAGGAGGTATATGTGGCTCAACCTCCCGGCTTCATTGATTTTGAGAAACCGAACCATGTTTACAAGCTTAAGAAAGCACTTTATGGACTCAAACAAGCACCCAAAGCTTGGTATGATAGACTTAAAGCGTTTCTTGTTAAACATGAGTATACCATGGGTATGGTATACACTCTTTACAAAGAAGAAAGGTCCTCACCTCATAATCGTACAAATATATGTTGATGACATTATATTTGGCTCAACTTGTCAAGAATTGTGTGATGACTTTGCCAAAATCATGCATGATGAGTTTGAAATGAGTATGATGGGAGAACTTAACTTCTTTTTAGGACTCCAAATTAAACAAATGGACGATGGTATTTTCTTTAGTCAATCTAAGTACGCTAAAGAAATGCTAAAGAAATTTGGATTAGAAGAATCTAGACCAATGAAGACCCCTATGGCCTCGGATACTAAACTCACCGTAGATGATGATTGTGAGTCGGTAGACAACACCAAATATAGAGGTATGATTGGTAGTTTGTTGTACCTAACAACAAGTCGACCGGATATCATGTTTAGTGTTTGCCTTTGTGCTCGCTTCCAAGAGGCTCCCAAAACCTCTCACCTTGAAGCGGTTAAGCGTATCTTCCGATACATTAAAGGCACTATACATTTAGGATTATGGTATCCTAAAGGGAACGGCGTAGAAACCATTGTCTACACGGACTCGGATCATGCGGGAGACTATGTGGACCGGAAAAGCACTAGTGGAGTTTGTACCTTCATGGGTTGTTGTTTAACTTCTTGGTTCTCCAAGAAACAAACCGCTCTTGCGATATCCACCACGGAAGCCGAGTATGTGAGTGCCGGTTAAGCATGCCAACAAGCTCTATGGATGAAGCAAGCGCTTGTTGATTACGGGATTTCTCTTGATGATGTTCCCATCATGTGCGATAATAAAGGCGCTATAGACCTAAGCAAGAATCTCGTGCAACATTCGCGAACCAAACACATAGAAATTAGACACCATTTCCTTAGAGATAATGTTCAAAAGGGGAACATTACTATCGAAAAGGTGCCCTCCGAGGACAACTTAGCCGATATCTTCACTAAGCCACTTAAGAGGGAACCTTTTTATTACTTGCGTCTAGGTCTAGGATTAATGGAACATCTTCCTTAAATTCTTTTCTTCTTGTGTGTTTTCTCTTACCACCTTGAGTACTTGAGTCTTTTAAGATTCTTTTGAAAAATCTTCTCATCTCCTTTTCAAAACTCTCAAAGTCTCTTTCGAAAACGGTTGAGAAACTCGTTTGACATTGTTAATTCAATCTAAAAACGATTTTTCATAGATTCTCGCTATTAATATAGAGCATACATAATTCATATGTATGATTCTCTCAAACATAGCAAGAACAAGATTGAATCATGGAGGATCATTGTGTCATAAGGTCTTGTCTTACACACCTCCTACATTGATTTTTTTTGGTCAAATCTCTATTTGGTAAGTTTGCATATACTTTCCTTGTCTATCTTAGCTTTTAAGCACATCCCTATGATAAGTTAGACTAGAAAAATAAGATTTGCTGAAAAATCTTTCTCCAAACACCAAACCATGCTTCTGCAGGCGGTTCCATAAGTGAGCCGCGGTACCTTATTGATAAGGAACCGCCACCATAGATAAGGAACCGCCTACAGTGGCCTTCCTTTTCGGGTTTTTGTCTGAAACTCTAGATTTGCTCCAACCTTTTTGAGAATCTTTGTTTCAAACCCTTTGACCACCCCAAAAATACCCTAAGCCTTCCCTATTTAAACCATAAGAATTTTGCATTACTTCACATCCAAAATGTCTTATTCTCCAAATGAAAGCCTTGAATCTCCTCCATTTTCTCCAATTGCTTTCAATCCAAACCCACCCAAGAACACTCTTAATCACATTTCTCCCACCAAGAATGTTGATTGTGGAACTTCCTTTCTTCCACCACCACCCTTTAGTGTTCTTCCTCCTTCTCATGATAATGTCATGCACCATGGAACATATTGTCATTGTTGTCAATATCAACATCTTGCTATGGCACACATCTATGAGGAGTTGAGCTACATTAAGAGTCTTTAATCAAGCCTCCTCTTCATTTTGATTATGAGATCTCCAACAAGCCACCACCACCACCCTCCGCTATTACCTTGTCTTTCATATAAGCATTGGTTGCTTATCCTAAAGACACCAATTTCAAGCAAATCTTAGAATTATAGAATAACTAGGATTAGATTTATGCTTTTGGCTTGTTTCTTTTTTTTTTTCATACTTCCTTGTATGATGGTTCTTTAGTAACCTATCTTGGATCTTTGTCATTGTGTTTTCTTCTCTTTTAATTTTTTTGTGACCTATTGCTATATATTGTTGGTTGTTTCTTTTGTTCAACTAACCCTTCTATGTAGCTTGTTACCATATCTCGATTCCCCGGTGCCCCAAGCTAGGGGGAGTAAGCACCAAGGGGGAGTCTTTGCAAAGTCGTTTCTTCAACACCGGCTTACGCAACCTTTTTGCTTCGACAAAGGGGGAGAAATGAATAAACTCGTCTTCGAAAATCTTGTTTTTTGTGTGATTGAGTTTATGTATTGTCGGAATCAAAAAGGGGGGAGATTGTTAATGCAATAATGACTAAAAACGTTACTTGCATTTTTCGGTCTCGCTTAGTTTTGATTACGACAATATGTAAAAACAAGCATTTACGAAAACAACGAAAAACGAATTCTTGAGTTCAAGTATTTTTCATTTTACCCATTTTCACTTAAGGTATGGATAAACAAGTACTAACCTTAATCAAGTGATCAAGTGATTTAATCTTTTCTTAAAACTCACTTTTTATTAAATGTGACAAGTTTTTATTAAACTTTATTTTTAAGAAAATGTTTTATTAAATTAATTATTTGAAATTTGAAAATGGCATATTCTTATTCTGTAAAAGAATATCCTTTCAGGATATTTTTATACCCAGATAAGACCTCCACCACTAAAGGACAAAAAGGAGCGGAGTCTAGTCCGGCGGTACCTTAGCGCCTAGGCGGTACCTTATCGATAAGGTACCGCGGGCTGTGATAAGGTACCGCGGGCAGATATAGCCGTTGGCTCCTTTATCCTTTATATAGTGAACCATTCTCAGCTTTTCACCTCACCTATTTTGCACATTTATTTCCAGATTCAAACTCCTTCTTTAATCACTCAAATCTTTGATCATTTGTTTGATTATTACTTGTTTAAGAAGTGATCTTGTTCTTCCATCCCTTCCTCTCCAAGTGCAAAGAGAAGAACACTATCCTAGTGAAGTGTTGAGTCCACCACCAAAGATCCATTGAAGATCAATTTTTATATACTTGTAGTTGTGTCATAGTTGTGAAGATCCAAGTAGTTGTGTCTATTTGGAAGTTGTGTATGTACTAAGTATAGTTGTGTAGATTGGTCCTAGCTACGATTAGGGCTCGACTTTTAGCTTAGAGTCGGAAATTGGTTAAGCGACGTGTACGGTTTTCTCCACCATAAGGAGCTTGTTGTGTAGTGAACTCTCGAGTAAGGAGTACTCGAGGAATGGAGTAGGAACGAGGAGTGAGCTTCGTTGCCGAACCACTATAAATCCTTGGTGTTCGGTTTGATCTTTCTTTACCCTTAACTCTTTACATTCCTTATTCTTTTTGCATATACATGTGTTAATATTAGATTAGCTACACTATCATTCTTTATTCTTTGTGGATATATTTTTGTTAGTGTTTAGCTACACTATCATTGTTCATATTTGTGCATAAGAAGATTTCACATATTTCCTCAAGCCTAAGTTTTTTGAAAAAGGATTTTTGGAAACCATATTTTAACAAGTAAATTATAAGAAACTATTCAACCCCCCCTTCTAGTTTCTACACATTGTATACTCCCTTTTCCCCAGTACCAGCAGTGTACGCTTTCACGGTGTCTTGCCTCTTATTAGGATAGTTCCCATGGTTGTTCCTTTGGTTATTCCCCCATTTTCTCTTGTTGTCCGCGGCATTTCCAGCATTTGCTCGAACAACTTGGTCCATCAGACTGTGAGCCATCCTTATAGCATCACTAACTTTTGTCGGTCCAGACGATGTCACATTCCCTTGAACTCTACCAGGTAAACCCCAAATATAGCGCTCAACCTTCTTTTCTTCATCTGGAACCATTCCGGGACATAGCAAACACAACTCTTGGAACCTCCTAGTGTACGTACCAATGTCATTGTTCTTCACAGTCAGGTTCCACAGTTCAATTTCCATTTTCTGAATCTCATTACGAGGACAATACTCCTTAGTCAACTTCTTAAATTCCTCCCAACTCATTCCATACGCCTCCTCGGCTCCAGCCGTCTGCACATGGGTGTTCCACCATGTCAACGCTCCAGCAGCTAAAGTACAAGTAGAATAAGTCACTTGGTTTTCAACAGCACATTCACTGACACGGAACACAGCTTCCATCTTTTCAACCCAACGAGCTAATCCGACAGCTCCTTCAGTACCATTAAAATTCAAAGGGTCACAGCTCCTAAAGTCCTGGTAAGTACACGGCTTAGGCGGTCGATTGTCAACATTGTTCGGTGGTGCTTCGTTCACGTTGTTGTTAGCTTGAACGTTTGCCAGTGCAACAGTCACTCGTTGCGTAATCAGTGCTTCCAATTGTGCGTCGGTCATTCCGTTACGTGTGTTCACCATTGTTTCTTTGCGTTAAGACAACAATGCAATTAAGGTTCAAGCACGAATATACACATTATATATTTCTTATGCTAAAATAAAATGCAGAATTTAACAGTACAACAACATAAAAAGGATAGTCACTGGTCAAGGTCATAAAGTTAAATTCCCATTCATAATCGAAACATCGAATACATAGTCATAAAATAAGAGTATGATTACATCTAGTCTACTCCAACTAATCGAGTACTACTCTAGTTTAGTGGATACAATACCCAAAAGATAAAGATGTCAATCTACTCTAGAATTAAGCACAATAACGATGAATCTCTAAGTGCGACGACGACGATCACACTCAGCACATCTCGGTGAATCACTCCTCGGGTCTCCATCTGCAGCTCGGTCTCCTCCACGAACTGACTCCAACTCACGCCTCAACCTAGCAACCTCCTCAAGTGTGGTATCCAACAAGTCGCGGGTATCCTCGTTATCCTCTAACAATCCAAACACCGCATCCTCAAGTAGACGAAAACGAACAACATCTGAATCCCTAGCAGATCCTATCATAACAACACATGACCTAGGTCTAGAGGGCTTTCCAACATGATGAGTAGGTGGTGTAGAAACAGTAGTAACAGCTCGAATCCCATGAGTAGGCGATGCCTCAGGTGTAGTGTGTGAATCAGACATACGAACCTTCTTCCGTGGGCATGACGAATCAGAATCGGACAAAGCTCGAGATCTAACACCGGATGGTCCAGCTCCATCAGCAGGTGGTACAGTATCATCAGAATCAGTATAAACCTCAGCTGGTGGCGTACCCCATAAAGCTTCCCTCTCCTCTCTAAACCGCTGACATGGAACAGTAGGCTTCTTCCTCAAGTTGGACGTCTTCCTAATCTCACTCCTCCTACTAGGCTAAACTCCCTCAGGTACAACAGCCAAAGCATCAACCCTACTATCATCATCGGCCTCAGCACCCTCGCTATCACTACTAGCCACAACCATCCTAACGTCAGTATCACTCTCAATCTCATCATCCATGTCCTCATCATCCTCACGATCTACCTCATATCCATCCATATCATCATCACCCTCATGATCTACCTCAACACCATCCATATCATCCTCATCACCCTCGTAATCTACCTCAATACCATCCACGTCATCCTCATCATCCTCATCGTCCTCACTACCACTAACCCACTCGATCAAAGTACGATGCACAACCGGTGGCATCCCATCAACAACATCGGAAGTATCAGACAACACATCAGGCTCACCCTCATCATCCTCCTCCGGATCCTCGTCAGGGTCATACTCCGCACCTTCCTCCTCAGGATCAGCCTCCTCTGGGTCATTCTCCGGCTCAACATGATCTGGTACCATCTCAATCTCGTCTTCCCACTCTTCGTCGGCAGAGTCGGGCTGGTAAGAAACAGTAGATGACGACATAACCTACAACAACCAAAATGCGTATTAAAGCAGTTGTAGGGTATGCATGAAATAATCATGTATAGAAATTAAAGTATGCAAATCAGCGAAATGCATATGTATATAATACATATTACGTATTACATAATATATGTTACATATTACTTATAGTGTTATCCCACGTAATACATTACGTAGTACACATATATATACAGAGTAACAAGTAGCCACATCGGTTATAGTCTAGGCCTAAGATGCAAACCTAGTTCTCTATAACCAAGGCTCTGATTACCAATTCTGTAACACCCCAAAATGTGATATGCGGAAGCGGTGAAGCTCGGGGGCTGTTACGTCATTGTATCATAGTTCAAGGTACAAGAGAACGACTCTAAATGAGACGTTTTATAAAAATTCCTCGTTGAATTTAAATTAAAAGCATCACAGTATAAAAGGTCTCAGTTTCAAAAGATAGTGCAGCGGAATATAAAAGTTTTAAACATCAACGAGATAATAGTTCAAAAGCATAAGTAAACAAATGTCCGAAGATAGCCAAGAAATGCATGCGGACTCCAAGTACTTCACACAGCAGATACAACTCATCATCAATTACCTGAGATAAATGCTAAATTGGGTCAACATAAAGTTGGTGAGAATATAGGTTTCAAGTAAAAATTCGTAGTAATTCGATTTCAGATTTCATTTCATGTACACGTGCAACTATAGGAGATATAGTGCCAAGTGTAGGATAAATTGGGTGTTCACAATATTTATGATAGCTAAGCTCGTGACATCAAAACTAGTGATCCAGTGCATACAATAGATTGCATACATAAATTTTGCCCCAATGGAGTACCTAGCCAAGATGACTCCGTTCATACAAATGGTACACACTCGTCCGGCGTCAGAATGCCCGAGTGGAGGTTGTCAACCCTCAATAGATCTATCCGTAACATAAGAGCTTACTCCAGCAGAGTAACTAACGATTCACGATAGTGGGGACTATGGATAAAGCTAGTTAAGTTATCTCATAAATAGTGTTCAAAAAGCGTTCACAGAAATCAAGTTTTACTTGCGTCCAGAAGCAAGCATCAAAGCATTTATCACATCCCAAAACATTAAACATATAAAACAGTTTAATAGGGATCTATAAACTCACCTCAAGCAACGATTCAAACCTCACAAGTATGATCAAATAGTAGCGAGCAACTCTAACAACAACCTAAATATAATACTATAGTTTAGGC
The DNA here is from genome assembly GCA_025667525.1 of Glebionis coronaria. Lineage (NCBI taxonomy): Eukaryota > Viridiplantae > Streptophyta > Magnoliopsida > Asterales > Asteraceae > Glebionis > Glebionis coronaria. The sequence goes on from CM046880.1 coordinate 531,909,520, forward strand.
GCTAGCAAATAAGTCACATTAGTTCGTCATGTACGTTACTTATCAATCATATGTATATATTGTTGTTGAAATCGTGACTTGTAAATGTTATATCGTTGTAAACATTATAGTATATATATACTTAGGCAAAAATATTTATTTTTGACTCGACGAAATTTCGACAGCCTTTCGGCGTAAATTTTAATTTACCAAAATTTATCTTAACAAATTTTCCTACACGATTTCTAACAAAAATTCGGCAGCCTTTCGGCGTCACATAAAAATTTGCCATTTTTAGTAAGTACTCAAATCTCGTCCTAAAACCCCTATTTTCAACAATTTCTCAATCGCCAATATTTCAACAAGTCTTTTTCCGCAATAGTATCAATTTCCACTTCCAACGTTCAAACTTTTAACGGTACACCAAGTATTCACATTTCGCGCAATTACCCTTTTACAAAACAAGTCCAACATTCATATACAACTCTTAGTAACCATTTCGACAATTAAAACAACTCCGTTTGACTCGAAAACGTCGTTTCTACCATTTTAAAAATCTAGACAGCAACCACTTATAGTGTTTTTCACAAAAATTAAGTTTTCCGACAACGAAATTTAAACGACCATATCTTACTCATTTTAGCTCCGTTTTTAGCCCATAATATATCGAAACGAAGGTATTAACTTATATTCTCATAATATCGTAGTAAACTAGTGTCAAAACAATTTTTACGACCCTCTACGCCTCTTATAAAAATCGGACAGATTGTATGTTTTTCGTAAAAACTCGTTTTCGACCATTTTCAAGCGTAACCACTTGTAGTAACACTACTAGTTCCCTCCAATTATTCATAAACACCAACAAAATCAAAGATTTTACTTCAAGTTCACCAATCTAAAATATACATACATATATTTTTCATAAGTCTTTCAATTAAACCATTTTCATGTATGGATCTAATAGATCCACACATAATTTCCATAGATTTTAAAATATTTCATGACCAAAAATAGTTTTTATCATTTTATTTCAAGAAAATACTTGATGAGTAACATGCATGCATAGATCTACAAAGATTATGCATGAAAAATAAAAAAGATGAAAAAGGTTTAAGAAGTAACCTTGAGTAACGACTCTACGTAATCACAACGACCCGATCTACTCTCTAACCCACTAATAATCAACAAGAACTCTACTTCTACAACTTCAACCCAAAAACTACTCAAATCAACAAACCAAGAAAAACCATTCTTCTTTATGCTTGTACAAACTCTAGGGTGTATTTATTTTGTGTTAAATCTTCTTAAAATAGAGCTTTAAGAAAATCAACAATGGTGGAAAATGTGTGTGTGTTTGTGCCGTGAGTTTTGAGAGAGAAAGAGAGAGATGTGTGTTTTTTTTTGAAGTGAAATGAAGAGTGAATAATGTGAATTATTTGAGGTGATTTTGGTTAATAAGTTAAATGTTGTAAGATGTGTAAGCCTAAGCTTAAAATGGCAAAGAGTGAAATTTTGGTGCATCATGCACATGGGGTGATATATGGCCGGTTATGGGGGTCCCATATGGGGTAAATTATTCAAAATTTTTATTATGGTAACTAGTTAAAAGGTTTAAGGTAAAAAGGTTAGTTAGTTTTATGTAAATATCAAAAAGTATATAGTTAAGTTTAAAATTACGTAAAACTTAAAAATTTGACGAAATATATTAAATTTATGATTTTTCGACGAAAACTGACATTTTATGATTGGTAAAGTATTTTATGCATGTTAACGACGGTTAAACGTAAAAACGACGTAAAATACGAAAACGCGATACGTTAATTAAATATTCACCGTAAATACGATTTATTACTATAAATAGCAAAATACTAAAATACAGGCATATAAACATATACATAAATATTTAAATACGCTGTTCATGAAAATACAATCACGCTGCTAAAAACTAAACAGTTAAGCACATAATTCACAGATAACGAATAATCTCATGGATTATCGTCAATTCATTGACCGTCTCAGCACTTTGGTTAGGTTCACAGAAAATGTTCAGAATAATGACTGAGCACAGTGTCAGGTCATTACTCGTCATCAAACAGTTTTTCAGAAAACGCGGGATAACTTCCCGGTTCCAACACAGTTAAATCACATAGTTGACTAAATAAAAAGTAAAAGGGTAAAATAGTCATTTTACAAAGTAGGGAAAATTACCAGGTGTTACATAACCTACGGGCCACGACTAAAATCTTCATACTCGCCAACATTCTCAATAACTTTCCTAATGTACTCATATGTGGACATCACGACCTCCTGGGCACAATCCCGGGTATTTGCTAATTTACAAATTTTGGCTGCTTGAACAATACCGGCGAGGCCTGGTATTATCCTAACCGTTTTTGCATCCAAATTATAAACAATGTGTTTTTGCAATGAAACAATGGTTTGGGTGGTATTGGTTTTCCTTATCGGTATTTCATCATGATTATGAACATTGTGGTTATCAACAATTAGGTTTTGCGCTGAAACTATGGTTTCGGTGGTGGTGGTCCTAATCAGATTTTCAGCATAATAATCAACATTGGGTTTTCCGATGCAACTATGAGTTTGGTGGTCGTGGTTGTGCTGACAACATTATGTTGGTTGTTGCAAGGACGGATGAAGGACGTCAGTCGAAGATCAGAATCGTCTATATCAAGCGATAATACCCAATTATGATCTTCATTTAAACGAAGTGTCAAACGACCATTTATCATGTTGTGTAAACCAGGTTGTTACTTGAATGGCGGGAAAATCTTTTCGATGACGTTTTTTCATGAACTGAAAACGATGGAAAATGACGAATATGCCCACACGACACGTGCCAGACACGTGGGAGTTAACGACGAAAAGTCAAAAAACGTTATCTCGGTGACAACTTGCACGATATTTTCAAGAATAATAGCAAAGTTAATTGTAGTTTCTCTCGGTATCAAAATTTCCATTTTCACAAAATACATGGACGAAAACTGCGAAAACTGCAGTATACCCAATAATTTAACACAAAATTTGACAAGTACATAACACTCTAAACTATGTGTATATGTGGGATGATATGGGCTTGTTATTCTTACAATCTTAAATAACCAACTATAAGTGGTGCTTAATTAGTATGTTCAATGCGCAAGTGATTTGTATTATACTCTTTACACACAATGAATATTAACAATCTATATATAAGAAATATTTATGCAGGATGACGTATAGTCCCTAGTCGGACTGGATAGTCCGACTCACAGGTACTACCCGTATCCATCAGGAATGGATTAATACTTATACAACGCGTGCATAGCCCAGGAGGCCCAGTAAGTCGCTGTCGCACATACGGTTTATTACTTAACCGTGTCCTCGTCGCACTGCGACAGTATCAGACAAGAATATAATCTATCATGTAGATATATTTGCCTAAAGGGAAGAGATATACACTTACCTTGGTTATGCGATAAGGATCAAGCTATTCTGGGTCATTATCTCTTCCTAAGGCCGCAAGAGTAGGAGAGCCCAGCCAGGACTCTCTCGGGTATAAAAGGAACCCCAAGGTTCCACAAAGGTACGAGACACACAATACCCTAAACCCTCACATAATACTCAAACCGATTACTTACTCTCATGTCGGAGTCTAATCGTGGGACAAGCGCCCACGGTAAGCCTAATGGTGTTTCTTTTTAGTGTGCAGGGTCTTCAAACAAGTTTCACTTGGTGCAAGAGCCGGAGTCCACAAGACCCTGAATTAAGCATAATTTGGATCTAGCTAGGACCATCCAACTATTGTATCAAAAAGTTGGCGCCATCTGTGGGACCCTACACTAAACTCTGAGAGATGAACAAAGGCGGCACAAACCCATCCCATCAAAGGGCGGACCTAAGAAGCCACAAGGTCCACCCGTGGGAATATAATCACTCAACAACCCAGGGCGGGGGTTAGGAGGAAAAGCACCACAAGTGCCCACCCCCTCACTGTTTACCCCCATCCCACAGGAAGTAGGAGATGTCGCGTCCTCACGTGAAACCCCTACTATACCACTTAGCGAGGCCTTAAATACAAGGACTGAGCCAACACTACAAACTGTAGTAGAAACCACCCCTGAACCTAACTAGGACATGAGCGAATACGTTGCAAAGAACTTCGCAGCCCTAGTGCCACTCATGAAAGCACAAATGAAGGCAAACCCGGCAAGGGATTTAAGGGTTAGCCTGGACTTCGATAGAGAGCTTAAAGATCTGGAAGGATCAAGTTCCAAGAAGGAACTCCGAAAAGAAAGAAGGAAAAGAAGGAGGGAAGGAGAACTATGTGAATCGACACCTCGCACTAATGCGCCATTCATCGAGAGTGCGCTGTCCCTACACGACTCTGATAGTTCTAGAGAGGAAGATGCTTGATAACGCTCAAATCCAACATGTATTAATAAGCGTTATCTTTACTATTGATATAGTATTTGTGGTAATAAACGGACTTTTATTGCTAATATTGTGCAGAGTTTGTGACAACCCAAACCCGAGGTCATTTATTTAATATTATATAATATTATTTTACGAATGATTTTAAAATTTTGATGAGTTGAATGATATGACGGTTGATGGTTTTACTTAAAACCGACGTTGGAGGTCTTATTTTTATCTTTTTACTAATAGTGAGGATTATTAGTGACCACGATATCGACGGATGCCCGAGATTTTATGTTTTATTATTTGTTGTCTCGATGTTTATATTTTTGACGTTTTTATTTTAAGTTCGTATTAAGTCGAACCGGGATCATATTATTATCATATTTTGAGTGCGTTTTAACTTTTGAAAAGTATTTTTACGAAACCCGAGCCTCGTAAATATTTTCAAAATTGACAATTTATATTTTCAACCTTGTAAACTATTTAATTGCATTTTGGACCAAAACTATCACAAATTGGCAAAAACTACCCCTCCACCCCACTATATATTATTTTTCCACTAACACATTTTATATTTAAATTCATTTCACCAACCAAAACACAATCTCTCTTCCTCCTCTTGATGTTGCCGTCCACTTCTCACCACCAAATCACCATGATCATTGATTTTTACTTTGAATCTACAAAATCTAATTGATATCCCATCTTGCAAATTCAATTGTGCATCTAATGGTATAATTTTTATACACATGCAAGAACTTTTATTTTTTTTATATGATCCATGCTTGTTTGATCTATTTTTATGCTTGTATGTTGTTGTTAGTATTATTATATACATATTTTCATTATTGCATGTTGGAAATTTTGAGTGGGTAAATTTTTGTATGATCATTCAAGGGTGTTATGGGTTAGATGATATGTTGGTAATGGTATTAGGGTGATATTAGTAGCATGGGATTGATTAAAATTGGATGAAAAATTGATTTAGTATGGTTTTTAAAGAGGCAATTTAGATCAGTAGGTTTAAGGCTATTTTTGGCTAACTTACTGTTTGAAAATGAACAAACTAATAAGATGAGGTTGTAGAGAATTCTTTTAGCTTCGATTTGATATAAAATGGAGCTTCTGGCTCCAAACGAGCGCGAAGTTATGATATTTTGATTATTCGTGTACCGGGAGACGAGTATCGACACAATCCGAAGTTGTTGTCGATATTTGGATCGAATCTCGGGGACTATAGAATGAGTTGTAAAAATGGTCAAGGACTGATGTTTGGTTCTATACTTAGGGTTGTGAGTCTATTTTCAAACTTAAGTTTCGGATTTGTAAACGGGATTGTTTAGAATGGTCAAAATGGTTGTATGAGTAGGTGACGTAAAACTGTCCGGTTTTTGTAGTTCAAAGATGTGTCGGACAGGGAAATTTAAAAGTAAAATCTTTTGATGGGCTTTTAACAGGTCTTTCTATATATAGTAAGTGAGGTATCTGATTAGTACCATAAACATTTGATGTGTTTAAGTGGGGTAAACGAGCCCGTACATTTGGTGTGTACCGGCAGATTTTATCGAAAGAATTGACTAATAAAGTAAACATATAGAATGAAGTAATAGGTCACTTGTATTCTTTTTATATTGGGTTTGTTGTGATTTCATGATTTTGAGTTTGATGTTACTAAGTATGAATTTTACTCGAGTTTATTATTGATGAACGCGCCTTATTTGATAGGTTGCGGTTTTTATGTTTATCGGGCATCAACTATCGTCGAAGATCGTCTTGCTACTGCTATTACTCCAGGTGAGTCTATAGCATCGCTTTTGTAATTGTGTTGAATGATTTTAAAACCCGTGAGGGGGATACATGCTATTTGAAAGTAAAATGAACACAAGTCATGATTGATTGTTTGGACCCGAATGTTGCCTTTGTTGCCTTTGTTGTTTTGAATTGTATAAGTACCTAAATTGCAAAAGTCCCTAAATTCATGAGCCGTTAACTATCTTCTGACTTGATGTTGTGAGTTGGGAATAGCCGCTTATTCTAATGATAGTACTATCGGGCTGACGACCCTATCCGAGACCAGGGCTTTATGCTGAGTAACCCGCTGGGAAGGATAATTTTACGAGAATGAGAACTGGTATTCTTGCAATTGATACCCTAGTAGGGGCACTGGAATTTCATCTAGTCATGCCGGCTTTAGGCGTGGGTGACTAAGTTAAGGGGTCGGTGTCATGAGCTTAATACAATTCTATAGCTATTGCTATATGCCAGAATGCCTGGTTAATAGATTGTATGTACAGCAATTCTATTAAATGATCTTGATTGATTTTTCTCTTGTGTTCAAATGATAATTTGGAAAACCTATAGACTCGCTCAACCGTTGTGTTGATGATTTTAAGCATGTATTTCAAGTAACTGAAGTTGAAGAATTGCGGAGCTTGCTGGAGAAGGATTGCGGATTGCTTTTGTGGTGATTGGTCTAAAACATAATTTCTTTCCCTTTTTTTCATAAAAATATTAACGTACGGTCATGTACTTTGGTATATTGTCTGTTAATGTGATGAAATCTTTGGGGACCTAAATGTAACTCTGATATTTCTAAAATCATTTTACCTGGGATCGAAAGTTTTAGACATTGATTAAAATTATATCCTTTAGTATTTCTAAGGTATGATTTTGAGATTGTTCAAAGTGTTTTGTGTAACTATGTTTGTATTTAGCACCCAAATGTGTATTTCCGCCGCGTAATGTAATTTGGGGGTGTTAAAGAGTTCGATTATTGTATTTTGTAGGAAGCAAGGATGAAGAAATGTGAATAAAGGAATGAAAAGCGCGAATTGGAGGCGAAGGAATAAACGAGGCATGTGAACGTAAGTTCTCGTATGAAGAATAATTGGGGACGAAGGAGTCTTGGAATGTTTAGAGGAAATATGGAGGAATGGATAAAGAAAAAGGACTAGAAAAGGAAAATGTGGAAGATGAGCCAGTTGCCACCAGCAACTTTTATTCTGCCACCAGCAAAACTACACCATTTTGCCATCAGCAGGAATGAAGTCGCCACCAGCAACATTACACCATTTAGCCACCAGCAGGACTATTTTGCCACCAGCATTTTGCTAGTCAAGTTTTAGCACAAGTCACATTAAAACACTCATAAACCTCCACCATCAATGGGAGGCTTCTCATTTCCCCTCCATAATCATTCCCAGACGTTTTTGCCTTCTCCCCAAGCAAAAATGGTGTATAAATTAGACCTTAGGGTCATTGTTTTTAGTGTGCTAAATCCAAGGATCATTCTAACCCTTGACGAAGGTTAGAATCACCATTCTTACATAACCCGAAAGACAATAAACCCTGTTAATCTTCATAGGAGGGACGAATTTCGTAAAGAAGAGATTCGGTTGGGAGGTTCATTTGTTGATTGAAGGCTTTAGAATTGCTCTAAATTCTATTTTGTTATTTCCTTGTGTTTTGAAGAACTATTGGTAAATTCTTGTACTTGAATTAATTCTTATTATAATTTAAGTATTGTTGAATGTTTGAGAAAGTTATGAATTGTGTTGCAATGTGTTTGAATTCCGAGTAGTGTGATATACTTGTGTGATGAACATGGATTCTAAAGGAGAGTTTGGTTTTATGATTAAGAGAATATAATTAGGTTTTGATGGTTGATAGTTTATTGAAACATGTTTTGATAATAAAATGAAATATAGCTTTTTATTGTATATATAGGTCGAAAGGATTTCCGATAAACTATGTTCCAAAAGATTTGTGCATGAGTCAATTAGGTTTCTTGGTGATTGACACTCACCTTGACGAGTTGGTTAAAGCAATTTGTCAAAAGATTTATCTTGGGTATAGGTCGAAAGAACCCATTCAAACCAAACTTATCTCTTTGTATTTTCTAACAAATGGGGCTTATAATGAATTGGAACATATTATCATAGGTCGAAATGGTTTGTCTACACCAATTTGTTAATATGGATTTTATGAAAAATACCATGGAATGGAATTCATGTACTTTAGATTTGTGATTCATAGTTGCTAAACGCACACAAATTAACTCTCATACGGATGAAAATGGAATTCACACAAGTATTACTTTTAATTATGTTTTCCTTTACAAAGTTAATTCTAGCGGTAATATCGGTAGTGACAACCCTATTACCTACACCACCCAAACGTTTTGAATATATGCAAATCCCATGGGACGATCTTGACTTACCCGACTTTGCTACAATAGAACGAGTATACTTGCTCGTATGCGTAGTTAATGATTTAATAAGTCTTGTTTATAAATGTAAAACTAGGAGTGCAAGACGCGCATCAAGTTTTTGGCGCCGCTGCCGGGGATTTGTTTATTTTTCATGTTATAATCATTAAAAATTAGTGGTGGTGCTAAAATATAGTGTTAATCCCACTCAAATCTATAACACAAGATTTAAAGTAGATTTAGAGAGAGAAAGAGAAGAAAGTTAGAGAGAGAAAGTAGAGAGATAAACTAGAATGGTGGAAGGTTTACTATGTGTAAAATAATGAACCAACACCCTATTCCACACATGGAAGAGGGTTTATATACCCTTGGCTTGTTGGGCCGTAGGTTAAGTAACTTGGGACGGGCTTGGCTTGCACTTGGGCATATAGCCCCTAAGTTAGACAATATTAGCTTAAAGTCCAAGCCCGGTTTTCCCAACTAACCTATTACAATACAAGACCTTTAACTACTAAGATGACCTATTACATTCTTGTTCGACTATATAAAATATAGGGCTAACAATCTCCCCCAATGTATCGGTCATCTTTAAAATGCATAAGATGATTGAGTGAATACATTCTTGTGGAGGTGATCTTCCTTCTTAGGTCTTGTATCTTGGTCTTGATCTTGTTTGTAACGGTTTTGTTCCTTCATGCCTCTGTGATCATTATCTTGAGCCTTTATCATTTGACTTTGAGTGCTTGAGATCTTCAGTCTATCCTTGATAGTGTTCATCTTGTGCTATTGTGACAAGAAGACCTATTACATTCTTAAGTATCTTGATTATCGCCATCTTGTGCTCTTGCGACTTATGAATCAACATATTCATACTTTGTTGATTTCAAAAGGCTAACAATTTCCCATACAAATATAGTTGTTGTTAGTCCTTAAAATATTCATCAGAGTTGTGGAAGACTTTAAGTTTTTGTATGAACATGTGAAGACGAATTTGGTTAGTACATAGCTACACCACCATCTTGACATTTATAGACACGGATAAAATGGCTTTGAACATTTTATCCTAATTCAGTAGCGTTTTACCTCCGGTTGGTGAAGACCGATAGACGGTATTAGATACCATACCTGTGATAGGGTAGATTCGATTAAGAACCTCCTTGACAGGGTTTCCTGGCGTTAGTAGCCAGTTCTCTTTACTCGACCATCTCAAAGCAGACTGCAAACGTAAAGAGTGAACCATAAGGATAATTTATCCGTCTGATTAGAGTCGTCAATTCAGAATTCCTGGAACAAGTTTGATTCTATAAGAATCGCACCATTGTTGCTTTCCAGTTTGTCACAAGCTTGATTCATAGAGAATCTTACGAGTCACCTACCGTAGTGCTGTTTGATGTTGACACTGGAAGGATTTCCATTCGTTACTGTGAACCCTAAAGAGTGTCACTCTGAATGTTCTAGTAAGATCTCACAGATTTTGCGAAGAAACCTGGAATCAAGTTTAAATCAATTAAGAATCTAAACTTAGTTTCATTCCAGTTCTCACAAGTTTGATTCGTGTAGAATCGCACAAGTTACCTACCATGAGCTTGTTTGATGCTGGCTCAAGCAGGATTTCCATCTTCATTGTGAATCGTATCACTCAGATGTTCTGGCAATATCTCAAGGATAATGCGTAGGACTCGATTGTGTCCTAATGAGATGATAGATAGATCTCATTTTGGCTCTAGACTCAATAAGTGCATTTAGATAATCAAAGGCCGGAGTAGACTGTCACCTTTTCAATATTAACTAACTCGAAGTGAGAAAGTCAATAGATACGTGTTGATCTCCGTGACAATAAGACAAGTTTCTTTTGAGAGAAACCAGAATGGCTAGGGAAGGGTTGTGCATTACATCACTGGGTCCATGACGTCTTGTCTTCAATAGATGCATTGACCCGGTTTCTGCCTAGGTTGCATAGAATATTCAACTCCTTCAATGCTTACCAATACGTCATCACTAGCACCTTGCATAGAATATTCAACTCCTTCAATGCTTACCAATACGTCATCACTAGCACCTTGTTATGATTATTCCAGTTCTAACTTAAGTAATTAGTCCGCATTCAGCTTCATTCAACTCCATCTTTCCTAAGGACAACAATTTCTAGCTATGGATTATCCTTGGGTAGATCCCTCCGGTTCTGGTTGGATCATAGGACTTAGTTTCCTATCCTAAACCACCTTTTGACTTCATCGTTCCGTCATGTACAGTAGGTTATTTTGGGTAAAGATCGTAACCATAAAACCATTGAAAACCATTCAATCAAAACCTTTAACACTCTGAAAGTTTTACATTTTCGAAAAGCTCCCCTACACACATGCATCGATATTCGAAATAGTTTAGCATGTAAAGGAAAGAGTTGCACTTGAGTCTTTAAGATCACATGTTGTGATATATTACACTTTAATCACATTTTCTCCCCTATCTCTAGTATAAAAATATCATATTAGAGATACCAATTGATTAAAATGTGACAATTTTTGAAAACCAATTGGGAGAGAAACATGTATGCACGCATGAATCATGGAACTTTTTCAGTCGGGATGCTCCCCCTCAACAATATATGTGTGTCTTGAAATAAATATTTGACAAAATTTTGGAAAAACGACACCACAAAATATATTGAGGTACGGAGTTGAGATGCCTTTTCCGAGATAATATATAGACAATTTTATACCATTTTCGGAATGTGTTGGATACATAAAATATGAAAACTTTGAGATGTACCCTACAACATTAAAGGCTTGATTTTAAAACGCTCCCCCTCAAAAAGTGATCAAAATAACATATGACAATTTTGAGATAGAAAAACCGTATTATGAGGAAGGGAGTGTTGAACACACAATTTTGAAAGATTTAGAAAAATCTTTTGAGAAATTCTTGAAAAATTATGTTCAACGGTTTTAAAATTATCAGGATAGAAGACTTCTCTTCTATTGCTTTCGAAAAGCGCACTGAAACGTACACTTCCCTTGCGGGTCCATTTTTAATGAGCTCAAAACTTTGATTATTTTGTGACTAGCTCATGACCGAGAAAGATAAAATTTCCCGTTGTGAAGGATAAGTTATCATCCGTGATAAACTTTCCTTAAGTTGAAGTGTGAGTTCTAAGCTGACATTTACTTAGAAATCGTTTTTCATGAGCTTAAAAACTTTGATTGTTTTTATGAGAAGCTCATGACCGAGAAATACGAATTTCTCGTTGAGAAGGATAAGTTATCGTCCGTGATAAACTTTCCTTTTTTGAGGTTCGAGTCCTAAGCTGTGATGCGCTTAGAAGTCATTATAAGAGAGTATCAAGCAGCTTCATTTGCCAAAACCTCCAAGTCTTCTGGAGTCATATACTTCATACCAAGACGGCCAACGAGATACTGAAACCTATTTAGTGATAGGGCTTTTGTAAACAAGTCTGCTATCTGGTACTCAGTTCTGACAAAGTATAATTCCACGATACTACGTTCCACTTGTTCCTTGATGAAGTGATATCTGTCTGCGATGTGCTTGGTACGGGAGTGCTGAACAGGATTGCAAGATATGGCTATGGTCGACTTTGAGTCACAATACATAGGTATTTTATCAAAGTGGAAGCCATAATCCATGAGTTGAGTTCTCATCCAGAGGACTTGAGCACAACACGCGGATAGAGCCACATATTCTACTTTAGCTGATGAGAGCGAAGTGCAATCCTACTTCTTTGACGACCAGCTCACAAGCTTGTCTTCTCTTAGAAACTGTACGCTACCAGAAGTGCTTTTTTGACTATCAAGGCAACCTACGTGATAAGAATCTGAAAAAGTTGTTAGATGAAAACCGGTTTCCGTCGAATACCAGAGTCCCATGTGAATGGTATTTTTAAGGTACCGAAAGATCCGTTTAACCTCTTAGAGGTGCTTTTGAGTAGGTCTGACTTGATATCGTGCACAATAGTATGTGGCATGATGAATATCAGGCCTGCTGGTTGTAAGGTACATAAGTGACCCGATCATACTGCGATATCGCACGGGAATTGAACTACTTACATGTGACATTAATAGTCCCTACAAGTCCCGGCTATGAAACTAATGTAATTCTGTTAGTCGCACATATTTTAAGGCTAACAATCTTCCCCCAATGTGGAGACATAGGGAAATTACTTACAATGTTCCTAACAAATACAAATACAACAAAAATGTGACAATTTTAAGTTTGCTTCCAATGCTGAGGATGACGTCGTTGTCTTCAAGTCTTCTAGAAAAACTTATACCCCAGTTTGAATCCTCTTTGTCTTTGCTTGTTGAGGAACCATTGTATCATGTATGAACTGGATTAACTTCCCCCCAATTTATACTACATGTCTTGAAAAGCTTTCTTCATAGACTTCTTTTTGACGAAACTTCTGAATCAGCTTCCCCCAAACCAATATCCCTGTCTTGAGCAGAATCTGTAGCTTGAGAAATCTTCTATCTTTGACATTTAAAGTGCACAACGGAATTTTGTAGAAGAAGAAGCAAGCCACACCAAGTAACTGCTACCTTGACATTTTTAGTCTTCATGATTATGTGTTTGGGGGAACATGTAAGAAATCAGCAACAAATCTTCTCACGCTTGTAGAATACTTCCCCCTGGAAGTTGAACTAAGTACCCCAAAATACACGTTATTCCCCCATGATGGTGACGAACTCTCGGAAGCATCATCTAACGTGTACGGTCAAAATCGCGAGATGTTCTTGTCGAAAGTATGATGGTGACGAACACTCGGTAGCGTTATTGTCAAAAGTATGGTGGTTAAGAACACTCAGTAACGTTCTTGTCAAAAGTATGGTGGTTAAGAACACTCGGTAGCGTTCTTGTCAAAAGTATGGTGGTTAAGAACACTCAAAAGCATCATCTAACAAGTACAATCAGAATCGCGAGATGTTCGTGTCTGAAGCATAAATCTTTGTTGACATTCTGTAGCTCAAGTTGCTCGTGAGAATTGTTTGTTGATCACATCTCTACTCATTTACTCTCTGGCTAAACTTACCAACCTCGTATTCTTTCGGCTATTTGTAGTGACCACTGGTGAAGTAAATTCAATATTCCAAACTTGAAACTGAAGTATAATCCCTCAAATTTGTTACTTACGCTTAGCACTTTTGTTGATTGACGAACGGTGTAGAGAAACGTCTCTTAGTACCTTATACATAAAAGAAGAGAGAAGTATAAGATGTAAAACACCTCTTGAAATATCCACAACAACCGGTGAGTGTGACACTGAGCACTACAACGTAACTCCTTAAGTGATAGTTATCCATGTCGTCGACCATCCACCCCTTGACATTGGAAACTAGATAAATCAAGTCTCACTCATAAACACTCAAGCGAATCATTAAACGATAGAACGGGGTGAGAAGGCTCGATGTTGAAATAAGTAGACGCCTTCGTGAAATTCCACTTCAACTTCAAATAACGAATACCAAATCCACTTTGTAATCACTTGACATTCTTTGCTCGAATACTCGCCGTTTGACATTTTAGTGAATCTTAAAAGGATCGTTTTGGTGTTTGTTTGTTTTTGTCGTGTTTGTAGTGTTTGTTCGAGTGTCGTTAACTAAAGAACCAACGAGGACAAAGATTGAGAAGTTGTCAACGTTGTCTAGCTAACTTTAAATTACAGCTGAAATATTATAACAAAAATTGGCCCATTCAATTTATGTCATATGAGGTCCTTTACACGGCAAGGCAAGCATGAGAAGCCCCAAGCTGTGTAATTTTTCGAAGCCCATCATATTTGTATAACATTCGGCCCATCAAAATTGTTCGAGTGTCGTTAACTAAAGAACCAACGAGGAAAAAGATTGAGAAGTTGTCAACGTTGTCTAGCTAACTTTAAATTACAGCTGAAATATTATAACAAAAATTGGCCCATTCCATTTATGTCATATGAGGTCCTTTACACGGCAAGGCAAGCATGAGAAGCCCCAAGCTGTGTAATTTTTCGAAGCCCATCATATTTGTATAACATTCGGCCTACTCAACTGAACCAGCCCGAATTGTGGCCCATCACAACACAACCATTACATTATCAGCCCAACTCAAATGAAATACCCGATCCAGCAGTGAGGAGATTTATATCCCAATCGCTAAAACTGTGCTCACTAATCTAACCAAATCCCATTCTTAAAATTACACAGCCACCATTTTCTTCCATCTCAATCTTCTTTCTTGTTGTATCTGCCCCATCTCGAAAACTCAGATCCCATCATCATATAATCAATCTCACCATCTATCACATCAGATCAAAATGACTTTCACCCCTGATAACCTCACAGTTAACTCAAATCATTCAATATCACTACCCTATATCCTCTACAGATCCATCGCGTTTAGCATTTTAATAAACGAAATAAATCCATGAATTTCATGTCAATCTCGACGCAACATCAAGACCTATAAAGGAGGTCACGGGTAAGTTTATTTTCGTTTGCAATTCAGTTTTGATGTAGAGTTTTTGAGTGTCAATCGAAAGGAACTAATAGATTATAACATACTTGTTATAAATCATTGTTCAATTTCGAATATCAAAGGAAGTTTTAAGCTTCAACATAGATCAGTGAAGATATTCTAATTCGTGTAAATGATCTAAAATAGATCTCGGAATGCATGTTTAAACACGATATGAATCTGAGGTCATTTTATTTAAACTTAAGTTTCGATGTTCGAGTCTAGTCGGGTTTAGGTGATGATGGGATTAGGATATAGATGTTGATTTGTGTTGTGGAGTTACAAGGATGATGTTGAGAGGTTTTGGTTGAGTCATCACAATGTTGTGTGAAGTCATCGCAATGTTTTGCTATCGCAAAGTTTAGAGTCATCTCAATGTATCATTGCCCCATCATAATGTTAGCAACCACAAACCTTGTGTGAATCACGTCATCGCAAATTAGCACATCATCGCAATGTTACATCGGAATAAGTCATCGCAATGTTACATCGGAATAAGTCATCGCAATGTTACATCGGAATAAGTCATCACAATGTTACATCGGAATAAGTCATCGCAATGTTACATCAGAATAAGTCATCAGAATAAGTCATCGCAAAAGCCATCTGAAAAGGGTTTTGATACCCGAAAAGAGCGGATATGTGATACTTTTGATATTTTTGTCCTTTTCCCAATTAAATGATCTTAAGAGTTTCCATGTCATTTTACCAACAAAATAATAAAGACTTAGTATTCGAGATAAAAATATGATAAGGAACACTTAAAAAGATGATAATGAATGACCAGTAATCGAGATACAAAGAATATAACTGATATAAGAAAAATCAGATAAGACGAATGACACAAAAAATTTGACAGATTTAGAGAATGATAAAGAATTCAAACTAAGATCGAATCAAACACAAACATGAACATAAACACGAATCAAAAACACGAAACACCCCCGGTTAGCTCTGATACCAATTGTTAATCCCACTTCAATCCATAACACAAGATTTAGAGTAGATTTAGAGAGAGAAAGAGAAGAAAGTTAGAGAGAGAAATTGTAAAACCCGCATGCTTTTACTATGAATAGTGTCCTTAAGATCGTACGCCCTAGATTAAAACTTACCCTATTTAGTATTGATCACATTCATGTGCTAATAATCAAGCAAGTGCATACGTGTATGACATGATAAGTATCGATTACGTACAAACTCATGATAAATAGTTAATAGATATTTCACGTGAACATAATTAAATCATGATCACCATTTTAAAACACGAACTAAAATAATTACGTAAGTACGTAATTACGAGTGTAAATAATACGATAAACTACATGATAAAATAAACAGGAACACTTTAAACACGAACACGTTTAACCACGAACGAACACAAACCATCAGGACACGAGAAAAGGTACGGGTACCCCATGTGGGGCCCCATACCCACGGCACACATAACCAAATGGGCTAAGCCCATTGACTTTTTACATGAAAGGGGGGGTTATGGTAAATATTCATTTCATTTCCACATTTCAAGAAAGATATTCATTTAACCTAAAAAGTTTTCTCTCCTCCTCCTTGGTTCCTCTTTGTGCCGCCACCTTTAACACCTCCATAGGAGGGTGTTGGTTGATTTTGATCTTAAAAACCATTGCTATAAACCGTGTTTGTTCATCCTCTTCCAAGCTACGTATTGGTATATCTTTTCTAAACCTTTCTTTTTCATTTCTTTAATCTTTGATTATTCTCATGAACATGTTGTAATTATTTTTGTTAAAACATAATAATTAAACATAGACCTAACATGTTTTGGTATTAATTAAAATCAAAAGACGTTATAGGGGTGTTTTGTTTTTGGCCGCATGGTACAACCGACCCCGAGGGGGGTTCGGTTTGTTTTTAGCCGACCACCACCAAGACCCTTTTGGTCTTGGTTGGTGCGTGTGGGACCCACGGCAGCAAGGGGACACGAGTACCCCGAGTTGGTTCGGGGTACGGTGTCGAATTCATACCCGATTCATGGTTCGTTGGTTAAAACACGATTTATGCTACATGTTAATTTTATGAATCATGAACTTAGGATATAAATTAATTAATAACATGAGATATTAATTAAACCATGACTTAGGTTATTTTTTTATTATTAATTTAGCATGATATTAATTTAACCTAAGTATTTTTATGTTATAAGTTATAATTAATTAATTATTTAAAACATGCGTATAATTAATTAATTTAGACATGACTTAGGTTATATTATTAATACATATTAATATACATTTTAACCTAAGTAATTTATTCCATTTTAATTAAAACATGTTATACTTTAATTAAAATGCTTAACCTATAGTTTAATTAAAATGCATGAAATAATAATTAAACTATACACTATATCATATGACTTAAGAAATAAGCTTATAAACACTTAGACTTATATTTTAGCTTATGCAACCAGCTTAATTCTAATTATGGAAACTTCTATTTATAGAAATTTAATTAAATAAGGCAACTAATCTAATTATGGAAACATTCTATACATGGAAACTTATTTATTTCAGGCAGCTAAGCTAATTACGGAAACCTTCTACATATGGAAACTTATTTAATTAAGGCAGCCGGTCTATTTTTGGAAACTTTCTATTTTTAGAAACTAATCTGTTTTAAGCAGTAAATTCTATTTTAGGAAACTTTCTATTTTTTGGAAACTTTCTATTTTTGGAAACTTTCTATTTTTGGAAACCTGCTATTTTTGGAAAGTTACTTAATATTGCACCATGAGTATATAACACATGAAATACCAGTGATACTTAATCAGATTAATCAGAATATAAGATGAACACAGATTAAGGCTTAAAACAGTAAAACATGACTTAAAACATATAAAATAAGCTAAGATAAGACATAAAACCCAGTACGTATTCAGTAATTCGATATTTATACACGTGCGTAATCATGTAGCATTAGTGATTCAGAAGTAGGAGTCTCTTCCGTTCATTCACTGGACTTGAGGTACGGATTCCCGTCCTTTCAGTATGGACATTCTTTCCTTATTAGGATTTCCCCGTATGCAGCCAACTGTTTTCCCCAGTATTTGTTTTATTGTTTTGAACTGCTTATGTTTAATTAGCATAATCTATAGCCATATACAAGCATGACCAGTTTCACCTAGTTATGGAGGTACCATAACCATAACATTGGAGGCACCAATGTTATGACTTCCCCACGGCGGAGTGATTGCTCGTGGCGTCCCTTTCAGTTTTGGCCATATTATTATATCATGTGGGGCGTATGGGTGCATCCTAGTTACATGTTTTATTCAGTATTTCATGGTGAATGTGGTGTGTGCCTTGCATCCTTCACAAGGAGTTGATCCCTCCTACCCAGACCAGTATATTAATTAGAGGCATCCCCTCTAATCAGCATGATGAGGTCACCCCTCTAAGTATTCATGCACGTGACCCTTTTCATGATCTATATGGGCTATGGTATATATATGTTAAAACAGTTTTCATAAGATAAACATAAGGCTTTTCAAACTATAAACCAGTTTTACTAAGCTATACCAGGTTTTCCAGGACTTATACATTTCCGCTGCTATTAAGTCTTTATCATGTTTTGTCATTCATACTATGTCTATATCCGTGCACTGAGCGTTTTGCTCAGCCGTTACTTTCCTTTCCATGTCCCAAAACGGCAGGTACCCTAGGAAAGACTCAAGCATTTGGAGGACGTGCATAGGATGGAAGCTGACAGAGACTTCTCTTCCTTTTTGCCTTCATATACTTATGCTTGTTTAGTCCTTCATTCATTTATGTTGCTTTATTATGTTTTGGGCTTATGTTGGGGACCGATGTTTGATTCCGGTTTACCCTATGGTCATGTATGTTTTTCTACATATTACCTTGCATGCTTTGATGACACGCCATAATTACGCGTGACATTCCATATATCAAAATGGGGTGTTACAATTATGGTATCAGAGCCAAGGCTTCGACTTGTAGGCTCTAAAACTTGACATGTGACTAGTGGGTAGTCACCAGGAGCTTCCTAAGTCAACGCTCGTTATTCCACGTATTGATGTTTTCAGCGCATTTTTGTTTTAACCATGATGTTTTCAGCACCTTGAGGTTTTAACCTTGATGTTTTCATCGATATTGTTTTACTAATATGGATGGAAAACCGTCATTCATATTCAGTTATGTGTCATTGTTTTATGCATAATGTTCCTCTTGAACTGTGGCTATGTGGACTGAACCCCAGTAGTTCATAATTAGTCACATAAAAAATTTTCTGATAAGTTTTGACAGATGAGTTTCATTTATTTATGTTTCATGTATCATTGTTGAAGGGATTATGACTAAGTAATGGTTGGTACAGGACTGCCCCTATTTAGTCACATGTGCTTTTATCGAAACTTTTAACTTTGGGACCGAGCCATAGGCGTCCCCTTGCCATGTCTTTTATTTTGGAACCGACCCATAGGCGTTCCCTCGCACATATAAAGGTTTTATAAACTACATTACGCATTCATGCACTGTTTTTCATGCATAAAATTTTTCTCATGATTTAAATTGGCATAAATTTTTTTTTCATGTCCCCTCATAAGTTATTATGTTTTTATGCCAAGTATGTTTTCATACTGTCATGTTTAACTTCAGTTTCATGCTGATTATGTTATACACTTCTTCGTGATAGATGGTTTCATGTTTCTTCATGATAATTCCGTCTTCATGTTGATTATGTTTTACGCCTCTTTTGTCATTTACGTTGTTCTGCAAGACATTGTTAGATTTCATTGAAGCATGCTTTCATGATAGTCATGGTTGGTTTTCATTGATCATGCTGTCAGGCAAATCATCGTTGAATTTTGTGTAACCACACTTTAACGTTTCCGTTATAACTAGAATGATGTCTATGCTGATATTGCTAGGCTATCATGAGGATCAGCCCAGTTTGGTCTTCAAACCGTTAATCAATTATTCCATGCAAATCATGTCAGATGATCAACTCATATTGATCATTTCATATGCATTCCAGGTGTACTCCAAGTACCGTATTCCATGTGTATTACATGTACCATATTCCATGTCTATTTCTCTGAAAATACTCCATGAGTATTCACTAGACGATTCTAAATCATCTTAGGCGTATTCCACTTGCTGATGTTCTACAAGAGGTTGATGCCGCTCATAACTTGGAAATGTTACTAAAGGTTGATGTTGCTGACGTTCGGAGACGCTACGAGATGCGGATGCTGTTCACACCCTGGAGATCCTACAAGACGAAGACAAAGGCGTTAGATCGAAGCGGTCGGACGAGATGATGCTTCACCACCGGAGGATTTCCATCACAATCCATGTTCTTACCTTATCATATGTCATAAGCCTTTCAGTTGTCTTTTCAGTCACATGAGTGAGAACCGGTACCAGCCGGTCACTCAACTGAATAGTTACATGAATTACAGTCATGAAAATGACAGTCATGGAACTAATAGACAAGGCAATAGTAACCATTACTTTGACTGCAACCATCCTGGTAATCACCATAGAACACGGTCACGGACGTGATCGGGTATTACAAGGGCTAGCGTACAAATCAATTCGCCAATTTTGGCATACATAACCTAGTATTGTAGTTCTATTTGCTTCACATCTCGAGACACGTGTCAAGACATCAGTCAAGACACATGTCTCACGCATACTTTTGAAAACACATGTCAAGACACCAGTCAAGACATATGTCATGCTTATACTTCCAAGACACGAGTCAAGACACATGACTCACGTCCAATGATGGAACATTTCTAAGAAATTCAGGGTACCCTCACAGGGTATATACATTTTGTTGTGCCATGTATTAATCAGGCCACAAGAATTTCAGTACCATTACCGGCGTATCGTGAGAACTGTCACGTTGTCAATGACACTTTCACTTCTTTCACCATATTTCATACGATTCATGACCATGAAGGACGTCTTTCGTATTCTCCATGTATACGAAGATTTTCCTTCAGCTTAATGATGAGATCCAAGCTGCTAACGCATTTCCTCGGACAGACACGAGATGAATTTCATCCTAATTATGGACTAGGAACAACACACCATGCTACGATTCATAATTATGTACAGTAATGTCCAGGCTCCTGAATACATTCAGCTTGATTTTCCATCAGGGAAAATATGTACAAATTTTCTATGCTTACAAGCAGGTTCGTTGTTAGCCATGGTCGCTAAAATTTTCTAGCTGTCAGTAAGACACGACTACTTAAGTCCTTTTACGCATAGCCAGTTGATTATTCCAAAATCTTCCTATACATTCCAGAAGAACCTACAAGGAGAAGAACGGTACCATGAGATGATGTGTCGACTACCGTCGACTTAAACAAATCACCATTCATGACCATTATTCTCCTCCACGTATTGACAACATGTCCAATCGACCTTATAGTGTTAATCACTTTTCCAAGATCGAATCCATGATCATGCTGCCAACAGTGACGAGTGAAAGAGCAGGACATGTACATGACTGCTATTCGTATACGACTCAGTCATGCTAGATTCATGATTTTTCTTTAGTCTCATAAATGCTCCAACAACATTATGGACTTAGTAAATCGAGTTTCCATGAACTCATAAACAAATTCATCAGTGTTTTCTTCAAGGACGACCTGATTTTATCTAAGTCTGGAGAAGAGCAGGAAGACCATATTTGCACTATGTTGCAAATTCTACGTCAGAGGAAATTTCAACCTACAAATTTTACAATATCAATTCTGTTTGATTACAGTGACATGCTGAATCATATGGATTCCCACGGTTAATCTTACCATGACTCAGCTTATGCGTAAAGGTGAGAACCCTATAATACGTTAGGTGTTTCAAGAAAATCCTACGCTAAGAAAAGTCTAATCTCGGAGACTCAGAGTTTAGCAAACTTCTAGGTATCAAGTTTCTACGAAGCATGATACAGCTACGTTCATATCTATGTACCTGACATACTAACAGGCTAAGATAGAACACCAACAAACTAGATGTTTTCCACCATCAGAAATTGTGATCAGAAAAGGGACAAGATCTCCAAGAATTTTGGTTCCCAGATTACAGCAAACTCAGACGAAGCATGATGCTATCTGGGTCATGGTCAACAGTTTGATCAAGTCTGCCAAATCCTTGCATCCGCGAAGATTTAACAGTAGTAGACTTTATGATATTTCAGCCAAAGATCGTACGATCACTTGACCTCTTCCGGATATCAGATTAGATTTTCACTCATATTCAGATTCATTTTCTTACGATCATGCCTCCAGCAAATTTCATGATTTGCTTCAGCATTCACGTTCATGAACTATTCATGTTCATGATTGTATTCTAGCTTACGATGTAACTCCCTATTTCATTCCGATAAGTTATACGAACTTGGGAGACCAGACTTAAGTTCAATAATTTTCCATCTTCAGACAGACATTTCACGTCACACTTCGCGTCTTACCCATACCAGTTAACATTGTCATCTAAGTTATTCTACGTTCATGATATGTTCCCATATCATGGACCGCGATGTGTTTACTCATACTACACTCACCAGATTTTCACGTATTCCGTTCAAAAATTTTTCACGTACTACGTTTCTTTATCTCTCGAGCATCGTTGCGAATTATTCGTTCAGTTAAATTGTTTTGCACAATAAGGTTTCAGTTACTCTTATACGTTAATTCTTATTCCCTCGATCAAATTCAGGGGATCCATCTTACGTTGATAACCAACAACTTGTTTCAGATTTTTCAAATCAAGGTCAGGAGGACCAAGATTTATCATACGTGGCAAGACCTTGAGAAGGAATCGTTCCAAGAGGGAAGCCGCTCGGAAACGAACAAGTTCATCCGGACTTCTTATCCGCTTTCTCTTATCAACCAGATATGTCCTTTCAGTCATGCCACGTTCCATGTCTTTTCAAGACATGTCACGTTCCACGTTCTTTTGCCAGATCACCTGCACGTTCATTATCTCACATACCCTCTCAGTCTGATTCGGGTGTGTTCCGCTTCCAGTTACGTTATCTATAATTCGGGGACGAATTATTCTTTTTAGGGGGAAGAATTGTAAAACCCGCATGCTTTTACCATGAATAGTATCCTTAAGATCGTACGTCCTAGATTAAAACTTACCCTATTTAGTATTGATCACATTCATGTGCTAATAATCAAGCAAGTGCATACGTGTATGACATGATAAGTATCGATTACGTACAAACTCATGATAAACAGTTAATAGATATTTCACGTGAACATAATTAAATCATGATCACCATTTTAAAACACGAACTAAAATAATTACGTAAGTACGTAATTACGAGTGTAAATAATACGATAAACTACATGATAAAATAAACAGGAACACTTTAAACACGAACACGTTTAACCACGAACGAACATGAAACATCGGGACACGAGAAAAGGTACGGGTACCCCATGTGGGGCCCCATACCCACGACACACATAACCAAATGGGCTAAGCCCATTGACTTTTTACATGAAAGGGGGGGTTATGGTAAATATTCATTTCATTTCCACATTTCAAGAAAGATATTCATTTAACCTAAAAAGTTTTCTCTCCTCCTCCTTGGTTCCTCTTTGTGCCGCCACCTTTAACACCTCCATAGGAGGGTGTTGGTTGATTTTGATCTTAAAAACCATTGCTATAAACCGTGTTTGTTCATCCTCTTCCAAGCTACGTATTGGTATATCTTTTCTAAACCTTTCTTTTTCATTTCTTTAATCTTTGATTATTCTCATGAACATGTTGTAATTATTTTTGTTAAAGCATAATAATTAAACATAGATCTAACATGTTTTGGTATTAATTAAAATCAAAAGACGTTATAGGGGTGTTTTGTTTTTGGCCGCATGGTACAACCGACCCCGAGGGGGGTTCGGTTTGTTTTTAGCCGACCACCACCAAGACCCTTTTGGTCTTGGTTGGTGCGTGTGGGACCCACGGCAGCAAGGGGACACGAGTACCCCGAGTTTGTTCGGGGTACGGTGTCGAATTCATACCCGATTCATGGTTCGTTGGTTAAAACACGATTTATGCTACATGTTAATTTTATGAATCATGAACTTAGGATATAAATTAATTAATAACATGAGATATTAATTAAACCATGACTTAGGTTATTTTTTATTATTAATTTAGCATGATATTAATTTAACCTAAGTATTTTTATGTTATAAGTTATAATTAATTAATTATTTAAAACATGCGTATAATTAATTAATTTAGACATGACTTAGGTTATATTATTAATACATATTAATATACATTTTAACCTAAGTAATTTATTCCATTTTAATTAAAACATGTTATACTTTAATTAAAATGCTTAACCTATAGTTTAATTAAAATGCATGAAATAATAATTAAACTATACACTATATCATATGACTTAAGAAATAAGCTTATAAACACTTAGACTTATATTTTAGCTTATGCAACCAGCTTAATTCTAATTATGGAAACTTCTATTTATAGAAATTTAATTAAATAAGGCAACTAATCTAATTATGGAAACATTCTATACATGGAAACTTATTTATTTCAGGCAGCTAAGCTAATTACGGAAACCTTCTACATATGGAAACTTATTTAATTAAGGCAGCCGGTCTATTTTTGGAAACTTTCTATTTTTAGAAACTAATCTGTTTTAAGCAGTAAATTCTATTTTAGGAAACTTTCTATTTTTGGAAACCTGCTATTTTTGGAAAGTTACTTAATATTGCACCATGAGTATATAACACATGAAATACCAGTGATACTTAATCAGATTAATCAGAATATAAGATGAACACAGATTAAGGCTTAAAACAGTAAAACATGACTTAAAACATATAAAATAAGCTAAGATAAGACATAAAACCCAATACGTCTTCAGTAATTCGATACTTATACATGTGCGTAATCATGTAGCATTAGTGATTCAGAAGTAGGAGTCTCTTCCGTTCATTCACTGGACTTGAGGTACGGATTCCCATCCTTTCAGTATGGACATTCTTTCCTTATTAGGATTTCCCCGTATGCAGCCAACTGTTTTCCCCAGTATTTGTTTTATTATTTTGAACTGCTTATGTTTAATTAGCATAATCTATAGCCATATACAAGCATGACTAGTTTCACCTAGTTATGGAGGTACCATAACCATAACATTGGAGGCACCAATGTTATGACTTCCCCACGGCGGAGTGATTGCTCGTGGCGTCCCTTTCAGTTTTGGCCATATTATTATATCATGTGGGGCGTATGGGTGCATCCTAGTTACATGTTTTATTCAGTATTTCATGTTGAATGTGGTGTGTGCCTTGCATCCTTCACAAGGAGTTGATCCCTCCTACCCAGACCAGTATATTAATTAGAGGCATCCCCTCTAATGAGCATGATGAGGTCACCCCTCTAAGTATTCATGCACGTGACCCTTTTCATGATCTATATGGGCTATGGTATATATATGTTAAAACAGTTTTCATAAGATAAACATAAGGCTTTTCAAACTATAAAACCAGTTTTACTAAGCTATACCAGGTTTTCCAGGACTTATACATTTCCGCTGATATTAAGTCTTTATCATGTTTTGTCATTCATACTATGTCTATATCCGTGCACTGAGCGTTTTGCTCAGCTGTTACTTTCCTTTCCATGTCCCAAAACGGCAGGTACCCTAGGAAAGACTCAAGCATTTGGAGGACGTGCATAGGATGGAAGCTGACAGAGACTTCTCTTCCTTTTTGCCTTCATATACTTATGCTTGTTTAGTCCTTCATTCATTTATGTTGCTTTATTAGTTTTGGGCTTATGTTGGGGACCGATGTTTGATTCCGGTTTACCCTATGGTCATGTATGTTTTTCTACATATTACCTTGCATGCTTTGATGACACGCCATAATTACGCGTGACATTCCATATATCAAAATGGGGTGTTACAGAAATTATAGAGATAAACTAGAATGGTGGAAGGTTTATTATGTGTAAAATAATGAACCAACACACTCTTCCACACATGGAAGAGGGTTTATATACCCTTGGCTTGTTGGGCCGTGGGTTAAGTAACTTGGGCCAGGCTTGGCTTGCACTTGGGCATATAGCCCCTAACTTAGACAATATTAGCTTAAAGTCCAAGACCGGTTTTCCTGACTAACCTATTACAATACAAGACCTTTAACGACTAAGATGACCTATTACATTCTTGTTCGACTATATAAAATATAGGGCTAACATTTAGTTTTTAGTTTTAATAAAAATTGAATAAGAATAGGTTTAGGATCTTATAATCTAAATAATATGCTTGAATAAATGTGTCTTATGTTTATTTGATGTTTGCATTACATATTTTATAAGCTCACTTATACACATAAAATCCCAAAAGAAGAGAGTAAAAGCAATTAGTTAGTGTTTAGATTAGCCTTTATTTTGTTTAGATTATTAGTTATACGTTTTTGTTTTGTTTAATTTTGTTCTTTTAATGAAAAACAAAAAAAATATGTTTTTAGAAAAATTTAGGAAATTGTGGTAAAAAAGATATGGTAAATAATTTTTTTTTTGGTGCAGGCAAAGTTGCCACCGGCATGGTATGTCTGCCGGCCGGCAAAAAGCCTTCTACAAACCTGTTACCGCCGACAAGATGAGTCTGCCGACCGGAAACTTTGAAGTTGTTAAAGTTTTTCCGCCGGTAAAACACCCTTGCCGGTCGGCAAAACTGGACATGTTAAAAAAACAAATTTTTTTTATTTTCGTTTGTTTGTTTGTTTGATTTGTTTTTAGGGAGACGATTGTATGTATAGTTGTATAATGATTGTTTTCTTTTACTAACGCTAACCCTAACGTTTATGAACTTTGTCATGTTAGTCTTATTCTTAAAGATGGATACTCTTAGCGAGATTCCCGCATACTTGAATGGGTTAGAAGGAGAACTCAG
This sequence comes from Glebionis coronaria, assembly GCA_025667525.1. Lineage (NCBI taxonomy): Eukaryota > Viridiplantae > Streptophyta > Magnoliopsida > Asterales > Asteraceae > Glebionis > Glebionis coronaria. The sequence continues at coordinate 531,936,578 of CM046880.1, forward strand.
TGATGAATGTGACTCAAGTGTCACCAATGTGGAAAAAACCAAGGACAAGAAAGACTTGTGGGAAGCTTTGCCTCACAAGAGTGTGATAATCAATGAAGGAGAATGTGAAAAAGCAATCTATCAAAGAGCCGAGTATCATTCATACACTGAGCCATTAATGCGGTTTGCTATTCCATGTACGATTGACAATCAAAGGGCATGGAATGCTGAATTAAACCTTACTTACCCAACCAATTACATGACTAAAGAAATGTTAGGAAAGTTTGGGTTCGTGATAATTGACTATACCGAATATGGAAGACGTGTGGTACGAGACGTAAGGGTGAACATCCATGGGTATGTATTTTTAACAGAATTCTATATCATAGATCACGCTGACATAGGTGAACCGTCGGTGGTCTTTGGTTGCAAGTTTCTATGGGAAACTAGGTGTGTTGTGGATTTTGAGCAAGGTACGCTAACGATCAATTTGACCAAACTCAAAAGTGAGAAAGACGATTATATTGAGTTTTTGGCTGAAGATGGACCTAAAGTTGAAAGCGAGAATGAAGTTGTAAAGATGGGGAAGGCGAAGAGGAACAAGAACACGGAGGCAAGCAAACTAACTCCAAACAATTACTTGCCAACACAAGCCGAGCATGAGGAAGGATCTCCTTCCGCTTTTGTGCCCAATCGATTACCATTGGCTTACCTCTCTCCAATAAACAAAAGGAGAGGATAAGGATCATCTTGAACAAGAAGAAGGAGGAACTCAAAGAACCCAAGCCAATCTTGGAGGTCTTGGAGAACTATGTAAGCTACCGGAAGAAGCTAGATGAAATAGAAATAGGTAAGGCCTGTTTATAAGGGAAGGAACTCAACGAGCATATCAAAGAAAGGATCATTGAACATGGTCTACCTAAGAAAATGCAAGATCTCGAAAACTTTGTCATACCGGTTCTAATCAATGAAACCACACCATTCGACGCATTAGCCGACACGGGGGCTAGTGTAAGTGTCATGCCGTACTCTATCTATCAACATCTTGGCTTGAGCAATCCGGAGCCATACTTTTCGAACTTAACTATGGCGGACAATACTCAAACCAAACCTATGGGCTTGGTAAGAAACCTTTGATTACAAATCGGGTTTCAAGCTTATGTCATGGATTTCCTTATTATGGACATCCTGGAGGATAGGGACCTACCATTGTTGTTGGGGAGGCCTTTTCTAAAGACGTGTGGAGCGGTTATTGATTTGGGACGAGGAACTATTGCAATTAACGATGGTATTACCGTTCATACTTATGCACCTAGAACGAGGGCAAAGCCTTGGTACTTCAATTCTGAAAGTGAAATGGAGGACGAATGGCTAAGCTGTTTCAAAGTTAGAAGAGATGATGATGGTTATCCCTTGTATGGACCATTGGGAGCACCATATTTAGGATGTGAAGATCCTATGGAGAGAGCTTTAGCAATTGAAGCTTACTTCAACCTGTTTAAGAATATTCTAGTTTTCAAGAAAATGACGGAATTCTTGGGATCATTACCGGTACAATTGAAGAAACTTGATTGGGGACCGGACGGGGATAGTACTTATATGAGAAAAGAAGGAGACAAATTCTGGCACGTAAAGATAGAAGTCACCACATCGTGTGGGAATGTGTACACACGAGGGTATAAGACAAAGAACACCAAGAGGAAGCTAGCAAAGAAGTTTAGGGCCGATGACGTATTGAACATGGAATACTTCATGGACTAGAAGAATCAAAGACTTCAAGAATAAAATAAGACAAAGGCTTGATCTTTTTCTTTAATTTTCTGTTTTTTACACTATTTTGGTTTATTTTCTTGGTGGTTTGGTAATTTAGACAATTTTTGGTTTTTGGTAATTTGGTTGATTTAGTTATTATGTTTTCTTTATTTTTAGGATTTTATAGACATGTTGTAGAAAATTTGAAAATTGTCGACGGAGTAAAAACCGTTAACGAAAAAAAAAATCTCGGAACTTATGGGGATATAACCAACCCATAAGGAGTATTTGGTTATTTCACCCAAACACACAACCCACTCACACACACAAAATGCAGAGAAAAAAAGAGAGAAGAAAGAATATTTTTTTTGAGTTCTTTTTGAAGTAACCAAAATGGCACCCAACAAGGGAATTGAATCCAACACCCATTTATTAATTTTGGTTTTTGATTCATATGAGTAGATTGAATTGATTAAGCATGAAGTCATAGGAATTAGATTAAGATGTGGTATGAATTTAGGAGATGAAGCCATTGATAGTGTGAGGATAGATTAATTTTGGTTAGATGATGATGAACTCAAGTGGGTTTTCATCAATGTAGTTGTTTTTGATCTTGTAAGATTGATTAAGTAGTTTGGAATGATGAATAAATAAGAATTGTAGATGTTATGTTATTAGTTTTGATTGTTTAGAGGAATGATTTCCGGAAAATGGATGGTGTTCATAGTGTTTTGATCCATTTTGAAGATAGTGGGAAATTGAGGAAGTGTTAGTGATGATAAAAAAAATATATATGAATTTCGGGGTTGCCGCCGGCAAATGGGCATTGCCGGCCGGCAAAATCCCCACTGTGAACAACATGCCGGCGAAAAGATGTGTCTGCCGGTCGGAAGAATGCTGGCTGTTAGCAAGTTGCCACCGACAAAACACCTATGTCTGTCGGCAACTCGGGGACTGTAAAAAGAAATTATTTTGTTTTTATTTGGTTTGTTTTATAGATTTTTTAGGGCCATTTGTTTAATGTACTAACATACTAACATTCCGAATGCTGTAAATGTTTTAGAAGCAAAAGAGGACAATGCCTCCTAACCCGTTGATCGAAAAATATGAACGGAAGTATGGCCAAGGCGAGGTACCATACAAGGTGAGGATTGTGTCGCATGAGTACTTGAAGTGGAGAGGATTAGGAGAAATGGAATGTCATGCTTACAACTTGAGATTGTCGAAGTTACAAGGGAAGAGTTTTGGCAAGCCTAGAATAGCTGATTGGAGCTTACTTAGGAGGTTTGGTTGTGATGAGATATTGAAGGAAAAGTTGAGGATGACATACACTCATAGCTCGGGAGCAACTTTTAAGGACTACTCGTTTGAAAAAGGTTTAAATATACAAGGTGAGATATATTCTGAGTTATGTCTTAAATTCTTTTCAACTTTTTATTTTTATAATGAAGTTGAAGATGCAAAGAACGAGCCTTGCATTTGGTTTAGACTACTAGGGGTGAATTACTGTTTTACACTAGCATAGTTTGGAGAGGTGTTAGGATTGTATGATGAGGTAGATTTGGACAATCCTTTGTTTGAGCTACACTTTTCCAAGCTAGAGACCAGTAAGAAGTTCTTACCAGTGAATGAATATTGGGAAAGCATAGTTAAACACACTGTGGGGAATAAGAAGCTTGGGTCAGTTAGGGATCCACTTTTGAGAATTATACATAGGTTCATAGTAGGACGATTTGAGCATCGATCGGGAACTAGGGAAAGATGCCAAAACACTGACCTATGGTTGTTGAGCGTGGCTAGTAGGGAAAGGCAAGTAAACATAGTGAGGGCAATTGCCGAGTATTTGTATAAGAGAGCCCCGAGATTGAAAACAGTAAGTGATGTATGTAGAGGTCATTATGTGACTTGGTTAGCTAGAAGGATGAATGTTTTAGATGGTAATGCTATAAGAAAGTTATCGGAGCCGATTGATAATGAGGTTTGGGATGTAAGAGCTTTGGAGGAGGAGCTAGACAAGAGGAAGAAATGTCTAAGATATCCAGAGCCGTTACAACAAGAAGCTGGAGAACAAAGAGAAGAGCAACACGATACAAGTTGGGTGAACTCTAGTTGGGGAGATTGGAATGCTAATTTGAGTGAGATAGAAAGAATGATGATATGGAGAGATACTATGACAATGCGGAACAACTACATTCTTGAGCATTCTGTGCCAATCCTACATCATTTGGCGGATCAAGCACACTATAGCTACCCAACCTATGAGCCACCCAATGTTCCACCATATCCATATCCCTATGTGCCATATCCTCACCCGCACACACACTATCCTCATGGGAATGAAGGTACTTTTGGAGGAGGTGGAGTGTCCGTTGATGACTAAGACCCAAATACGTGAGGATACGTTGGAAGTAGCTCTATTGTTCTCAGAAATTTTGATGCTGGAGGATCATCGAGAGGAGCTCATGATGATGATGAAGATATGGAAGATTGAAGACACCATATCATATGAAGTTTGTAAGATATTATTTTCAAAGATTTTATTTTATTTTGTTTCCAAGGATTTGTATTTATAGTTGTTGACTTGGAATGGTTTTAGACGTTTTGGTGATTTTATTTTATTGTATGTTATTTGGAAGAAAAAGTTTCTTTTGTTAGTGCAGTATTTGCAGGAATTGACATATGAATTCAACATTGGTGGAAAATATGGAGTTTTCTGTAGACTCATGATGCAACAAAACCACATGAAGTTCATGTTCATATTTCGGTAGTATCGTTTGACCTTATTTTTCCAATTTTCTTATACTTTGAAGTTCGTTTATTACCATTGAGGAAAATGTTAAACTTAAGTGTGAGGGGGTGGTCAAATAGAAAAAAGGGTCTATTTTTGTCAAAGATGGTTACTTTTCAAAGGTTACACAAAAAAATAGTTAAATTTTAAATTTTATTTTAGTAGTATTTTTAATCCGCAGTGAGATCACAATTTGTTAGATTATGACAAGAATAGATGATAAAAGGAAAAATATTTTAAAAGTTGTTGCTAATCACCTATTTTAGAAAAGATGATTTTTGATGATCGATTTGGTCACACTTTGTATTCGCATGAGTTATTTCAACAAAAGAGGATTAGCTACTCTATATTGTATTTTTTGTAGCGTATGCTCATCCAAAGTGTGAGGGGGATTGCGGAAAAGAAGCAAATAGCCAATGAGCTATAAATTATGAAGACGAAGGAAGAAGAAGTAAAATGTTAGTATCGATTGGCCAATGTGTCAAGACGTGATACTTGAAGTTGAAAAAAAAAGAAAAAAGATGGAAAAAGAAAAGACAAGAGTAGTATGATGAGAATGATGGATGTGATCATTTGGTGGTTAGTATTTTTGCTTTTATATGTCAAAAATAATAAAGCCCTTCTTTATAAAATTGTCAGGTGCTCACACCCCATTGGATTAAGATGTGTCTACTAGTTTTGTGTCTTTAGAGTTTTAAATAGATTTAGAGGAGTCAAATACAAGTTTATATTTAAATTTTGATTTTGGTTTTACTTTATTTGCTCGAGGGCGAGTAATGCTTAAGTGTGAGGGGATTTGATAACGCTCAAATCCAACATGTATTAATAAGCGTTACCTTCACTATTGATATAGTATTTGTGGGAATAAAAGGATTTTTATTGCTAATATTGTGTAGAGTTCGGTTATTGTATTTTGTAGGAAGCAAGGATGAAGAAACGTGAATAAAGGAATGAAAAGCGCGAATTGGAGGCGAAGGAATAAACGAGGCATGGGAACGTAAGCTCTCGTATGAAGACGAACGAAGGAGTCTTGGAAAGTTTAAAGGAAAGATGGAGGAAGGGATAAAGAAAAAGGACTAGAAAAGGAAAATGTGGAAGACGGGACAATTGCCACCAACAACTTTTATTCTGACACCAACAAAACTACACCATTTTGCACCAGCACGAATGAAGTCGCCACCAGCAACATTACACCATTTCGCACCAGCAGGACTATTTTGCCACCAGCATTTTGCTTGTCAGGTCTTAGCATAAGTCACTTTAAAACACTCATAAACCTCCACCATCAATGGGAGGCTTCTCATTTCCCCTCCATAATCATTCCCAGACGTTTTTGTCTTCTCCCCAAGCAAAAATGGTGTATAAATTAGACCTTAGGGTCATTGTTTTCAGTGTGCAAAATCCAAGGATCATTCTAACCCTTGACAAAGGTTAGAATCACCATTCTTACATAACCCGAAAGACAATAAACCCTGTTAATCCTCATAGGAGGGACGAACTTCGTGAAGAAGAGATTCGGTTGGAGGTTCATTTGTTGATTGGAGACTTTAGAATTGCTCTAAATTTTATTTTGTTATTTCCTTGTGTTTTGAAGAACTATTGGTAAATTCTTGTACTTGAATTGATTATCATTATAATTTAAGTATTGTTGAATGTTTGAGAAATTTATGAATTGTGTTGCAATGTGTTTGAATTCCGAGTAGTGTGATATACTTATGTGATGAACATGGATTCTAAAGGAGAGTTTGGTTTTATGATCAAGAGAATATAATTGGGTTTTGATGGTTGATAATTTCTTGAAACATGTTTTGATAATCAAATGAAATATAGCTTTTTATTGGATTTATAGGTCGAAAGGATTTCTGGTAAACTATGTTCCAAAAGATTTGTGCATGAGTCAATTTGGTTTCTTGTTGATTGACACTCACCTTGACGAGTTGGATAAAGGAATTTGTCAAAAGATTTATCTTGGGTATAGGTCGAAAGAGCTCATTCAAACCAAACTTATCTCTTTGTATTTTCTAACAAATGGGGCTTATAATGAATTAGAATAGATGATCATAGGTCGAAAGGGTTTGTCTACACCAATTTGTTAATATGGATTCTATGAAATATACCATGGAATGGAATTCATGTACTTTAGATTTGTGATTCATAGTTGCTAAACGCACACAAATTAACTCTCCTGCGGATGAAATGGAATTCACACAAGTATTACTTTTAATTATGTTTTCCTTTAGAAAGTTAATTCTAGCGGTAATATCGGTAGTGACCCCTATTACCTACACCACCAAAATGTTTTGAATATACGCAAATCCCATGGGACGATCTTGACTTACCCGACTTTGCTATAATAGAACGAGTATACTTGCTCGTATGCGTAGTTAAGGAATTGATAAGTCTTGTTTATAAATGTAGAACTAGGAGTGTAAGACGCGCATTAATGCTTTCCTTGCGCCAGCAAACAACAAGCGTCATACTAATGTGACAGACACCAAAGGCCTTCTGGTCTAGTGGTATGGAGTTTTTACCCTCCTAGGCAAGGTCTCAAGTTCGAGTCTTGTCTAGGGCGATATGGGTTTCCTTCTGCGTGTGTAAAGGCAAGGGTGCCATTGCCTTCTGGGCTGGACCCAACCTTGTTGTGTGTGCTCGTTACGCCTTCTGGGCTAGGGGCCATGTAGCCCCAATTGCCGTTCAAAAAAATACTAATGTGACAGACAGGTTAGGACCCAACCCAAGGGGAATCAACGCGTCGGCTGAGCCATACCCGCGTCGGAAAAGCGTCCGTAAAAGGTTAGGGTCACTAGAAATTTAAATATAAACTTGTATTTGACTCCTCTAAAAGTGTTAGTGATGATAAAAGGAACGGAGCAGGAGCGCCATAAAAACTCAGCGGGAAACTTTCTCAAGTGAAAATTTGTAACACCCCCATTTTACCTTTACGCAGTGGAATATTGATCTGGGTATTACTTCACAGTACCATAGTCACAATAATAGAAAATGCCAAAAATAAATTTTTATAAAACAAATGTTATCATTCATTTATTTAAATCAGAGTTTAATAAACAACTGTACATACGTTGTACAAACACAGGTTCCCAAAGATCTAGTTTTATTGATAGAATGATAACTTATTCAAGACACCACCCTCCATAGCATGCCAGTCTTCATTCACCTGAGATATATGGTTAAAGTCAACACAAAGGTTGAGTGAATTTATAAGTTTTAAACATCATTTGAATACAAGTATGACTCTCGGGCTACAGTGTTATACACCCAGTTTTTAAATTCATCGCTTCTTATTGCACTAGCTCATGACCCGCGACTAGATATTACCAGAAAATCCAACAAATTGCCCTTAAGCAGGAAGATTTCAAGACTATCCTAAGTTATGCAAAATAAAGTATAGCTGTTTAGCCTAGGAATGGACCATTAGCTGCTAGAAAGTGCGACTTGCCAGATAGGTGATGTCAGTCTCCAATAGTACTATTCACGATATTAGCGCTCATTAAATGATTAGCGATTTACGATTAAAAAGGGACTTTGGATGGCAACAAGTAAACATAGTGTCAATAATCATGTAGGCAGCATACAAAAACGCATGCATTCCAGTTTTGCATATATCCCCCTCATGAGTTTTGAAATTGTTTGTAAGGTTTTAAAATGTGAGGCTATAAACTCACCTTATCCTATAGAGTCTTTTTGATTATCCAACACAACCTTCTCACGGGATCTGGACTGACACACAATATGCATATATACCAAGTGTTAGTCTTGAGTTCATTCTCTTTAATTAACATTCTTTGATTGAATTAGTTTTTGGAGTAATAGTATCATTGTTCGGGCCATCATACTCAGAAGCCATTCTATAAATGTGTGAGGAGCGAGGGCACTTTAAATCGTAAACCCAACCACTAAGTCAGAACGTTATATCAATGTAACACCCTATTTTGATAAATCGAATGTCACGCGTGATTATGGCGTGTCATCAAAGCATACAAGGATAAATGTCTAAACATTACATGACCATAAAAGGAAATACCGGAATCAAACATCGGTAGACAAAAAGTAAAGCTCATCACACACAAACATAAGTACTGTAAATGAAAGGACTAAACAATGTCCATGTAAAGAGTATCAAAGTATAGATAAATGCATAAGGTAAAGAAAGGCTAGAAAGCTTCCAGTCCATATGCACGTACGCTTAAAGTCTACGAGCGCCCCTGAGTACCTACCGTTTTGGGAACATGAAAAGGAAAACGGCTGAGCAATACGCTCAGTGCACGTATATACAAATAAAGCATGGATAATATAAGCATATAAGCATGAAACAGCGGAAGAAACTAAGTCATGAATAACCCGGTTAAGTCTTAGTAAAACTGGTTTTATAGTTTGAAAAGCCTTATGTTTATCTTGTAAAAACTGTTTAACATATTTTACCATTAGCCAATATAGGTCATGAAAATATCAACGTGCATGAATACTTGGAGGGGTGACCTCGTCATGCAAATTAGAGGGGCTGCCTCTAATTTAATATACTGGTTTTGGGTAGGAGGGATCAGCTCCTTGTGAAGGATGCAAGGCACACACCACATTCACACTAAGTAATCTACTGAAAACATGTAACTAGGATGCACCCATACGCCCCACATGATAAATATAATAATATGGCCAAAAGCTGAAAGGGACGCCACGAGCAATCACTCCGCCATGGGGAAGTCATAACACCAGTGCCTCTAGTGTTATGGTTATGGTACCTCCATAACTAGGTGAAACTGGTCATGCATGTATATGGCTTTAGGTATTCTAATTAAACATAAGCAATCAAAACATATAAAACATATACTACGGGAAAACAGTTGGCTGCATACGGGGAAATCCTAATAAGAAAAGAATGTCCATACTGAAAGGACGAAGAATCCGTACCTTATGTCCAGTAAACGAAGAAGACGAACGGAAGAGAGTCCTACTTCGGTATCACTAATGCCACATAAATACATATGTTTATAAGTATCTGATTACTGAATACGTAACTGGTTTTATATCATGTCTTAGCTTGTTTTATATGTTCATGTCATGTTTTACTGTTTTAAGCTTTATACCGTGTTTATCTTATATTCTGTCTATTCTGATTAAGTATTACTTATATTTCATGTATTATTATACTTGTTGTGTAATAATAAGTAACTTTCTAAAAATAGCAGGTTTCCTAAAATAGAAAGTTTCCAAAAACAGAAAGTTACCAAAAATAGAAAGTTTCCAAAAAAAGAAAGTTTCCAAAAAAAAAAGTTCCCAAAAATAGAAAGTTTCCAAAAATAGAATTACTGCCTAAAATAGATAAGTTTCTAGAAATAGAAAGTTTCCATAAATAGAATAGCTTCCTTAAATAAATATGTTTCTAAAAATAGAAAGTTTCCATAAATAGATATAAGCTGGTTAATTAAGCTAATTATATAAGCTTAAGTGTTTTCTGATTATTATTCTAAGTCATGTGATTATAAAGTATAGTTTATAAATTATTACATGTAAATTAAATAAACTATAGGTTAAAAGTATTTAATTAAATATAATCATGATTTTAAGTAAATAAAGGTAAAATACTTAGGTTAAAACATGTATTATTAACAATTAATAATATAACCTAAGTCATGTAAATTAATTAATTATAGTCATGTTTTTTAATAATTAATTAATTATAAAGTCTAATTAATAATAAATACTTAGGTTAAAATTCATGAACTAATAATTAAATTAATAACCTAAGTCATGTAAATTAAATTAATCATGTCATGTTTTTAATTAATTTAATTTAAGTCTAAAAAAATAACATACTTGTAAAAAAATCATAAACCTTGAAAATATGATTCATGAACCGGACCCGTGACTAAAAACCATGAACCGGACCCGTAACCATCATCATACCCCGACCAAGGTCGGGTTCCCCTTGTTTTTGCTGCTGCCGTGGGACCACCACCATACCGAGACCATATGGTCTCGGTGGTGTGTAATAAGCCAAGCCGAGACCCCTATGGGGCTTGGTTAGGCGTCGGCTAGACCACAAACACCCCTAAAACCCTTGATTTGATTTACCCCATGATTATTAACATGTTTAAATAATTGTTTTTAATTAGTTTATTAAAAACATCATGATTTTATGTGATTATCAAAATCAAAACATAAAAAGAAAAGGGTTAAAAGTTATACTGAATACGTGGACCAAATAAGGATGAACACACACGAATCCTTGCAAAATTTCCAAGATCAAAATCAACCCGAACACCCCTTTTTGGTGATCAAACCCGGCGACCAAAATGAGAGCAAAGAAAGAATTAGGGTTTTTGTTATTTTCTTGATTAGTGATAAATGACACAAGTTTCCCTTAATTCTTGTTTAGTAAAAGTTTGCATGGGCTTGGCCCATGTTCTTGTTGTAGCCGCGGCATGGGGGCCCCACATTGGGTAACCGTACTTTTCTCGTGTCTAAATTATATAGTGTGTTCTCGTGTTTTATCGTGTTCGTAAATTACGTGTTCTAATTAGTTTACGATCGTGACTTAGTTATTCATGTTCGTAATGAATATATATACGTAAATAATATCAGCTCGTGATTAAATTTACGTTTATGATTTCATGATCGCATGTTCGTGATTATAATTATTATTGGAATAATTATCGTGTGTTCATACGTAATAAATACTTATCGTGTCCTAACACGTACGTAATACTTGTAATTCTTATTCATGAAACGTAAACATGTTATAAAAGGAAAGTTCTAATCATGTACGTACAATCTAAAGGGTACTATTCATGGTAAAAGCATGCGGGTTTTACAACTCTTCCCCCCTAAAAAGAATAATTCGTCCCCGAATTATAGATAAAGTAAACTGGAAAAGAAGAACATACCCGAATTCAAAATATGAAATGAGGGTAAGAAGCCCGGATAGACTCCTCTGTTTCCCAAGTGGCTTCCCGCTCGGTATGATCCCTCCAAAGGATTTTGACGAATGGAATCGTCTTCCTTCTCATGAATCGTTCTTGTCTGTCAAGAACTCGTTCGTCTATGAAAGTGAGATCTTCACGAGTCTGTTCCACTGGATACTGAACCATGTGAAGGGAATGATACTGGTACCCTCTGAGTAAGGACACATGAAACACATTGTGTACGTGCGAAAGCTGCGGAGGTAACACTAAACGGTAAGATACTTCACCGACTCGTTCAATGATATCAAACGGTCCGATGAAACGAGGACTGAGCTTCCCTTCAATTCCAAAACGTCTAACACCACGTGCCGGCAAAACCTTAAGGAAAACGTGATCTCCTACGTTAAAATGTATGTCCCTACGATGCTTGTCTGCGTAGCTCTTCTGACGTGACCGTGCTTCTTGAAGTTTCTGCTTAGCTACTACGACCCTCTCATTAGTCATCTCTATGATCTCTGGTCCTTCAAGTGTTCGCTCACCAACCTGATCCCAGCAGATTGAGGCGCGACACTTTCTGCCATACAACATATCGAAAGGAGCACACTTGATACTTGCGTGCCAACTATTTTTGTATGCAAACTCCACCAAACAGATATAGTCGTCCCAATCACCCGTCCATTCCAACGCACATGACCTCAACATGTCTTCCAATCGTTCGCTCCGACTGCTCGTCTGTTTGAGGATGAAAAGCCATGCTAAGCTTAAGTTGTGTACCCCAAGCTTTTTGCAGACTCTTCCAAAATCGCGAAGTGAAACGAGGATGTCTGTCTGAGACGATGCTGGATGGAGCACCGTGGAGTCTCGTGATCTCTCTTCTATAAGTATCAGCGAGTTTACTGACCGAATCTTCCTTGCGAATCGGTAAGAAATGAGCTTATTTGGTAAGTCGATCTACGATAACCCAAATTGCATCGTGCTTCCTCTTGGTTGGCGGAAGACCAGTAACAAAATCCGTGGTGATTTTGTCCCACTTCCACTCTAGAATATCTAACGGTTGAAGGAGACCGCCAGATCGCTGATGCTCGATCTTAACCTGCTGGCAGGTAAGACATTTGGAGACGTAAGTGGCAACATCCTATTTCATACCACTCTACCAAAAGTACTGCTTGATGTCATGGTACATCTTGGTTGAACCAGGATGTATAGAGAATGGGGAGCTATGAGCTTCTGCTAACAGTGTTTCCCGGAGTTCTTGATCATCAGGAACACAAAGTCTCGTGCCCTGCCATAAGATACCATCTGCATCTTCTCCAAATTCTGAATTATCGCCCCGATTTCTCCGTCATCCTTCTGAGCTTCCTTGATCTTAGAGAGTAACTCGGGTACTACTCTAAGATTAGCCAGTAACCGTGTTGTCCATGTACCATGATCTCTATGTCTAGTCGCTCCAAGTCTCTTATGATTTCCTCCTCAATCTTAATGCCGTTGATCATTCCGGACTTCCTGCTAAGTGCATTTGCTACTACATTCGCCTTGCCGGGATGATACTGCAGATTAATGTCATAATCCTTCAACAACTCTAACCATCTCCTCTGTCTCATGTTCAATTCACGCTGAGTGAAGATATACTTCAAGCTCTTATGGTCCGTGAAAATGTCACATGATTCTCCATATAAGTAGTGCCTCCATATCTTCAATGCAAACACGACTGCAGCAAGTTCCAAGTCATGCGTAGGATAATTTTCCTCATAAGGTTTAAGCTGTCATGAAGCGTACGCGATCACTTTCCTATGTTGCATGAGAACACATCCAAGTCCCTTCCCTGATGCATCACTGTAGATTTGAGATCCACCCGTACCAGATGGGAGAGTAAGAATAGGTGTAGATACTAACTTCTGCTTCAGGTCTTCAAAGCTCTTCTCTCGTTCTTCAGTCCAGACGAATTTCTCCCTTTTCCGCATCAGTTTGGTCAATGGTAGTGCTAGGCGGGAAAAGTTCTCCACGAACCTACGGTAATAGCCAGCTAAGCCTAAGAAACTGCGGACTTCAATCGCTGATGTCGGCCTCGGCCACTTAGTAATAGCCTCAACCTTCGCTGGATCCATAGTGATTCCTTCTGCTGATACAATGTGACCTAAGAATGCCACCTTGTCTAACCAGAACTCACACTTGGAGAATTTAGCATACAACTGCTTCTGGCGAATAATATGTAGTACTGTACGAAGATGGTCTTCGTGTTCCTCCTTGGACTTTGAGAAAATCAGGATGTCATCGATGAAGACAATGACGAACTTGTCCAGAAATTCATGGAAGATTCTGTTCATCAAATCCATGAACACTTCTGGAGCATTGGTCAGACCGAATGGCATGACTACAAATTCGTAGTGGCCATAGCGTGTACAGAAAGCAGTCTTGGCGATGTCCTGCTCCTTAACTCGTAGCTGATGATAGCCTGACCTAAGATCAATCTTGGAAAAGTGTTTGGCCCCTTGGAGTTGGTCAAACAGATCGTCTATACGTGGCAGTGGATACCTATTCCTGATAGTAATCTTGTTGAGCTCGCGATAATGTATGCAAAGACGCATATTGCCGTCCTTCTTCTTAACAAATAAGACTGGTGCGCCTCATGGAGATGCGCTCGGTTGAATAAAACCTCGTTCTAGAAGTTCTTGTAGTTGATCCTTCAGCTCCTTTAACTCTATGGGAGCCATGCGATAAGGAGCCTTAGAAATCGGCTCAGCTCCTGGAATGAGCTCGATATTGAATTCCACTTCACGTGCAGGTGGTATGCCCGGAAGTTCTTCTGGAAATACATCTTGGAATTCTGACACTATTGGTTGATCCTGAATTGATGGGGATTCAACATCCATGTCATGAACCGTAGCTAGATAACCCTCGCAGCCATGTGACAGTAGCGCACGTGATTGTAGGGTTGATATGATTTGTACAGACCTGCCGGGTACGAACCCGTTATGAATGCACTCTGGCGCATTAACATCTCCAAAGATGACTCGATATGAATGGCAGACTATGGTAGCATGATGCTTGGATAGCCAATCCATTCCCAAAATCATGTCAAAGTCATTCATGTCCAGCGGAAGTGCGTGATGATCCTATGATCGTTGGGCTCAATGGTTAAGAACCATTATATCTAGGATGATCATCATTCATATGATAACATAGCGGAAAAGAACAATGATCATGACAAGGTGTTTAGGCACAAGAACAAGAATTAAAACAAACGGGATGTTCATTATATTAATAACAAACATCCACTAGACGTGTATACATTGAATCCCACGTCTAGTGCGACACACACTTTAGGTTTACATTGTATATGAATGATATATATAAAACCTACGTCCTATGTTTTCTTTATATACTAGAAAACATAGCTTACAAAGAAAGCTAAAGTAATAAAAAGACTCCAACGGCTTGTTGTATTTAACTTTGGCAAAAGTAGTCCTTGTCTTCTTATTTTGTTGTGTTTTGACTTATCAACTCAATAATTTGACCCAACAATCTTCCCCTAGTTGATGATGTCAAAACACTCCTCTTAAGCGTGAATCCTTTGTATGTAGTACATGATCTCCAAGAAGCTTCCCCTTAAGTATAGCACATATTCTTCCCCTTTTTGACACATCAATAGGGAATATGTGAAAGTATGCAATCTTGTAGATTCTCCAAAAGTAGCTCTATGTAATGATCCTGAAGAAAAATAAATAAAGTATCTTTGATGTTGAAGTAAAATAACCCAAACTTATGTTCCATGTCTTGTACTATCCACGTGACTAAGAACTTATATCAGACCAATTATAAGTAGACCTCGATCCCTTGTCAATATTCTCATCCTATGTGAGACACTGAGCACGATAATGTAACTCCTTCAAGTGTTATGACAAGTCTTCATCACTATCCATGTAAAGCACGAACAAGTTACCTTTAAAGTCAGTGGCTGGAAGTCCACGACTTTAAGATATGATAGAACACAAACTTGCAAAAATCTTCTTCAATCATCAATCTTACTATAAGAATTCTTCCCCTTAAGTCAACACCTCTTCATGAAGAAACTTAATCTTCATATCATATGTAAAAGAGACAAGACGAATAACTCTTTTACAAGGCTACCCCGATTACATAATCAAATCCAATAAATTACCTCACGAATTGTTGCTAACTCGCATTAAAATCATTAATCCCTTTCAAAATATCCGAGCCATAAATATCATTACGATATTCTATATTAAAACGGAGATTCCATGTACCTTTGTGTGTATAATCCTCCTTTTTGTGTGCTTAAAACGTACCCATTTTCTCTAACAGCAGCAAACAGTGTGTTACCCGAGATCTTTCTTTGTCCAATATCCTCCATGTGTATTACCCGATATCGGACAACACGTATCAGTGTTTGAAGCACATATCTCGGACAACACTGTCAACCTATCAGCGTTGACTTATTCCTGTCAGCGTCGAAACCCTTCCTGTCAGCGCCCAAATAACAAACGTCAGCGCCAACCTAAAATCCTGTCAGCGTCTAAATATCTTGTCAGTGCCTCGTCTGCTGACGTCATCTATGGCCACATCTCCTATCAGCGTATAAGGATAAAGAGACCAGTATACTATAATGATAACAAGTTATCTTAATTCTCATCAACAAATACTGATCCAAATAACCCAAGTGAGACATGCTTTGTTCGCAAAGTATTTGCAAAGATCATATTCGTGTGAACACATAAACTCTCCACCAATCATAAGCCTAGCTTCGTGTGAACACAAACTAACTTGTTATACATCTCCTTTGCTTCTTCGTGTGAACACATCTCATTCCACCAATGAAAATGAGGGACTCACGGTAGTACTGTGAACTAGCATGTAGAGGAACCAAATTAGGGTTTTGTTTTGGGCCGTGTGAATGCAACACATCCAAACCGTGTGAAAAAGAATTTCCACCAATGAGAAATCCTTTAGTCATGTGAACGCACCATTGTTTAGATATAACAATGACCATTCAGCGAGAATGACAATGAATGCGTTTGGGTTTTGATCATGTGACTGCAGGTTTATCATAACCATGGGAACGCAACATTACTCCACCAATAGGAAAGTGTTGGTCGTGTGAACACACTCTTTCCTTGTAGTAAAATAACGCTCCATAAAATAGCAAACAAAAAGAATCACGTTTGCTTGAACAGCAGCTGCATCAAAACCCTAATTAGGGTTTGTAAAACAAACCTTAGCTTGAATTATGCATTCTAACAGCCACGATCTACACTTCTTCCTGCTTTTAAATAGATCTAGGGTTTGAGGAACCCTAGTTCATGATTTTATGTAAAAGCAGAAAACTGAAAATCAACCATCAGCCAACTTCGACGCTTAATAACTTTTGCTTGGGGATAAAACTCGACAATCCCTCCGGTGGATGTTTAGATCTATGTATGTAGAACACACATCTAAAATTTCGTGACGATCCAACGGTTCAATCAAAAGTTATGACCTTCTGAATACTGCTGCGCACACAAAAACGTCCAGAAAAATTCAATACGAATTTTTCTTCTTCACCATACACGAACACCTAAGAAAGTTTGATATAACACAGCCACAAAAGTTATCAGCCACTGACAGGAATTGGAGACGCTGACAGGATTTAAGGTTGGCGCTGACGTTTGTAATTGAGGCGCTGACAAAAAGGAGTTTGACGCTGACAGAATAAGTCAACACTGATGGAGTTGACAGTGTTGTCCGAGATATGTTCTTCAAACGCTGATACGCCTTCTCCGATATCGGGTAATGAATGTGGATATTGGACAGTAAGGGTTCTCGGATAACAAACGGAATAGCTGCTGTTTGAGAAAACTAGTACGTTTTGAGCACACAAAAAGAAGGGAAATACACACAAAGGTACATGGAATCTCCGTTTTAATTTAGGATATCATGGTGATATTTATGGCTCGGATATATTTAAATGGATTAATGATTTTAATGCGAGTTAGCAACAATTCGTGAGGTAATTTATTGGATTTGATTATGTAATCGGGGTAGCCTTGTAAAAGAGTTATCCGTATTGTCTCTTTTACATATGATATGAAAATTAAGTTTCTTCATGAAGAAGTGTTAGCTTAAGGGGAAGAATTCTTATGGTAAGATTGATGATTGAAGAAGATTTTCGCGAGTTTGTGTTCTATCATATCTTAAAGTCGTGGACTTCCAGCCACTGACTTTAAAGGTAACTTGTTCGTGCTTACATGGATAGTGATGAAGACTTGTCATAACACTTGAAGGAGTTACATTATCGTGCTCAGTGTCTCACATAGGATGAGAATATTGACAAGGGATCGAGGTCTACTTATAATTGGTCTGATATAAGTTCTTAGTCACGTGGATAGTACAAGACATGGAACACAAGGTTGGGATATTTTACTTCTACATCAAAAATATTAAAGTTATTTTTCTTCAGGATCATTACACAGAGCCTACTTTTGGAGAATCTTCAAGATTGCATACTTTCACATATTCCCTATTGATGTGTCAAAAAGGGGAAGAATATGTGCTATACTTAAGGGGAAGCTTCTTGGAGATCATGTACTACATACAAAGGATTCACGCTTAAGAGGAGTGTTTTGACATCATCAACTAGGGGAAGATTGTTGGGTCGAATTATTGAGTTGATAAGTCAAAACACAACAAAATAAGAAGACAAGGACTACTTTTGCCAAAGTTAAATACAACAAGCCGTTGGAGTCTTTTTATTACTTTAGCTTTCTTTGTAAGCTATGTTTTCTAGTATATAAAGAAAACATAGGACGTAGGTTTTATATAATATTATCATTCACAATGTAAACCTAAAGTGTGTGTCGCACTAGACGTGGGATTCAATGTATACACGTCTAGTGGATGTTTGTTATTAATATAATGAACATCCCAATTGTTTTAATTCGTGTCTTATGTGCCTAAACACCTTGTCATGATCATTGTTCTTTTCCGCTATGTTATCATATGAACGATGATCAACCTAGATATAATGGTTCATAACCATCGAGTCGAACGATCATAGGACTCATCAATCAACAGTGCGTCAACAGGACGAACCTTATCGTCAAACTCTAGTGGAAGAATCTTGTATACATGGGTGATTAGTATAGAGTCCCTCAAAGGCGTGGAAATACTGAGTCTATTTTCTAGTGGCATGGGGAGTATCCTAACATTCTTGGCATAAGCAGTAGAAATGACCGAGTGAGTAGCACCCGTATTAAACTTAACACATGCAACTTGACCATACATATACAAGGTTCCAGTGACGGTACCTATAGACTTGTTGGCCTGATCTCGAGATGTCGTGTAGACGCGTCCAGTGGTAGGAGGCGACTTGGTATCAGCATGTCCCGATGTGCCCTCCATCTCGCCCTTGCGGCAGTCCTTCATGCGATGGCCAGGAAGACCACACTTGAATCATGCGTCACTGTCGCGGAAACATGTCCCTCGGTGCCTACGGTGGCAAGTAGAGCAAAGAGGATGAGTATATCCTCCAACAGGTGTCCTGACTGGCTGAGAACCTGATAAGACATCATACATGAGACATGATAATAGGGTACAAGGACAATGCGGATAATCGTAAGACTGAATACCAGTGATAGCTGGACGGCTAGGCTGTGAACCTCTCTGGTTCTGGTCCCTACCGTTTCCATGGTTCCTGGTAGAAGATTTGCTAAAGTGTCAGAATTATGAGTTATAACATGAAATCATAAGAAAATGCGTAAGTATAAGGACCTGCTGCTGTTGGAGTGTCCAGTGTTGTTACGGTAATTATCATTACCGCCACGCTTATCCGTAGCAGAACAGTCGTTAGTCTGACCGTTTCCCTTGGGCTGATTAGGCTGCTGCTGAGTAGCCGGCTGAGACCGGTCCCCAGTCTTCTGCTTGGAAGATACAATTTAAAGAGATGAAATATTGACATATACTGAAAGAATACGGATTGGTCACCACTTGAATATGAATGTTTAACTCTTCTCGGGTCTCTCTGCTTCCCCGAACTCATCTCTCTCCTACAGCATCCCCAACTTACGTGCTGCATCGGCCACTTGTGCTACCGTGTTGAACGTAGCACACACCAAGTTGTTTGCGACTGATGTGAGAAGAGCCCACCTGAAGTGGTGTGCCTGCTCTTCAGGAGTACCTGCTGCAGCACCAAGGAAACCAACTAAGCGAAGAAAGCGCTGCATGAACTTGTTGCTATTCTCCACAACTCTCTATCGGATCCCATGGTACTCCCTCTTCAACTTGTCTTGCTCAGCCTTGGGAAAGAACTGCTCCATCACCCTATCTCTGAACTCAGCCCATGTCAAACCAGCCACCCAATTATCAGCTCCCTCAGACTGCTTCAATGCTAACCACCAATTTAACACATCGCCTTTGAACCGGTAACATGCCAACCTCGCTTTGAACACATGGTCGTAACCCATAGCATCGAAGATCTTCTCGATGTGAGCAAACCAGCTTTTAGCTTCACTGGGGCTATTTGTTCTCTCGAAAGCTCGAGGACGGAGCTTGTTGAATCTCTCCAGCCATGTAGCCAATGTCACTGGAGGAGGAGGAGGTGCTTGGTTATGCTGCTGATTGTTAGCAGCCTGAACCTCAGCCCTAATGTCATTCCTCAATTGAGGAAGCAAAGCTTGCATTGCAGCTTGGATCGCTGCATTAAGTTGTTCCTGATCGCGTGTGAGAACCATCTGACAGTATAACATAAAATACATGATTAAACCGATCAAAACATAAAATATATACATGAAAAAAAGTTTATACCAAATAAATCATGAGAAAATTTTTATGCAGGAAAACTAGTACATGAATGCACGATGCAGTTTTATGAACACTTTTGTATGCTCGAGAGTGAGCGCCTATGGTCAGTTCACCCAAAATAAAAGACATGGCGAGGGGACACCTATGGGTCGGTCCCAAATTTAAAGGTTTTGATAAAACACATGCGACTAAATAGGGCCAGTCCTGTACCAACCATTACTTAGTCATAAACCTGCGACAATTACATATATATGTATGCAAGAAAATGATGAATGCATGAAAACCGACTGTCAGTTCTAGGAAGACCATAGTGACTACCCCTAATCACAGGTCATGTTTTGAGAGCCTACAGGTCGAAGCCTTGGCTCTGATACCATAATTGTAACACCCCATTTTGAATAATGGAATGTCACGCGTGATTATGGCGTGTCATCAAAGCATACAAGGATAAATGTATAAACATTACATGACCATAAAAGGAAATACTGGAATCAAACATCGGTAGTCCAAAAGTAAAGCTCATCACACACAAACATAAGTACTATAAATGAAAGGACTAAACAATGTCCATGGAAAAAGTATCAAAGTATAGATAAATGCATAAGGTAAAGAAAGGCTAGAAAGCTTCCAGTCCATATGCACGTACGCTTAAAGTCTACGAGCGCCCCTGAGTACCTGCCGTTTTGGGAACATGAAAAGGAAAACGGCTGAGCAATACGCTCAGTGCATGGATGTACAAATAAAGCATGGATAATATAAGTATATAAGCATGAAACAGCGGAAGAAACTAAGTCATGAATAACCCGGTTAAGTCTTAGTAAAACTGGTTTTATAGTTTGAAAAGCCTTATGTATATCTTGTAAAAACTGTTTAACATATTTTACCATTAGCCAATATAGGTCATGAAAATATCAACGTGCATGAATACTTGGAGGGGTGACCTCGTCATGCAAATTAGAGGGGCTGCCTCTAATTTAATATACTGGTTTTGGGTAGGAGGGATCAGCTCCTTGTGAAGGATGCAAGGCACACACCACATTCACACTGAGTAATCTGCTGAAAACATGTAACTAGGATGCACCCATACGCCCCACATAATAAATATAATAATATGGCCAAAAGCTGAAAGGGACGCCACGAGCAATCACTCCGCCTGGGGAAGTCATAACACCAGTACCTCTAGTGTTATGGTTATGGTACCTCCATAACTAGGTGAAACTGGTCATGCATGTATATGGCTTTAGGTATTCTAATTAAACATAAGCAATCAAAACATATAAAACATATACTACGGGAAAACAGTTGGCTGCACACGGGGAAATACTAATAAGGAAAGAATGTCCATACTGAAAGGACGGAGAATCTGTACCTTATGTCCAGTGAACGAAGAAGACGAACGGAAGAGAGTCCTACTTCGGTATCACTAATGCTACATAAATACATACGTTTATAAGTATCTGATTACTGAATACGTAACTGGTTTTATATCATGTCTTAGCTTGTTTTATATGTTCATGTCATGTTTTACTGTTTTAAGCTTTATACCGTGTTTATCTTATATTCTGTCTAATTCTGATTAAGTATTACTTGTATTTCATGTATTATTATACTTGTTGTGTAATAATAAGTAACTTTCTAAAAATAGCAGGTTTCCTAAAATAGAAAGTTTCCAAAAACAGAAAGTTACCAAAAATAGAAAGTTTACAAAAAATAAAGTTTCCAAAAATAGAAAGTTTCCAAAAATAGAAAGTTTCCAAAAATAGAAAGTTTCCAAAAATAGAATTACTGCTTAAAATAGATAAGTTTCTAAAAATAGAAAGTTTCCATAAATAGATTAGCTGCCTTAAATAAATAAGTTTCTAAAAATAGAAAGTTTTCATAAATATATATATGCTGGTTAATTAAGCTAATTATATAAACTTAAGGGTTTTTCTGATTATTATTCTAACTCATGTGATTATAAAGTATAGTTTATTAATTTTTACATGTAAATTAAATAAACTATAGGTTAAAAGTATTTAATTAAATATAATCGTGATTTTAATTAAATAAAGGTAAAATACTTAGGTTAAAACATGTATTATTAACTATTAATAATATAACCTAAGTCATATAAATTAATTAATTATAGGCATGGTTTTTAATAATTAATTAATTATAAAGTCTAATTAATAATAAATACTTAGGTTAAAATTCATGAACTAATAATTAAATTAATAACCTAAGTCATGTAAATTAAATTAATCATGTCATGTTTTTAATTAATTTAATTTAAGTCTAAAAAAATAACATACTTGTAAAAAAATCATAAACCCTAAAAAAATGATTCATGAACCGGACCCGTGACTAAAAACCATGAACCGGACCCGTAACCATCATCATACCCCGACCAAGGTCGTGTTCCCCTTGTTTTTGCTGCTGCCGTGGGACCACCACCACCATACCGAGACCATATGGTCTCGGTGGTGTGTAATAAGCCAAGCCGAGACCCCTATTGGGCTCGATTAGGCGTCGGCTAGACCACAAACACCCTTAAAACCCTTGATTTGATTTATCCCATGATTATTAACATGTTTAAATAATTGTTTTTAATTAGTTTATTAAAAACATCATGATTTTATGGGATTATCAAAATCAAAACATAAAAAGAAAAGGGTTAAAAGTTATACCGAATACGTGGATCAAATAAGGATGAACACACACGAATCCTTGCAAAATTTCCAAGATCAAAATCAACCCGAACATCCATTTTTGGTGATTAATCCCGGCGGCCAAAAGGAGAGCAAAGAAAGAATTAGGGTTTTTGTTATTTTCTTGATTAGTGATAAATAACACAAGTTTCCCTTAATTCTTGTTTAGTAAAAGTTTGCATGGGCTTGGCCCATGTTCTTGTTGTAGCCGCGACATGGGGGCCCCACATGGGGTAACCCGTACTTTTCTCGTGTCTAAATTATATAGTGTGTTCTCGTGTTTTATCGTGTTCATAAATTACGTGTTCTAATTAGTTTACGATCGTGACTTAGTTATTCGTGTTCGTAATGAATATATATACGTAAATAATATCAGCTCGTGATTAAATTTACGTTTATGATTTCATGATCGCATGTTCGTGATTATAATTATTATTGGAATAATTATCGTGTGTTCATACATAATAAATACTTATCGTGTCTTAACACGTACGTAATACTTGTAATTCTTATTCATGAAACGTAAACATGTTATAAAAGGAAAGTTCTAATCATGTACGTACGATCTAAAGGGTACTATTCATGGTAAAAGCATGCGGGTTTTACAATCAAGATGGAACATCTTTGTACAAAGCTCCCTACTAACATGACACAACATATTTTATTACATTTTAAGTTTTAATGTTAGCAAAAATAGTTCTTGTTATTATAGTTTGGTGTAATTACACTTTTTACCCTTTAAGTATAAAGTTTCATAAATTGCAATTTAAACGTTCAATATTTAACCTTAGGGTCTCAAACTTTCCAAAATTTATTCTTATAGCTTTTAATTTCATAAATTGAAACGTTTGGCCCAAAATAATTTATAGTTTCAGAATTGACAGTTTTAGTCCCTGGACTTGTAAAATCACATAATAAGCTCAAAAATGATCCAAATGATCTAGGATTTGAAAACAAAGTTTCTAAACATGTTTATAATCATAATAAAAACATTTATACAGAATAATAGCTTTTGAAATGGGTTTTTGCTCATTATTTTATGTAAATTACAAAACTAAGGTTTTAAGACATCTTTAACTTATAACTTTCATTTAAAATGATGAAATGACTTAGTTTCTTTTGGATTATCTTTCAACATAATTTTGGAATTATAAAAAGTCTAAATAAACTTTATAACAAGATCAAAGCCTTAGTTAACATAGATTTACCTAGGTAGCTCCAAAATGGCTCCTTATGACTTCTTATGAACACAACTTGCTATCAAAGCTTCAAGAGATTCAACGGCTAGATTTTAGACCTGGTTTTTGGTCTTTTCGGATGTCCTAAGACGTATATATATGTGGAAATGTAGAATGGGTATGAGATACAAAGGAAACGGGGTGCAAGTTTCAAATGAAGGTATACGCCCCTATTTATACTTGAAATGACACCTAGCCTCCAAGTTTTGAATTCAAAGGTGTAAGATAGATAGAGGGGTAACTAATGAAGGCTAGTGAAGATCTACACAAGTTTATAGCTTTTAGATTTTTCCTATTCGTTCCTTATGGCTAGAATTGATCACGACAACATGTTGATAAGAATGGTGATATGTAGCAAGCAAGAAGGTGATCCACCTACTTGTCACACTCCTAAAATATCTTAGGATAAATAAATATCAGTCTTTCAAACTTGGAATGGAGGGAAATGGTTTGAAAATGAGTTTTGGAATGAAAATGTAAAATTGGATTCAAAATCTAGGGCTTGTAACTTATGCTTTGTGTTTTTGGTGATTAAGGGCTTAGGAAAGTGATTAGTGAATTATTAGGTCTTAATTAGGGTTTAGACATTCTATTTAATCGATTTGGTTCTTGGTTTGAAGTTTAACAAAGGTTTGATGTGAAAATGGGAAGTATACATTTGTAGATTTGGGTTTTCTAATGATCTAGGGTTTAATTTTAGCAAATGTGATTATCCTCTTCTTAGATAATGATGTAAACTTAATTTTGGTCCTAGACATTGTGTATCAAGTGTCCAATGAGTTCTCACACATGGTTTAAGGGTTTAGTTAGGGTAAACATGTCTAAAGAGTGAAAACACCTATTTTAACCTAATTTAAATGTCATGCATTGAAATCTTGTACCTTGTGCATTAAGGTACTTGTACATTGTCTTAATATCATATTATAATCTTAATGAAGTCCTATGAGTATTTGTCGACTTTTCCAAAAAGAACTATGTAATGATTCTATGTAGATATGATACTTAGTTGAGTTTTAGGTTTTGTTGCAAAGGATTAGAGTTTAATTCATTATAGATTGGATTTTATATGCTAATATTAGTTTTAGGTTATTTTCTTGTAATTAGCTTGTGATTAGTGAATATTAGTGGTTTGTGATTATTTAACTTTCCTTTATTTGTTGGATTAGAATTAGTGTAGAGTGTTTAATAATAGTACATTGTTATTTTATGATTACATTGCTTGAAATATTAGTTTATAAGGGATTTCTAGGGTTTCTATGGGAATTTAGGGTATCCTTGTTATATTTGAGTTGTTCTTATTCATTGTTTCTTCATATGATAACTTTTAGAACTCAGACTTGGTATATACATAGTGTTTACAACATATAGGCATATGTTGATGTGTCAATTGTGATAGTGAGATCCATAAGTCAATCATGTAGTATAGTGAAAATGCAAAAAATTCAGAGTAAAATCACCTTTTTATTTATGAACATTGATATTATATTAACCAAAACTAGTGGATGTTATAGTCTCTCCCCCTTATTAAAAATCTCGTCCTGAGATTTAACTAGAACTAGGTTTAATAGAAGAAAATAGATGTGGATATTTAGCTCGGAATTGATCTTCACGTTCCCAAGTATACTCAGATCCTATTTTCGAGTTCCATCGTACCTTAATTATTGGGATACGTGTAACACTCTCATTTTTTGTATCGGTACAGCGGAAGGGTCTTTCAGAGTGTTACGAGATAGCACAATAACTCCAATCATAGACAACACATAAAAATGGTTGTACAAGGTTTAACAAACATTCATTCGATAAAAAGTTTCAAAAGCGTACAACAGGTCCCAAATTATACAGGTCATTAAGTTTACAAAACACAGATCAAATGAACATTTTTAATATTAAGTGTGGGCCATCAGAGTCGATCTCCATCCGGATTACCTTCAAGCACCTGAGATAGAAAACATGCAAAAATCATATCAGCGAATGCCGAGTGAATTCATAGAGTTTAATGAAAACCGTTATATAAAACAATCATTTACATTCATTTAAAATCAGAACACAAGTATAATATCGGAAGTAAGTCCACATATTGCTAGTCAGGCAATATATAAATCAAGCATACATCTGAAACCGTCCATGAGATCGTAGTCTCTATATTACCATGATAGGTAATATATTCATCGTAATAGCGTCGTTATCGTTTATTATTTATGTCTTATAACATACGTTGTATATTGTAGGATTATTATTAGCCGCATGACATTGTTACCTTACTGTGAAAACAGCGGGCCGCGAACCCGACAAACAATTTGCCCATCTAAGTTAGCGTGTCGTCACAAAAATCACGCTATGGAATCTTCTCATACATAAATTCGCTTACCAATCAATGTGGTACGACGGGGATCAACCGTCAAGGCGCGAACTGGGGTGATCGTCCCCAAATAGTACTATCAAATGCATAAGCGTCTACCAAATCCCGGTAGTTCACAATTCATGCTAATGGGACTTTAAGTGACATAACCTAACTACTAATAATCCTTTTAGTCTCGAATATAGGGTCATAGCATCATTCGGGTCCATATCATTTAGCATACAATCGGGACTACTTGTGTTCTATTTTTATAAAAATCTAGCATGTTATCTCCCTCGCGGGTTTACAAATCATTTTATAAAAACATTTAAAAGAGTGCGAGGCTATGAACTCACGTTGTTAATGAAAGGCGGATTATCGGCTACGGGCGTGCTTCGGTCACGGAAACCTATATAAATAATAATCGGTCTTAGACTCGGTCCAATGACTTTTATCAAAATAACAATATACATATGATGATTTTGTACATATGATGATGATCAAGTGGGTTTATACATCCTTGTTTACTCATTTTAGCGTTTACGTCTTGATAACGTTTTACTAGTTAGCTTGTTTTATCGATTTTACCTATTTTAAGTCCATTAATTCTTTTATAAGTTCTTTTACTTGTTTTTACCCATTTTATACCTATATGATCAGTATATATATTTTTTCATATTGGGCCCAAATGGGTTAAGCCCAATAAGCTCTTTTTACAAGTATTTATCTTTTTAAGTCTAATTATTAGTCCAATAGGTTTAGTTAGCTCGTAAATGTCCGTAATTCTTATAGTTCGGGTTTTATCGGTTTTTACTTGTATTAGTTACTTATACATCAGTATACAACTTTTATAAACTTTACATTAGACGGGTTTGGTCGTCTAAGTTTTATTTGGCGAAAAACGTTAATTTCACGGCGATAGCCGAAAAAGTCGTAAAAATCAAGTTTATAGTTTTTATTACTTATAAATATTATTTTTCCACCATTTATATAATTTACTCATTTAATTAACCTTTTATACATTTATATAGATAAGTTTTATAAGTTAGTGGCTTTATATTTTTACATTTTATACATTATAATGTGAGTGCTTATATAATAATAATAAACATTATTTCCAAAATCTGATTTTTAACTTCATATTCACCATTTTTACCATATCTAGAGTTCTACAATGACTTAGAAGCTCATTTTTGGATGACAAATTATTCATAATATGTGATACATATAACTTAGTTATAGTTACTGCCCATTTTGAGTCTAAGTTGCCTTAACAGTCCCTACAAAACTGCTTATTCAGATTATACCACCTAACTTGTTTTGATCATATCTCACTCATTATTTTGATTCCATTGCATGGCCAACTCTCACATGTGTATAACATCATCTACTTACTTTAAATAGATCAAACCATGCAATTTTATCAGTTCATCTTTTAGTTATCTACTGTTTTTATACAGCCAACTAAATAGTCAAGATTTTAGCTTCATTTCATATGGTTATCATCATTTTTAAGCATGTTTATCAACACTTGATCCCCACACAACATTTTTATCATCATATATACATCATATACATATACAAAATGAAAGAAAATACATTTGTTCTTTACAAAATAACAAGAGAAAAATGTAGAGGATGATCTTCTTTACCAATCCAAGTGGATTTCTTGTTTTAGGAAGACAAGAACTTGATGAACACAACAAGTATCTCCAAGACCATCAAATATCAAGAACATAGGTTGGAAAATCAGCCCTAGGACACAAGAAAATCACCTCCAAAGTTATTAATATGGCCACCAAATGATCAAGGCTTCAAGAGAACACCTTAATAGGACTAGTAAACATGTGGTTTATGGCTAGAAAAGATCAATGATGGTGTTTGTTGGCTTATTTGGGATGGCACAAAGGAAGGATTGAGAGAGTTTTTAGAGTGGTTTGCATGTAGAAAATGAAATAAATGAAACAAGTTGCTAGTTTTTGTGTTAGTGGTAAAAGAGTTAGCTTAATGTGTAAGCATATGCTTACACATGTTGTAAGCTAGCTAAGACTTGATGCCACATATGTGTGGTGGTGTCAAGTTGCCGTCCCATATTGCTAGTGGGGTGGGACAAAGTGTTTTGTCCCATCTCACTAGTTTACGGGTATTTCTCGATTCTAGTTTTCTCGATTTGCGTGCCCTCGGGTCGTTTTACGAAAAATGTTTTTATAAATTATGAATCACCGTCACAAAACGAATCCAATAAAAATTGTCTCATCAAAAACGGAGTTCAAAAACGTAAATACGTAATCCTAAGGTTTCCGGTTTAGTCGTAAAAGACGCCAAATTATGCACGTAAGCCCAAATTTAAATCCGTAAATTGTGAGTTCGTCAACCAACACAAAAATAAGTTTCAAAATATTATACGAGAAAATATTTCACTACCTGAAAATGTTAGATTTGTCACAGCTTTTCCTCCTAAAAGGGATCAACGTCCTCGTGATCCATTTCATTTGGATGTCCGTTTCTTATTGAAATCGAAGAGGTGCGGATATTTCTTCCACATTTCATCCTCTCCTTCCCAAGTATACTCCGTTCCATGCTTTGAATTCCATCGGATCTTGACAATAGGTATCCGACTTTGTTTCAGTTGCTTTACCTCACGGTCCATAACTTCTACGGGCTCTTCGATAAAATGCAACTTCCCATCTATTCGAACCTTTCCTAACGGAATTTTCTCATCACTCACTGCTAGACATTTCTTCAGATTAGATACATGGAATGTGTTGTGAACACCATGAAGTTCTGGGGGTAACTCTAGTTTGTAAGCCACCGGACCTACTCTAGATAAAATCTTAAAGGGTCCAATATAACGGGGATTCAATTTTCCTCGTTTTCCAAATCTTATAACGCCTTTCCATGGCGATACCTTCAACATTACACGGTCACCCACTTCAAACTCCATTGGCTTCCGCCGCACATCCGCGTAACTTTTCTGTCTACTACGGGCAGTCAACAACCTCTTCTTAATCTGAACTATCATCTCCGTAGTCTCCCGGATCAATTCCGGTCCCGTGAGCTGGGTATCCCCAACTTCACTCCAACATACAGGAGATCTACACTTCCTACCATACAAAGCTTCAAACGGTGCAGCCTTAATACTAGAATGGTAACTATCGTTATACGAAAACTCTGCTAACGACAAATGTTTATCCCAATTCTTACCAAAGTCTAACACACAAGCTCTCAACATATCTTCCAGTGTTTGTATCGTCCTTTCACTTTTCCCATTAGTCTGGGGGTGATAAGCAGTGCTCATATCGAGATTCGTTCCCAAAGATCTTTGGAGAGATTTCCAAAAATTCGATGCGAATCTAGGATCTCGATCTGAAATGATCGATACAGGCACTCCATGCTTGCATACAACATTATCAAGGTATATTCGAGTCAGCTTTTCCAGTGAGAACTGCTCCTTAACCGGAATGAAGTGTGCTGATTTGGTCAGTCTATCGACAATAACCCAAATCGAATTGTTTCCAGATGATGTTCTAGGAAGCTTGGTGATAAAGTCCATCGAAATTCGCTCCCACTTCCATTCAGGAATCTTTGGTTGTTGAAGCAGTCCTGATGGCTTTTGATGTTCAGCTTTAACTCTAGCATAAGTCAAGCATTGAAGAACATACATAGCTATGTCAGCTTTCATATTTGGCCACCAGTACAACTTCTTCAAATCATGGTACATCTTATCAGATCCCGGATGAATGGAATACTTAGATTTATGGGATTCTAACATAATCAAATCTCTTAATCCTCCAAACTTAGGTATCCACATACGACCTCTTAAGCATTTCACTCCATCAGCTCTAACCTCTAAAGGATCTCCTTCTCCTCGGAACCCTTCATTAACAAAATTCTCCTTCTTACAAGCTTCTATTTGCGCATTTCTAATTTGCTCGGGCAAATTATTGTGCACGGTCAAGACTAGAGAACGCACCGTGATAGGCTCTCTATCTTTCCTACTTAACGCATCGGCAACAACATTGGCTTTTCCTGGGTGATATTTTATATCACAGTCATAGTCACTTAACAACTCTATCCATCTTCGTTGCCTCATGTTCAATTCCTTCTGGTCGAGAATATACTGTAGGCTTTTGTGATCGGTGAATACCGTACACTTGGTGCCATACAGATAATGTCTCCACAACCTAAGAGCAAAGACCACAGCTCCTAACTCAAGATCATGAGTAGTATAATTCTCCTCATTCTTCCTTAATTGCCTAGAAGCATAAGCTATCACTTTCTCCCTCTGCATCAAAACAGCTCCATAACCTCTAAGAGATGCATCACAATACACTACAAAATCTTCATTCCCGTCGGGTAATGATAAGATTGGCGCACTACATAATTTTTGCTTCAATGTCTGAAATGCTCCATCTTCATCACTTCCCCAAAAGAAAGGGTTATTCTTCTGAGTAAGCTTAGTCAAGGGTTTAGCTATCAAAGAAAATTCTTTAATGAATCGCCTATAATAGCCAGCCAATCCTAAGAACTGTCGCACTTCCGTTGGCGTTGTCGGTGCAGACCAATTCTTAATAGCTTCAACCTTTGCAGGATCAACATGAATTCCATCTCTGTTAATCACATGACCAAGAAATTGCACAGAATCTAACCAGAAATCACACTTCGAAAACTTAGCATACAACCTTTCATCCTTCAACAACTTCAAAACAATCCTCAAATGTTCTCTATGCTCATCTTCATTCTTAGAATAGATTAGAATATCGTCAATAAACACAATCACAAATTTATCCAAGTAGGGCTTGCACACTCGATTCATTAAATCCATGAAAACCGCAGGTGCGTTCGTCAACCCAAATGGCATTACTTGAAATTCATAGTGTCCATAACGAGTTCTAAATGCAGTTATAGGAATATCTTCTTCACGGACGCGAAGTTGGTGATATCCTGACCGCAAATCTATCTTAGAATACACACTAGATCCTTGCAGTTGATCAAACAAATCATCAATCCTAGGTAAAGGATATCGATTCTTAATTGTCAACTTATTCAGTTCCCTATAATCAATGCACATACGAAAAGATCCATCCTTCTTCTTAACGAACAAGACTGGAGCTCCCCAAGGCGACGAGCTCGGTCGAATAAAACCTTTATCAGACAACTCCTTAAGTTGCTCAGATAACTCCTTTAATTCAGAAGGGGTTAATCGGTAAGGCGCACGTGCCACCGGTGCAGCACCAGGAATTAAATCGATTCGAAACTCTACTTGACTTATCGGTGGAAGTCCGGGTAAATCTTTAGGAAATACCTCAGGAAATTCACAAATAATAGGTACATCTTCCAATCGTTTCTCCCTAGACTCATTCCCGGTCACTTGAGCTAAGAATAACTCACAACCGTTCCTGATGTACTTTTGGACTTTAATACATGAAACGATTTTCAAACGGGATTCACCTCGACTACCATCAATTACTAACGTCCTATTCCTAAGAGGAATCTTAACCTTCTTTTCTCCACATAAAATAGTAGCATTGTTCAACGACAACCAATCCATACCAATAATAATATCAAAACTACCTAATTCTATCAACATCAAATCAATCGGAAAGGAATGGTTCAAGAGATTTAGAGAGCATCCTTCTAATAGCTTATTAGTTTTCACTAATTTACCATCAGCCAATTCTACCTCGTAACTGGTACTTATCTCAACAGGTTCAATATCAATAAGGGCACTAAATTTAGTGGATACAAAGCTCCTATCGGCACCCAGTTCGAATAAAGCAACAGCATAATGATTGTTGAGTAAAAACGTACCGGTAACGACATTCGGATCCTCTTTCTTCACCTCAATTGTTCCAAGTTGGTAGATACCACCCTGGGGGTTTCTTCCAGGTACAATCGCTTTCAACTTGGGGCATTCCGATTTCCTATGACCTTCTTCATTACAGTTGAAGCAAATGGTTCCCTTCTTACACCTTTCAACCTTGTGTCCAAGCTTTCCACAATTTCGGCACTTCTAGCAGTCGCCAGCATGCCTCTTGTTGCCACACTTAGGACATCTATCATCGTTGCGCGGTGCATTGTTGGTAAGAGCATTTGCATTCCCCTTTCTCTTGTTCTGACGGCGATTGAAATTCTTCCTATTATCACCTCTATCTACACGCTCACCTTCTCCCTTTCTTTTCTCACCAACACGGGCTTCATCTTCCTTATCCTGAATTATCTGTCCAATGAGTTGGTAAGCCATTCGAACAGCATCATCAATGGTCAGTGGTTTAGATGATGTCACGTCCCCCCGGATATTCCTGGTTAACCCTTTCACATATTGCTCAATTCGGATCTCTTCGGGTTCAACCAATCGAGGACATAGCAAGGCCAACTCATGGAATCGATTCGTGTTACTATCAATGTCCACACCTTTCATTCTCAAATGAATCAACTCTTGTTCTAGCCTAATGATCACACTACGAGGACAAAACTCCAAAGTCATCCACTTCTTGATTTCAGCCCAAGGAGTAGCATTAGCAGCATCAAGACCCATGAAAGCAATTCTCCCGTTCCACCAAGTCAACGCACGACCTTTAAGAGTAGCCATAGCAAAAGTCACCTTATCTTCCTCCTTACACTTACTAATCCTAAACACCGATTCAATCTTTTCAATCCACTGGCTTAATCCTACAGCACCTTCAGTTCCATTAAAAGGTAGAGGTTCACACTTCATGAACGTCACATAAGTACAACCACCAACTTCAGGTGCATTCGTTCCAAGTCCTCCTACATTTCCTCCAGCATTAGCATTCACATTATTAGCATTCACATTCACATTAGTACCGCCAATTCCACTACCGCCAGCTCTACTACCGCCAGCTCCACTACCGCCAGCTCCACTACCGCCAGCTCCACTACCGCCAGCTTCATTTCTAGCATTTGCCATAAATTCAGTCATAGATGCGGTAACTTGCTCTGTAATAATCCTACGTACATCATCCTCAGTCACAGCCTTCTTGGGCGGCATAGTTCTATAATTTCACAATTTCAAAGTATTAAGCATTCATCCAACAAAGGATTCATATAATATGGACTGAGTTCATAATCAAGATACAAATAAGGCACAATATGGAATTCAAGACAAGATACATATTTCATTCGATCTGAAACAAAAGTATTGTCTTAGTACATCCCATATCAAAGTTCTAACACTATATACACTCAATATTCGTGCCAAGTCTATTACTAACAAGTCGGTTCAGTCAAAGCTACAAACACAAAAGATATAAAGGTCACTACTAAACACAGACTGGTCTACTGAGAACCGCTAGATGGTCCATCATCCGTCGTCTTCTGAATCTTCGTCGGACGATCACTAGACACATCTTCAGCTGGGCGCTTACGGATTACTCCTCTTTCAACCATATCGGCATAAAATCTACTGTTCCAACCCACGGATATATTTAACTCCTTTTCAGCTTTCTCACGCATCGCACGAGCCACACTCAACTGAATCTCCATAGAATTCACCTTTTTCTTCATAGCAACATACTCACCACTTTCCAATACTGATAACCTCCTAAAAGCCTCATTCAAACCACGTTCTACATCACTCAAATCCAAACTAAGCAATTCTCGCTCTTTCTCGCCAATCTTAGCCTTCGACTCCAAATAAGCAACCTGAGTCTGAACAACACCTAATCCAACCTCTGTTACACAACTCTTAACACGGGAAGCATCTAGATCACGTCTCAAGGCCCATGGTGCAAGACCATCAATATGAGTAGCCTCTCGAGTACTAGACGATTCTCCTATCTCACGTCTACGAGTAGCAATACCATCAGTACCGTCAGGTGCATCGTCATCCTCATCCTCCTCTGTTTCAAAATCAGATTCAGACGATTCAGACATTTCATCCCTAGGTAACTCATCCTCAGAATCAGACAAACAAACTGGTGGGGGCAAAGGCTCGCCCTCTGGAACATCATACGGATAAATAAGCTCAGCTTCCTCATCGTCATCAACCTCAACATCTATACCTACATCCTCCTCGACATCGTCGTCGTCAATCTCGTCATCTAAATTATCTAACCCAATCTCATCCTCATTCTCAATATCAGCATTCTCAATCTCCACATTCTCAATCTCATTCTCTACTAAGTCAACCTGAGGGGCAATCTGATCTCCTAGTCCTAACTCGGGCTCGGGATCCTCAAATGGTTCCTCCTCGTCATCAATATCAAAATTTACTAAGTCTAAATAAGGATCATCTTCTATATTAGGTTCGGGAATAGCATGGTTTTCTACAGGAATATTAGGGTCAGCCATGACAATCTGCATTTATATATATATCTCGTATTAGGATAACATACTAGTTAAACAATTACATAATGAAATCACGATATATACATATATATAAATTAAATTATATATATTAAAATATATATCTTCTCAATAGGGCTTGTTGGTAACGTCGGAGATCTCTGGCACCGTTATAGTCAAAAGATTATTTTTTTTTCAAATATTTTCTCAAATGTTCATTGTCAAAAGATTTTGAAAAGTTTGTTCAAAACCTTGGTTTTTAAAATCTTTTGTTCTCTATAACGAGAGCTCTGGTACCAAACTGTAACACTCTCATTTTTCGTATCGGTACAACGGAAGGGTCTTTCAGAGTGTTACGGGATAGCACAATAACTCCAATCATAGACAACACATAAAAATGGTTGTACAAGGTTTAACAAACATTCATTCGATAAAAAGTTTCAAAAGCGTACAACAGGTCCCAAATTATACAGGTCATTAAGTTTACAAAACACAGATCGAATGAACATTTTTAATATTAAGTGTGGGCCATCAGAGTCGATCTCCATCCGGATTACCTTCAAGCACCTGAGATAGAAAACATGCAAAAATCATATCAGCGAATGCCGAGTGAATTCATAGAGATTAATGAAAACCGTTATATAAAACAATCATTTACATTCATTTAAAATCAGAACACAAGTATAATATCGGAAGTAAGTCCACATATTGCTAGTCAGGCAATATATAAATCAAGCATACATCTGAAACCGTCCATGAGATCGTAGTCTCTATATTACCATGATAGGTAATATATTCATCGTAATAGCGTCGTTATCATTTATTATTTATGTCTTATAGCATACGTTGTATATTGTAGGATTATTATTAGCCGCATGACATTGTTACCTTACTGTGAAAACAGCGGGCCGCGAACCCGACAAACAATTTGCCCATCTAAGTTAGCGTTTCGTCACAAAAATCACGCTATGGAATCTTCTCATACATAAATTCGCTTACCAATCAATGTGGTACGACGGGGATCAACCGTCAAGGCGCGAATTGGGGTGATCGTCCCCAAATAGTACTATCAAATGCATAAGCGTCTACCAAATCCCGGTAGTTCATAATTCATGCTAATGGGACTTTAAGTGACATAACCTAACTACTAATAATCCTTTTAGTCTCGAATATAGGGTCATAGAATCATTCGGGTCCATATCATTTAGCATACAATCGGGACTACTTGTGTTCTATTTTTATAAAAATCTAGCATGTTATCTCCCTCGCGGGTTTACAAATCATTTTATAAAAACATTTAAAAGAGTGCGAGGCTATGAACTCACGTTGTTAATGAAAGGCGGATTATCGGCTACGGGCGTGCTTCGGTCACGGAAACCTATATAAATAATAATCGGTCTTAGACTCGGTCCAATGACTTTTATCAAAATAACAATATACATATGATGATTTTGTACATATGATGATGATCAAGTGGGTTTATACATCCTTTTTTACTCATTTTAGCGTTTACGTCTTGATAACGTCTTACTAGTTAGCTTGTTTTATCGATTTTACCTATTTTAAGTCCATTAATTCTTTTATAAGTTCTTTTACTTGTTTTTACCCATTTTATACCTATATGATCAGTATATATATTTTTTCATGTTGGGCCCAAATGGGTTAAGCCCAATAAGCTCTTTTTACAAGTATTTATCTTTTTAAGTCTAATTATTAGTCCAATAGGTTTAGTTAGCTCGTAAATGTCCGTAATTCTTATAGTTCGGGTTTTATCGGTTTTTACTTGTGTTAGTTACTTATACATCAGTATACAACTTTTATAAACTTTACATTAGACGGGTTTGGTCGTCTAAGTTTTATTTGGCGAAAAACGTTAATTTCACGGCGATAACCGAAAAAGTCGTAAAAATCAAGTTTATAGTTTTTATTACTTATAAATATTATTTTTCCACCATTTATATAATTTACTCATTTAATTAACCTTTTATACATTTATATAAATAAGTTTTATAATTTAGTGGGTTTATATTTTTACATTTTATACATTATAATGTGAGTGCTTATATAATAATAATAAACATTATTTCCAAAATCTGATTTTTAACTTCATATTCACCATTTTTACCATATCTAGAGTTCTACAATGACTTAGAAGCTCATTTTTGGATGAAAAATTCTTCATAATATGTGCTACATATAACTTAGTTATAGCTACTGCCCATTTTGAGTCTAAGTTGCCTTAACAGTCCCTACAAAACTGCTTATTCAGATTATACCACCTAACTTGTTTTGATCATATCTCACTCATTATTTTGATTCCATTGCATGGCCAACTCTCACATGTGTATAACATCATCTACTTACTGTAAATAGATCAAACCATGCAATTTTATCAGTTCATCTTTTAGTTATCTACTGTTTTTATACAGCCAACTAAATAGTCAAGATTTTAGCTTCATTTCATATGGTTATCATCATTTTTAAGCATGTTTATCAACACTTGATCCCCACACAACATTTTTATCATCATATATACATCATATACATATACAAAATGAAAGAAAATACATTTGTTCTTTACAAAATAACAAGAGAAAAATGTAGAGGATGATCTTCTTTACCAATCCAAGTAGATTTCTTGTTTTAGGAAGACAAGAACTTGATGAACACAACAAGTATCTCCAAGACCATCAAATATCAAGAACATAGGTTGGAAAATCAGCCCTAGGACACAAGCAAATCACCTCCAAAGTTGTTAATATGGCCACCAAATGATCAAGGCTTCAAGAGAACACCTTAATAGGACTAGTAAACATGTGGTTTATGGCTAGAAAAGATCAATGATGGTGTTTGTTGGCTTATTTGGGACGACACAAAGGAAGGATTGAGAGAGTTTTTAGAGTGGTTTGCATGTAGAAAATGATAGAAATGAAACAAGTTGCTAGTTTTTGTGTTAGTGGTAAAAGAGTTAGCTTAATGTGTAAGCATATGCTTACACATGTTGTAAGCTAGCTAAGACTTGATGCCACATATGTGTGGTGGTGTCAAGTTGCCGTCCCATATTGCTAGTGGGGTGGGACAAAGTGTTTTGTCCCATCTCACTAGTTTACGGGTATTTCTCGATTCTAGTTTTCTCGATTTGCGTGCCCTCGGGTCGTTTTACAAAAAACGTTTTTCTAAATTATGAATCACCGTCACAAAACGAATCCAATAAAAATTGTCTCATAAAAAACGGAGTTCAAAAACGTAAATACGTAATCCTAAGGTTTCCGGTTTAGTCGTAAAAGACGCCAAATTATGCACGTAAGCCCAAATTTAAATCCGTAAATTGTGAGTTCGTCAACCAACACAAAAATAAGTTTCAAAATATTATACGAGAAAATATTTCACTACCTGAAAATGTTAGATTTGTCACAATACGGCTCTGCTTCAAGCTTTTCACTTCTCTATCCATAATTTCCACCGGCTCTTCTATAAAATCTAACTTATCATCGAGTTGAAGTTCTTTCATCGGTATGATGAGAGATTCATCAGATAAGAACTTCTTAAGATTCGGAACATGAAAAGTATTGTGAACATTACTAAGCTCTTCAGGAAGCCCGAGTTTATATGCCACATGGACAATTCTTTTGGTTATTTTGAATGGTCCTATATACCTTGGATTCAGTTTCTTCTTCTTTCCGAATCGAATAACTCCTTGATGAGGTGAAACTTTCAACATAACACGATCTCCTACTGCAAATTCCAAAGGTTTACGTCTAGTATTAGCGTAACTCCTTTGTCTATCTTGTGAAGCTTATAATCGCTGTCGGATTTGAACAATCTTTTCAGTAGTTTCATGTATTATTTCTGGTCCTGTCAGTTGAATATCTCCAACTTCAGCCCAGGAAACAAGCGATCGACACTTTCTTCCATAAAGTATTTCGAAAGGCACTGCTTTAATACTAGCATGATAACTATTGTTATAACAGAATTCTACTAAAGGTAGATGTTTCTCCCATCCTTTTCCAAAATCTATCACACAAGCTCTGAGCATATCCTCGAGAGGTTGAATTGTTCTTTCACTTTGTCCATCTATTTGTGGATGATATGCCGTACTCATATCCAATTGAGTACCTAAGGCACTTTGCATTGATCTCCAAAATACAGATGTAAAACGACTATCACGATCTGAGATAATAGATACAGGCACTCCGTGCTGTGAGATTATTTCCTTAATGTACAATCTCGAAAGAGTTTCCATACTATCAGTTTCTTTAATAGGAATAAATCGTGTAGATTTTGAAAGACGATCGACAATAACCCAGATGGAGTCATGTCCATTTGATGTCTTAGGTAATTTAATCACAAAATCCATCGTAATTCTTTCCCATTTCCATATTGGAATCTCTGGTAGTATCAATAGACCGGATTGTTTTTGATACTCTGCTTTAACTCTTGCACATGTTCAACACTTGCCAACGTATTCTGCTATGATTGCCTTCATGTTAGGCCACCAGTAGAGTTTCTTCAGATCTTGATACATCTTGTCGGAACTAGGATGTATAGAATACTTAGATTTATGAGACTCGTGCATAATCAAATCTCACAAATTACCATAGGCAGGTAACCAACTACGATTTTTAATACAACGAATTCTATCTTGACGAATTTCAAATTCTTTATCCATTCCTCTTAATCTCTCTGCTCCAACATTCTCTTATTTAAGTGCTTCTTTTTGCGCTTCGAGAATTTGGGTAGGTAACTTCGGTAAAAGAGTTATCATTAATGATCTAACTCGTAACGGCTTAACACGTTCCTTTCGACTTAAAGCATCAGCTACTACATTGGCTTTACCTGGGTGATAACGAATTTCACAATCATAATCAGCAAGTAATTCAAACCAACGTCGTTGTCTCATATTCAATTCTTTCTGATGAAGAATATATTGAAGACTCTTGTGATCAGTAAATACTACACTCTTCGTACCATATAGGTAATGTCTCCAGATCTTAATATTAAATATCACTGCTCCTAATTCTAGATCATGAGTAGTATAATTCTTCTCATTCGGTTTAAGCTGCCTTGATGCATAAGCAATAAATTTATTCCTTTGCCTAAGCACTGCTCCCATTCCTTGAATAGATGCATCACAGTAAACGATAAAGTCATCGTTACCTTCTGGTAATGCTAGGATAGGTGCTTCACACAACTTCTGCTTTAATAATTGAAAAGCTATCTCCCCAGACAAATGGTTTGTTTTTCTGAGTTAATTCTGTCAAAGCTTTAGCAATTTTTGAAAAACCTTCGATAAATCTTCGATAATACCCAGCAAGTCCTAAAAATTGTCTAATTTTCGTAGGCGTACTAGGCTTACTCCAATTTTTCACTGCTTCAATCTTCGCAGGATCCACACGAATACATTGGCTATCAATGACATGTCCTAGGAATTGAACAACATTGATCCAGAATTCTTATTTCGAGAACTTCGCATACAACTCCTCATTCTTAAGTAACTCGAGAATTATACCAAGATGCTTGGCATGTTCTTCTCTGTTACGAGAGTAAATAAGAATATCATCAATAAACACGATTACAAATTTTTCCAAGTATGGCTTACACACTCTATTCACGAGATCCATGAAAACAGCTGGTGCATTGGTTAAACCAAAAGGCATAACTTGAAATTCATAATGTTCGTATCGTGTCCTGAAAGCAGTTTTAGGAATATCTTCTTCCTTAACTCTTAATTGATGTTAACCTGACCGTAAATCAATTTTCGAATATACGCTTGATCCTTTAAGTTGATCAAATAAATCGTCGATTTTGGGTAATGGGTAACGATTATTTATAGTAAGTTTGTTTAACTCACGATAATTGATACACATTCTAAAAGATCCATCTTTCTTTTTCACAAATAAGACTGGAGCTCCCCACGGTATATACTTGGTCTAATAAATCCTCGATCAGTTAGTTCTTGGATTTGACTTAATAATTCTTGCATTTCCGAAGGTGCTATCGATAAGGCACTTTAGCAATTGGTGTTGCTCCTGGTATCAAATCGATTTGGAATTCAACTTGATGTTCAGGTGGTAAACCTGGTAATTCTTCGGGAAAGTCTCTAACTATCGGAATATCTTCTAGTCGCTTCTCTTCTTGAAGTTTTTCAGTCACTTGAACTAAGAAAACTTGACTACGTCCGGATACATACTTATTTATCTTTAAGCATGATATGAGATTTATTCGAGTCTTACTTCGTTCACCATGGACAACCAAAACTTCACCGTTAATAGGAATATGAAGGGCTTTCTCGTCACATAAGATTTTAGCATGGTATTTGGATAACCAATCCATCCCTATGACTACCTCAACGCTACCGAGCATAATTGGCATAAGGTAGATTTCAAAGGATTGACGTAATAAAGTAAAGATACATCCTTGAATAACGGTATTAGTGCTAACTATTTTTCCATCAGCCATTTCTACATCGTACTTAGTATTCATGGAAACAGTCGGTATACCTAACTTAACAGCAATTTTAATAGATATGAAACTTCTATCAGCTCCTGAGTCAAATATTACTTTAACCAGATGTTGATTTAGATGAAAACATACCCGTAACCGTATTCTGATCTTGATGAGTATCGTTTAGCAAATAAGCTTTTCCTTTGCTATTTCTCTCTTTACGACACTCATTTACCAAATGCCCTTTTTCTCCACAGTTATGGAAAACCTTAGTTACCGGATTTTTATTAATCCCAGTAGCCGGTCCTTTACCTCTGCAGAATCTTGTCTGATGTCCTGTTTTTCCACAGTTCTGACGCTTGATAGTGCAAAACCCTGTGTGAAGTAGAGAACATTTCTAACAAAAGGGTTGTATTCCATTATAACCAGTGTTCGTAGTCACAGCATAAACTTTAGAAACATCATTTCTTTTGTTCTACTACTGACGATTATTGCCCTGATTATAATTACGAAAGCTATTCTTCTGGAAATTAAGATTAATAGGAAAGTTCCTCCTATAATCAAACTTCCTCTTGTTATTGACCGCCATTGGTGCAGGATTATACCTTATCACTTGATCCATTAACCTTTGAGTAATGGTGATAACTTCCTCTAAAGTTTGGGGTCTAGAGGCGGTAACATTCCCTTGTATGCTTCTAGGAAAACCTCCAATAAAAGCTTCCATCAACTTCTCAGTATTAGGCACCATTTAGGACATAGTGATGCTAATTCCTAAAATCTTCGGATATAAGCTTTAAGATTATTCTCCTTCACTGCTAAATTATAGAATTCCTCCTCCATTTTCCTGATCTCATTGCGAGGATAATACTTCTTAGTTAGCAGATTTTTGAATTCATTCCACGGAATACAATAAGCTTATTCTATCCCAATGGGTTTTACATAAGCAATCCACCAAGAGAAAGCTTCTTCTATTAACATACCCGTAGCAAACTTCACTTTACAATCTTCAGAACAGTCACTATGAACAAATACTGATTCAGTTCTCTCAAACCAGCGGGTAAGTCCAACAGCTCCTTCAGATCCTTTATAGTTAAAAGGCTGACAGTTCATGAAATCCTTGTAAGTACATCTTCTTTCAACAAGAACTTCTCTTCTAACAGCGTTTCCATTACTTGTTCCGGCTACACTGGTGGCTTGTGCTTGCAAAGCTGCAGTCACACTCGCAGCACCCATCTGACTTATTTCTTCAGGTGTCATATTTATTGTCGTAGATGTTGATGCTCTTGTAGGATCCATCCTACCACAAAATAACACTTGATATTAAATTTTCATACGTGGAGTATGGAATAAATTTAATATATCATTGTCGAGTTCTCATTCTTTCATATACGAGGATTCATAATATGAATGACAATTTCTTAACAAATTCATATATGAGGATTCATAATACGAATAAAATGATAAGAGTTTTAAGAACAAAAGCGCACTTCTTTATTTATTAACAACTTATCGTTCATATTTACACGATAAGCATCGCTGTTACATATAGAAAACTGTACATATTTACAAACCGAGACTATATTTCTAAGCTTAATTCCTTATTTTAATCTCCTTAATTATGTCCAAAATATATCTAGAGTCAAATAGTTAAGTAGTTTTGAGATCTTCAATGAGTAATTCTAAATTAAGCCTAGTTCTCGTAAGTCCTTCTCTCAGTTCAGCGTTCTCCTTATCAAGTCTTGACATTGCTACTTTAAAATAATGCATTCTTTTACTCAGTTTAATATTATGGCGTCGGGTAATGTCCATTTTATA
Organism: Glebionis coronaria; assembly: GCA_025667525.1. Taxonomy (NCBI): domain Eukaryota; kingdom Viridiplantae; phylum Streptophyta; class Magnoliopsida; order Asterales; family Asteraceae; genus Glebionis; species Glebionis coronaria. Next base: position 531,979,642 of record CM046880.1, read on the forward strand.
TTCCAACTGCGTAAAATGCTCTTTAATTTCTGCTCTTCCCCTTATCAAATTTCTAACATTACTTTCTACTCTTCTAACAGCTTCTAAGGAAATTGCATTGAGATGACTTGCAATTGTAGTTAATTTTGTGACAATCCGTCATTTTATGGTTGATATTTTATTCTCAGATATTATTTAAAAACATTATTTTAATGTTATATTATGAACTCACTTATTTTTGGGAAGAAATTTGGATTTACGTCTTGAAGTAGCATCGACTACGTCTAAACCGGAGGATTCTACGTTACGTGCTTACGTTTACATACACTGTTTTTGGTGACAGTCCGACATTTCAGAAAATAAATTTGTCCGTGAATATTATTTTGAGATTTTAAATTTGTGTTGGTTCATAAACTCACAAATTTACGAGAAGAGATTAGGACTTACGATTATAATTTAACGTCCTTTACGACTAAACCGGAAACCTTAGGATTATGTATTTACGTTTTCGGACTCCGTTTTTGATGAGACAATTTTTATTAGATTCGTTTTGTGCCGTTGATTCATAATTTATAAAAACGTTTTTCGAAAAACGACCTGAGGGAACGTAAATCGAGGAAACTAGAATCGAGGAATACCCGTAAATTAGTGGGGATGAGACAAGATAACTCTTGCCCCACCCCCTACATGTGGCATCCAACAATGCCACTAACACATTTGATATGTGTCAAGCTTACAAAGTAAGCTAAGACACATGTCTTAGTTACTTCATCAAACCTTGCAACTTGATAAAACCACTAACACTAAACTAGCAACCTCATTTTCATCCATGCAAAACAACTAATACTCTCTCTCTCTAACTCCTTGGTGCCGTCCACTTTACCCCAAAAACACCCTCATTTGACTCTGATTCAACCACAAATCCTATGTTATTTACACATATGATGATGCCCTTTTGAAGCCCTATTGATTGGTGGTGATTATAACATCCAAAGAAGAGTTTCTATGGAGTCTTAGGGCTGATTTTACACAAGGAGTTCTTGAATGGTGGACTTGAAGATGATATTGGTTTATCACAAGTTTTGCCATCAAAATCCAAGCCTTGATCATAACCTACATCATCTTGGTGGTATAAAGATTGGTCTTCCCATCCTCTTGTTATTTTGATTATGTAATCATGTATTTTCTTTCTTATTGTATATGTATATGATGAATATATGATGATGAAAATATTATGTGGGGATTTGGTATTGATAAACATGGGTAAAAAGATGAAAAACTATATGTAAAAGTGGTTAATCTTGCTTAAATTAGTAGGCTATATAAAAACAGTAAATAACCATATGATGAACTGATAAAATGGTATATATGAATTGATATACAGTAAGCTATGAGTCTTGTACACATGTGAGAGTTGGCCATACAATGGAATCATTATAATGAGTGAGATATGATCAAAACAAGTTTAGAGTGTAAATCTGCATATACTGTTTTGGACGATTTTTATAAAATACTTAGAGGCTGATTCAACAGTAGCCATAATAGAGTTAAATGGAGCACATATCATGTAGTTTATGCCATATACATTTGGGCTTCTATCTCCATATAGAACACTAGATATGACTGTTTTGGTGAACATGAAATTTAAAATCAGATTTGTATAATAAAAACTTATATAATATAAGCACTCACTTATATAATTATAAAATATATACACATGAAAACTCACTAAATTATAAATTTCATTTATATAGATATGTATAAGGTTAAATAAATGGACTCTTTATAAAAATGTTAGTTGAATAAGATTTATAAGTTATAAAAACTATAAACATGATTTTTACGACTTTTTCGGCTATTACCGTAAAATTAACGTTTTTCGCCAATTAAAACTTTGACGATCAAACCCGTCTAATGTAAAGTTTTGAAAAGTCATATACTGATATATAAGTACCTAATACAAGTAAAAACCGATAAAACCCGAACTATAGGACATACGGACATTAACGAGCTAAGTTAGCATATTTGGACTAATAATTTAACTAAATAAGTTGAACACTTATGAAAGTTACTTATTGGGCTTAACCCATTTGGGCCCAACATGTAAAGTATAAATACTGATAATACAAGTATAAAATGGATTAATACAAGTTAAAGAACTTATAATAAGCTTATTGGACTTAAAACATGTAAATAGGTAAAACTAGTAAACTAGTAAGAAGTTACCAACACATAAACTCAAAAATGAGTAAATAAGAGTATATAAACCCACTTGATCATCATCATATGTATAAAATCATCATATGTATACATAATTATTATTTTGATAAATTCATTGGACAAGAGTCTAAGACGAGTATTATTTGTCTAGGTTTTCGTGATTGAAGCACGTACCGTGCATCCGAATTGCCGATAACCCACTTTCCCACATCAACGTGAGTTCATAGCCTCACACTCTTTTAAATGTTTTTATGAAATGTTTTATAAACCTGCGAGGGAGATAACATGTTAGTTTTGATAAAATGGGACACCATTTGTCCCGATTGTTTGTTTATTGATTTGGACCCGAATGATTGTATGACCCGATGAATGATTAAATGACCCGATAGATGAAATGAAATGGATTATTAAAGTTAGGTTATGTCACTAAAAGTCCCATTAGCATGAATTGTGAACTACCGGGATTTGGTAGACGCTTATGCATATAATAGTACTATTTGGGGACGATCACCCCAGTTCGCGCCTTGACGGTTGATCCCCGTCGTGCCACATTGATTGGTAAGCAAATTTATGTATGAGAAGATTTACACAAGCGTGATTATTGTGACGACACGCTAATTTAGATGGGCAAATGAGTTTCGGGCTAGCTACCCGTTGTTTGTTGTAGTAAGGTAACAATGTCATGCGGCTTATAATAATCCAAATAACGAAATACTGCTATACGCACTGAATTACGATATATTGCCTGACTAGCAATACAGGGTCTTATTATTGATATTATGTTCGTGTTTTGGTTTTATATAACCATATTCATATAACGGTTTTTATTTAATCTATACAACGTTATAAAACGTATTGTATGAATGTTTTTAATGACAATGGTTCATATAATGATTTTGAAGGCGAAAGCCTATATTATGATTTTGATAAGGATTTGTATAAAATGACTTTGGCTATTTTATGGCCTACTAAAATGATTTGTACAAAATGATTTTCGGTAATAATTTTATACCGATGTTATATTGATGGATTTTATTAAACTCTATGAATTCACTCGGCGTTATCGCTGACCTTTTCTTTTAACATGTTTTATCTCAGGTACTTGAAGGTAATTCTCGGGAAGACAACAAGAATTCATGGCTCGCACTTAAATAATAATTTCCATTCAAATGCTTTGTAAAACCTGTATTAAATACAATGACTTGGGACCTATGTAAATTTGATATTTATGAATGGAAATACTTTATTATTAAACGACGTGATTTTTAAGCGTTGTCTATGATGTGAGTAATGTGTTATCCCGTAACACTAACGAGTCTTCCGCTGTATTGAATTGTGTAAATTTGGGGGTGTTACAGTTTGGTACCAGAGCTCTCGTTATAGAGAACGAAAGATTTTTAAAACCAAGGTTTTGAATAAAACATTTCAAAATCTTTTAACTATAAACATTTTTCTAAAAATGTCTAAAAATCTTTTGACTATAACGGTGCCGAAGAATTCCCGAGTTACCGACAAGGCCAGACTGAGAAGTGTTATTTATATATATATATATATATATATATATATATATATATATATATATATATATATATATATATATATATATATATATATATATATATATATATATATATATATATATATATATATATATATATATATATATATATATATATATATAACTTGGATTATATATATATATATATATATATATATATATATATATATATATATATATATATATATATATATATATATATATATATATATATATATATATATATATATATATATATATATATATATATATATATATATATGATGTAATTTTATTACATGATTGTTTGATGATTATTTTGATATTTATACGAGGTATTTATACGACGTAGATTGTCACAAGGAACCCTAAATCCCCTAGTAAATTAATCGAAGCTATTCTCGTAGGAATTCTAGCTATCCTAGATCTAAACCAAGTTGTGGATATTTATGATCCCAACAAAATGGTTGATATTCGTAGAAGTGTTGATAGTAGTTGATTGTAATCTTGAAGAAGAATTGGCGAGATTAAAACTGATATCGATGTCATGAAGATCTTTCCTTATAGAGTGAAATTTAACAAAATGTTACCACCTGGAAAGGTGTCATCTGATTCGTTGTCACCCAATTCTTAAACTTGAAATCGAAAGGGTGAATGTTGCACTTGAGGCTGTCATTGGAATCATTACCTAAAAGCCTCATGCCACTAGTACATTTCCGAGAAGTCTAATTGAATGTGTGAGTCATTTCATACTAGTGACTCATTTGATAACTATTGATAAAGGAGTTATAGGATTGGAAATTAAGTGTTGATCATATCGAGCTTTTATTGCCCTTTTAAGGTCTAAGAATAAGATTGAAAGTATTGGAAAATGAGGTAGGATATCGCATTGAGTATAAATTGGTTGAAACCTGAATAAAGTAAAATTTAACCCGTATGGAATATTAGATTGTTAAGAGGAAGTCGTTAAGTTCTATGATTGAATTATAAAGTTTTAATTGATTGTTGATTCGTGTTAAGGGTTGTTCCTAGGCCATTGTCCACTAATGAGGATGCCCAACGTCCAAAGAAATAAATTGAAGAAATCTTCTTCTGAATTGAGATCGATGGATCTTCTGGGACATGTGGAACACCTAATGACTCTTGTAGACTAGTATTCATTGTGGTATCTTTCAAAAATAATCCCTAACTTAACTGTGACATCAGTTGGTAGGATGAGTTCTTGGAATTGTATGACGTAATGTGTTACGGTACAATTTAGACTTGTTTGTGATTAATGAAAAGACTACCTTTGATTGCTAAATTCTACATGTATCGATGTTATCTATCTTTTATTGCTTCATCCTAATGTTCGCATTAGTGATGCAACCATTGAGCAAGTACTCAACTAGATTTAAGTTACGTTGTGGATTATTCTTTTTGAGTGCCATCAAGGTCATGAACCTCATGATTAATTAGCTAAACTCATTTCCTAGCATATTGTAGTTAATTCTTGGTGAGCAACTTTTCATCACTCTTTTGCAGATCATTGATTGTTTTTACAAGATAAAACAGTATTCCTTGAGAAAAATTGAATTTTTATCACCATATGGATTATTTAAAGTGAGACTTATAAGTAATCGTTATCGAAATGAAGTTGTTTATAAAACACCTTGGAAAACTTAATTGTTTTCATAACAAAGAAAACATTTGTAAATTTATTTTTGATTCTTATTTAAGAATTAAGCATGGAAATGTTTTTATTATAAACATGATGATAAAATTTTGCCGAACTGAGTATTGCATTGTTAATCTTGAAATTGTATATAGTTGCGCGCCTACATACAATTTGGAATGGACCATGCAAGGCTGATTAGTAGTCACCATGAAACTAATGAATAAACACTACATTTTCTTTGAAGATTGTGAAAGATTAAATTTATGAGATCTGCAAGAAGTGAAAAATAGGGACATAGTGTTAGGGACACCTACATATGTGCCTGTATTATCTATTCTTCTGAGTTGAATTTACTCATCTGTGGAAATGTCTTATTTGACAATTGACAATTCTTTCTTGTCCAATTCTCCCGTAGTGAGAATTCTTAGGAAAAGTATCTGATTACCGAGTGTTGATACCCGACTGGATGTATCGACGTTCCAATCATTTCTTTTGATTTGAATTCATTTGAATGACCTGGGTAACGATCCGAGGAGCTTTCGAATGCGTACTCAAATTATGAAAACATGGGATATATTCATATTCGTTAAATGTTTTCATCTGTATCTGATTTGAAATTCTCTCCCGTAGAATATGCGTTGAACTTACTATTTTAAGGTTAGTTATGTCTCCATATACCCTTGAATTTTTGAAGGATTATGAGTTATTATTAGTCTTTTGAAAGTTCACATCTTATCGACGGCAATAAAACTGAATCGTAATGCCAGTAGAATGGATTGATTGATTATGACATGACGACATTGTCTTAATTGATGGGAACTCGAGTAGAATTCCCCTAAATGATAAGATGTTGATTATCAAAAGTGATCTAAATAATTCTTGATGGATGACCATATCCTGTATTTAGACTTGAAATTATACGGTGAATGATTGTGAATTAGTCATAGATATTATAATCTAGAAAGAACTTAAACTAAATTTATTAAAAGATGTTTCCGTTATCTGAAACTTTAGGAGGTATTTGTTGGTGAATTACCTAGACTTTTGCCATTAAGGAAAGTTGAAATTGGTATTGATTATATTCCCGATGCTGCACCTGTGGCATGTGTACTGTACGTCAGCATCATCTGAATTAAAAGAATTACCGTACAACTGAGAGAGTTGTCGGAGAAAGCTTTTATTCTACCAAGCTCGTCATCATGAAGAGCTATGGTGTTATCATTCCTTATATTTATTGATTACCGTGAACTAGGTAAATTGACGATTAAAAATCTATATCCACTACCCAAAGATGACAGATTTGTTCGATCATTTACAAGGTTCTAGCGTATGTTCTAAAGATTTGATCCATGTCATGGTTATCATCAACTTCGCATCTGCGAAAAAGATTATCTATTCCAATCACTAAATCCAGAACTTGTAATGAACATTATGAGTTTCACCTGATGTCATTTGGATTGACTAATACACCTGTAGCATTCATAAATTTGGTGAATCACGTGTGTAGGCTGTAATTTGACAACTTCATGATTGTGATCATTAAGGACCGTCTGTTTGTTTATAAGAATAAGGAGATTAATAATTATTTATAGAATGCCCTGGATTGGCCGAACAACGAAAACCTGTACCTTATATATTTAACATGTGATTTAAGGCTTAATCCTTTACATTATTTGACCGTGCGATTATTAGAAAACGGAATCTATATTGACTCTTCAATAAATTGAGCCATTTAAGATTTTGAGTTTTACCAAAAAGAAAGTGGAATTGAGGAAACCATTTAAACCATAACTTAAAATTTGAAATGACAATTTTTGCTTTTCAACTAAGAAAATTTTTACCAAAGAATAAACGAAGGTTTTTCGAACATTTACGGATCTTATTAATTATTTTAATTATTTTTGATAAATCAACAAAAGTCTTGTTAATTAAATTCAAATTTATTTTGAACATTTTTATAATTGGTCGAACTAAGAAAATTAAAATTTTTACGTTATGTTTCATAAAAATTAAATATTTATTATTTAATTACTTGTAATACTTATCGACGCTTTAAACGTCGGATTGAGAAAAACTGATAAAAATGATAGATGAGACGAAACTGAAACTTAGAAAATATGAAGAAAGGTGAAGGTAATTACTGACACATTATGTAGAAAAGATAAAGAACTAATTAGGACATGTTCCTTAATAATGAAGGTGCAAAATAAATTGCTAAACGATTTAAAATATAGCCGATGCTTATAAAAAGGATAATATAGATAATAAAAGTGGTTCGCGGCTAATGTGAACCATTAAAATTGAGAAGCCGATAGCGTTAAATGTTTTAAAGGCCACTTGTGGTTGCCTAAATATGGAGATTGTGAGATGTAGTTATGTTGGAATCTTGTAAGTATAAGTATTCTATTCATGATATTTTTGACTAAATGTATCCCTAGCTGAAGAAGTTGTACTGATGGCAAATTATGAAGGCAGACACCGCCTCATACATTAGTAAACGTCTAGCTATTGCAAAGGTCATCATCTGAATTTGATTCGATTTGGGTCATCGTCGACAGACTGACCAAATCTGCTAATATCATTCCTATTAATGATAGATTCTCGATGAAGAAATTAACTCTTTTATATTTAAAGGAGTTGTGTAAGCATGGTGTGCCTGTATCGATCATCTCTATCAAGATCCTCGCTTCGCATCGAATTTCTAGAGATTTTCTCAGAAGTCATTGAGAAAGAATCTTGATGAGAGTATTGTGTACCACCCCAATCGAAGGGACGAGGTAAAGTAACGATACAAAATACTATAAGTGCTGTTTTATGTTTGAATGATTGACCTTTGGTAGTAAATTGTAAAATCGTTTTCCTTTGGAGAGATTATCATTGATAATTATCGTATTAGGATCGAGATCGAATCTTGTGAGGATATATATTAGAGCATCTGTAAGCAGGAGTTGGGATGAAGACACCCGACTTACACCCATTGTGATTTGGACATGTCTTTTAGGTTTAAGGTTTCCTATGATGACAAACCTAACCTTACAAAATACCCGACCCGCGAGACCTGAAATGATTGTTGAAATTAGGATCTGATTATTGACTGCTGGTAGTGGGCAGGAGGTTATGTGAATATGAAATGTAGATCTTGAAGTGCCAGATGAGTAGCGAAGTTATGCCAAAAATTTTAATCATGGAAAAATGAATTGATGATCTGGAATATCATGGGATATAAGTCCTCGTTGTATGGGACCATTGAGATGATGTAAAAGATTGGTTTGAAAGGCATATAAGCTGGATCTACCCTAGGACTTCAAGAGCTGCGTGAATTATGTTTCGTATATCGAACTTGATAAAATGTCTATCAAGTGAGAATCTGATCACTTCTTGATAAAGTTTAGATCGGCGAAAAGTTGCATTCATCAAAAACCTGTGAACATCATGGATAGAGAAAGTAAGTCAACATTAAGCCTGATCTTATTCCCGTAGTTATCTTTGATGAAACTCGCGTATTGTAATGAATTACACTTGTGAGAAAAGACCGAATGTGGAGGAAATACCCACATGACTGTAACTCTATAAGAAGCGAGTAGTAAGATAAGATGATCTTTGAGGACAAAGATCCTTATTAGGGGTAAATGTTGTGACAATCCGTCATTTTATGGTTGATATTTTATTCTCAGATATTATTTGAAAACATTATTTTAATGTTATATTATGAACTCACTTATTTTTGGAAGAAATTTGGATTTACGTCTTGAAGTAGCATCGACTACGTCTAAACCGGAGGATTCTAAGTTACGTGCTTACGTTTACATACACCGTTTTTGGTGACAGTCCGACATTTCAGAAAATAAATTTGTCCGTGAATATTATTTTGAGATTTTAAATTTGTGTTGGTTCATAAACTCACAAATTTACGAGAAGAGATTAGGACTTACGATTATAATTTAACGTCCTTTACGACTAAACCGGAAACCTTAGGATTATGTATTTACGTTTTCGGACTCCGTTTTTGATGAGACAATTTTTTATTAGATTCGTTTTGTGCCGTTGATTCATAATTTATAAAAACGTTTTTTTCGTAAAACGACCAGAGGGCACGTAAATCAAGGAAACTAGAATCGAGGAATACCCGTAAATTAGTGGGGATGAGACAAGATAACTCTTGCCCCACCCCCTACATGTGGCGTCCAACAATGCTACTAACACATTTGATATGTGTCAAGCTTACAAAGTAAGCTAAGACACATGTCTTAGTTACTTCATCAAACCTTGCAACTTGATAAAACCACTAACACTAAACTAGCAACCTCATTTTCATCCATGCAAAACAACTAATACTCTCTCTCTCTAACTCCTTGGTGTCGTCCACTTTACCCCAAAAACACCCTCATTTGATCTTGATTCAACCATAAATCCTATGTTATTTACACATATGATGATGCCCTTTTGAAGCCTTATTGATTGGTGGTGATTATAACATCCAAAGAATAGTTTCTATGGAGTCTTAGGGCTGATTTTCCACAAGGAGTTCTTGAAGATTGGTGGACTTGAAGATGATATTGGTTTATCACAAGTTTTGCCATCAAAATCCAAGCTTTGATCATAACCTACAGCATCTTGGTGGTATAAAGATTGTTCTTCCCATCCTCTTGTTATTTTGATTATGTAATCATGTATTTTCTTTCTTATTGTATATGTATATGATGAATATATGATGATGAAAATATTATGTGTGGATTTGGTGTTGATAAACATGGGTAAAAAGATGAAATACTATATGTAAAAGTGGTTAATCTTGCTTAAATTAGTAGGCTGTATAAAAACAGTAAATAACAATATGATGAACTAATAAAATGGTATAGATGAATTAATATACAGTAAGCTATGAGTCTTTTACACATGTGAGAGTTGGCCATACAATGGAATCATTATAATGAGTGAGATATGATCAAAACAAGTTTAGAGTGTAAATCTGCATAGACTGTTTTGGACGATTTTTATAAAATACTTAGAGGCTGATTCAACAGTAGCCATATTAGAGTTAAATGGAGCACATATCATTTAGTTTATGCCATAAAAATTTGGGCTTCTATCTCCATATAGAACTCTAGATATGGCTGTTTTGGTGAACATGAAATTTAAAATCAGATTTGTATAATAAAAACTTATATAATATAAGCACTCACTTATATAATTATAAAATATATACACATGAAAACCCACTAACTTATAAATTTCATTTATATAGATATGTATAAGATTAAATAAATGGACTCTTTATAAAAATGGTAGTTGAATAAGATTTATAAGTTATAAAAACTATAAACATGATTCTTACGACTTTTTCGGCTATTACCGTAAAATTAACGTTTTTCGTCAATTAAAACTTAGACGATCAAACCCGTCTAATGTAAAGTTTTTAAAAGTCATATACTGATATATAAGTACCTAATACAAGTAAAAACTGATAAAACCCGAACTATAGGACATACGGACATTAACGAGCTAAGTTAGCATATTTGGACTAATAATTTAACTAAATAAGTTAAACACTTATGAAAGTTACTTATTGGGCTTAAACCATTTGGGTCCAACATGTAAAGTATAAATACTGATAATACAAGTATAAAATGGATTAATACAAGTTAAAGAACTTATAATAAGCTTATTGGACTTAAAACATGTAAATAGGTCAAACTAGTAAACTAGTAAGAAGTTACCAACACATAAACTCAAAAATGAGTAAATAAGAGTATATAAACCCACTTGATCATCATCATATGTATAAAATCATCATATGTATACATAATTATTATTTTGATAAAGTCATTGGACAAGAGTCTAAGACGAGTATTATTTGTCTAGGTTTTCGTGATTGAAGCACGTACCGTACATCCGAATTGCCGATAACCCACTTTCCCACATCAACGTGAGTTCATAGCCTCGCACTCTTTTAAATGTTTTTATGAAATGTTTTATAAACCCGCGAGGGAGATAACATGTTAGTTTTGATAAAATAGGACACCATTTGTCCCGATTGTTTGTTACCCGAATGATTGTATGACCCGATGAATGATTAAATGACCCGATAGATGAAATGAAATGGATTATTAAGGTAAGGTTATGTCACTAAAAGTCCCATTAGCATGTATTGTGAACTACCGGGATTTGGTAGACGCTTATGCATATAATAGTACTATTTGGGGACGATCACCCCAGTTCGCGCCTTGACGGTTGATCCCCGTCGTGCCACATTGATTGGTAAGCAAATTTATGTATGAGAAGATTTACACAAGAGTGATTATTGTGACAACACGCTAATTTAGATGGGCAAATGAGTTTCGGGCTGGCTACCCGTTGTTTGTTGTAGTAAGGTAACAATGTCATGCGGCTTATAATAATCCAAATAACGAAATACTGCTATACGCACTGAATTATGATATATTTCCTGACTAGCAATACAGGGTCTTATTATTGATATTATGTTCGTGTTTTGGTTTTATATAACCATTTCATATAATGGTTTTTATTTAATCTATACAACGTTATAAAACGTATTGTATGATGTTTTTAACGACAATGGTTCGCATAATGATTTTGAAGGCGAAAGCCTATATTATGATTTTGATAAGGATTTGTATAAAATGACTTTGGCTATTTTATGGCCTATTAAAATGATTTGTACAAAATGATTTTCGGTAATAATTTTAGACCGATGTTATATTGATGGATTTTATTAAACTCTATGAATTCACTCGGCGTTATCGCTGACCTTTTCTTTTAACATGTTTTATCTCAGGTACTTGAAGGTAATTCTCGGGAAGACAACAAGAATTCATGGCCCGCACTTAAATAATAATTTCCATTCAAATGCTTTGTAAAACCTGTATTAAATACAATGACTTGGGACCTATGTAAATTTGATATTTATGAATGGAAATACTGTATTATTAAACGACGCGATTTTTAAGCGTTGTCTATGATGTGAGTAATGTGCTATCCCGTAACACCAACGAGTCTTTCGTTGTATTGAATTGTGTAAATTTGGGGGTGTTACAAATTTTCGGTCATGCTTTTCCATAATCCGTGCTCTAGAGACCTCTTCAGTTTCATAAGGCTTTTCACGACTTCGATTGGGAGAAGAATAAAGATCCTCATGTAACAGAAAATGAGACGTAGGTGAAGGTGTACTATTCATCACTTCAGTTTGATGTAAGAAATATTCTTGTACTTCAGGGGTATCGTAAAAAGACAAATTCGAAACACGCACATCTGTGGAAGATGGAGTGAACGTCGGAATTTCTCTTTCATCATCGTCGGAGATGAGAGTATAGGTGGAAGTAGACATCCTTGTAGTTTTTATAACATAATAACATGAGATATGCTTCTAAAGAGATAAAAATCTTACGCTAGCGCTGCTGATGGCTGATAGTCTTGAATATATTTTTTTAAAATCTCAGTTATAGTTTAGGAAAACCTTATTCTCTATGTTAATGCAATAATGACTAAAAACGTTACTTGCATTTTTCGGTCTCGCTTAGTTTTGATTACGACAATATGTAAAAACAAGCATTTACGAAAACAACGAAAAACGAATTCTTGAGTTCAAGTATTTTTCATTTTACCCATTTTCACTTAAGGTATGGATAAACAAGTACTAACCTTAATCAAGTGATCAAGTGATTTAATCTTTTCTTAAAACTCACTTTTTATTAAATGTGACAAGTTTTTATTAAACTTTATTTTTAAGAAAATGTTTTATTAAATTAATTATTTGAAATTTGAAAATGGCATATTCTTATTCTGTTAAGAATATCCTTTCAGTATATTTTTGATACCCAGATAAAACCTCCACCACTAAAGGACAAAAAGGAGCAGAGTCTAGTCCGGCGGTACCTTAGCGCCTAGGCGGTACCTTATCGATAAGGTACCGCGGGCTGTGATAAGGTACCGCGGGCAGATATAGACGTTGGCTCCTTTATCCTTTAAATAGTGGACCATTCTCAGCTTTTCACCTCACCTCTTTTGCACATTCATTTCCAGATTCAAACCCCTTCTTTAATCACTCAAATCTTTGATCATTTGTTTGATTATTACTTGTTTAAGAAGTGAATCTTGTTCTTCCATCCCTTCCTCTCCAAGTGCAAAGAGAAGAACACTATCCTAGTGAAGTGTTGAGTCCACCACCAAAGATCCATTGAAGATCAAATTTTATATACTTGTAGTTGTGTCATAGTTGTGAAGATCGAAGTAGTTGTGTCTATTTGGAAGTTGTGTATGTACTAAGTATAGTTGTGTAGATTGGTCCTCGCTACGATTAGGGCTCGACTTTTAGCTTAGAGTCGGAAATTGGTTAAGCGACGTGTATGGTTTTCTCCACCATAAGGAGCTTGTTGTGTAGTGAACTCTCGAGTAAGGAGTACTCGAGGAGTGGAGTAGGGACGAGGAGTGTGCTTCGTTGCCGAACCACTATAAATCCTTGGTGTTCGGTTTGATCTTTCTTTACCCTTAACTCTTTACATTATTTATTCTTTTTGCATATACATGTGTTAGTATTAGATTAGGTACACTATCATTCTTTATTCTTTGTGGATATATTTTTGTTAGTATTAGTTTAGCTACACTATCCTTGTTCATATTGTGCATAAGAAGATTTCACATATTTCCTCAAGCCTAAGTTTTTGAAAAAGGATTTTTGGAAACCACATTTTAACAAGTAAATATAAGAAACTATTCACCCCCCCCCCCTTCTAGTTTCTACAATTGGTATCAGAGCGGGTTGCTCAAGAGTTTTTAAAGTATATTGTATTTTAAAACTTGAATTGATCTATGGATTCCAACAAGTACCTAAAAGGGCAATCTATGCAAAGACCACCACTTTTTGAAACCGATAGTTTTATTTATTGGAAAAATAGATTTGAAACTTATGTGAAATCAAAAGATTTAGATCTTTGGCATGTTATTGCCAATGGTGATTTTTTACCCTTTCAATTTAATGAAGTTTCTAAAACAAAAGAATTAGTCACTTTTGACAAAGCAAATGATGACACTAAAAAGAAACTTTCAATAAATAATGAGGCTAAAATGGTGATTTATAATGCTTTGCCTAAGAAAGAGTATGAAAGAATTTTTATGTGTGAAACCGCTAAAGATATTTGGAACACTCTTTTAGTAACCCACCAAGGTAATAGCCAAGTCAAAGAAAGTAAAATCGATCTTCTTGTCCAACAATATGAACAATTTGTCATCTTAGAAGATGAAACTATTGATAGTGCATTTGCTAGGTTTAACACCATTATTACTAGTCTAAAAGCACTTGATGAAGGTTTTTCTAGCAAGAACAATGTTAGGAAGTTTCTAAGGGCCTTACATCCAAAGTGGAGAGCAAAAGTCACGGCTATTGAAGAGTCGAAAGATCTCTCAACTTTATCACTCGATGAACTCATAGGAAACTTGAAGGTTCATGAGATGATAATTTTGAAGGACTCGGAATTTGTGAAAGTCAAGAGTGAAATGAAATCTCTTGCACTTAAAGCCAAGAAGGTACAAAGTGACCATGATAGTTCCTCGGAAAGTGATGACGAGGAGTATGCATTGGCGGTGAGAGATTTCAAGAAGTTCTTCAAGAGACGAGGTCAACACGTTAGGCAACCAAACTATGACAAGAAACCATTGTCAAAGAATCGGTTTGTCAAGAACGAAAAAGGTGATAGGAGTTGCTTTAGATGTGGTGATCCAAATCACTTCATTGGTTATTGTCCAAAGCCCGCTCGTGATAAGAACCACACGGCATTCGTTAGTGGCGCTTGGAGCGATAGCGGTGAAGATGGTGATGACAACCCCAAAGAGGAGAAATGTCTTATGGCTCACACTTCTAAAGAGGTACATTCCGAAACCGAATATTATAGCAATGACAGTTCCACTTTAGATGATATTGAATTTGAAGGCAAATATAATAGCTTACACAAACTTAGTCTTAAATTCAAAGAAAAGAATAAAACCTTAAAATCAACCAAAACTAAGCTTGAAAATGAGATCAATGAACTTAGGGAGAAATTGGCTAAACTTGAGAAAAACAAAGAGGTTGATTTAGGTTGCTTAAGTTGTGGGAAACGTAGATTAGAGAATGATGATCTCAAGAGCACCTCCATTAAATTGGAAAAGTTCATGAAAGGTACTAGTGCTCTTGATGATATGTTAAACAAGCAAGTTCATTCTAAGGAAAAACTTGGTCTAGGTTTTAACTCAAATGAAGCTTCAACTAGTGAACCAAAACAAGTCAGGTTTTCATAGAAAACACCCTCTGGACGTGGTTCCACATCTTATGGCGCGGTTCCTTATCACTATGGAACCGCGGCCATAGATAAGGT
This sequence comes from Glebionis coronaria, assembly GCA_025667525.1. Taxonomy (NCBI): domain Eukaryota; kingdom Viridiplantae; phylum Streptophyta; class Magnoliopsida; order Asterales; family Asteraceae; genus Glebionis; species Glebionis coronaria. The sequence continues at coordinate 531,995,402 of CM046880.1, forward strand.
ACCGCGGCCAGAAGTTGAGTTTTGTGAAAATTCTGAACTTTCTGAAAAATCTAAGTTAAATGAAAAACCAAAGCATCTTACTGTTAATAAGGTTCAATTACCCATACTTGACGACAATGCTATTGGTAAGTTCTATAAGCCGTTAAGTAAACCTCTCATGGGAAATAGAAGTTTATCTAGACTATCTTCTACTCCACCTAGAGTACGGAATGAGTCTAAGCCTAGAAGTAGAACGACAACGCCTACAAGAGATAATCAAAACAACTCACGACCTAGAAGTAAAACTCCAACACCTATAAGGAATAATAATAACTCTAAACCTAGATCAAACACACCTAGGAGAAGTAATGAACAACAAAATGGTTACATGAATTACTACCCTCCTCCATTTTGTTCTCCATGGGGAATCCCCTCCTCATTCATGCATCCCAACCAAATGCAAGGGATGTTTGGAACTAACAATTTTGGACCCATGAGATATTGGGGACCAAATGTTTGATCTTGTGTGTTGTTACCTAGATATGCTTGGGAATTGATTTGGAGCCCGATGAGTGGATTAAGGATAGTGGATGTTCTAAACACATGACGGGTAATCGAAGTTTGTTCTCGCATTACAAAGCATATGATGGAGGTAACGTCACATTCGTTAGTAGTCTACGTGGTAATATCATTGGCAAAGGTACGGTTTCTCTTGACTCCATGATCATTGAAAATGTTGAGCACGTAGATAACTTAGGTTTTAACCTTTTAAGTATAGGCCAAATTTGTGATAATAAGTGTAAGGTCATCTTTTCGGAACATGACAGTGAAATCGTAAAAGATGGAAAAGTCATTGGAAAAGGTGTTAGAAAGCATGGGCTTTATGTCATGAAGGTTAATAAGAAGTCAAAAGACAACATATGTCTTGCGACTATAGATGATAGTTCTACTCTTTGGCATAGGAGATTAGGTCACGCTAATATGCGTTTAATTCAATCTTTAGTCTCTAAGGAGTTGGTAAGACACCTCCCCAAGATTAAGTTTGATAGTCACTTTTGTGATGCTTGCAAAGTTGGAAAGCAAGTTCACTCAAGTCACAAAGCCAAGAATTTGGTTTCGACCTCTCGGTGCTTAGAGCTCCTACATATGGATCTCTTTGGACCTTCCGCCATACGGAGTTATGGAGGTAACCTTTATACCCTAGTTATAGTTGATGACTATTCTAGATTCACTTGGACTAGATTTTTGGCATCTAAGAATGAAGATTTCGATCACTTCGAAATCTTTAGTCGAAGAATTCAAAATCAACTAGGATGTTCAATTGTTTCTATTTGGACGGATCATGGTAGGGAATTTGATAATGAAGTGCAATTTGGTGCCTTTTGTGAAGCTCATGGTATTACCCATAACTTCTCGGCCCCTCGCACTCCACAATCAAATGGGGTAGTTGAAAGGAAGAATAGGACTCTCCAAGAGATGAGTAGGACGATGTTAAACGAGCAATCTTTGCCTCAAAAGTTTTGGTGCAATGCCGTGGATACATCGACTTATATTCTCAACCAAATTCTTATTCGACCTTTCCTAGGAAAGACCCCCTATGAAATTCTTAAAGGTAAGAAACCCTCATTAGAATACTTTAGGGTGTTTGGAAGCAAGTGCTTTATCCTCAACACTAAAGAATACCTTACCAAGTTTGACCCAAAGTCTTACGAAGGTATCCTTTTAGGTTATTCCCAAACTAGTAAGGCCTACATAGTCCTAAATAGAACCTCAGGGGTTATTGAAGAATCACTCAACGTAACCTTTGATGAAACCCCTCCTTCACCCAAGACACCACCATTGGTTGATGATGACTTGGATGAACTAAAAGTAGTTAAAGCCAAAGAGATTAGAAAAATAGGAGTTGAAGACCTTAGTGTTGAAAAGGAAGTAAACATTAAAGAGTCTAGGGATCATACTCTCAATAATGTCACTGGTGACTTAAATCAAAGGACCCTAAGATCTCAAGTACAAAACCAAAGCAACTTCTTTTGTTTTGTCTCCTTGATTGAACCAAAGAATGTTAAAGAAGCTTTGACGGATGAGAGTTGGGTCATTGCGATGCAAGAAGAATTGAATCAATTCGTTGCCAATGATGTTTGGGAACTTGTTCCTCCACCTAGAAGTTCTACCATTATAGGAACCAAATGGGTATTTATGAATAAGCTAGATGAGAATGGTGTTGTGTCTCGTAACAAGGCTAGACTTATAGCTCAAGGCTATAATCAACAAGAAGGGATTGATTATGACGAGACATATGCACCGGTAGCTAGATTAGAATCAATTAGAATCCTTTTAGCCTACGCTTGTGCCTTAGATATTAAGCTTCAACAAATGGATGTAAAGAGTGCATTTCTTAACGGTTTGATCAATGAGGAGGTATATGTGGCTCAACCTCCCGGCTTCATTGATTTTGAGAAACCGGACCATGTTTACAAGCTTAAGAAAGCACTTTATGGACTCAAACAAGCACCCAAAGCTTGGTATGATAGACTTAAAGCGTTTCTTGTTAAACATGAGTATACCATGGGTATGGTAGACAATACACTCTTTACAAAGAAGAAAGGTTCTCACCTCATAATCGTACAAATATATGTTGATGACATTATATTTGGCTCAACTTGTCAAGAATTGTGTGATGACTTTGCCAACATCATGCATGATGAGTTTGAAATGAGTATGATGGGAGAACTTAACTTCTTTCTAGGACTCCAAATTAAACAAATGGACGATGGTATTTTCTTTAGTCAATCTAAGTACGCTAAAGAAATGCTAAAGAAATTTGGATTAGAAGAATCTAGACCAATGAAGACCCCTATGGCCTCGGATACTAAACTCACCGTAGATGATGATTGTGAGTCGGTAGACAACACCAAATATAGAGGTATGATTGGTAGTTTGTTGTATCTAATGGCAAGTCGACCGAATATCATGTTTAGTGTTTGCCTTTGTGCTCGCTTCCAAGAGGCTCCCAAAACCTCTCACCTTGAAGCGGTTAAGCGTATCTTCCGATACATTAAAGGCACTATACATTTAGGATTATGGTATCCTAAAGGGACCGGCGTAGAAACCATTGTCTACGCGGACTCGGATCATGCGGGAGACTATGTGGACCGGAAAAGCACTAGTGGAGTTTGTACCTTCATGGGTTGTTGTTTAACTTCTTGGTTCTCCAAGAAACAAACCGCTCTTGCGATATCCACCACGGAAGCCGAGTATGTGAGTGCCGGTAAAGCATGCCAACAAGCTCTATGGATGAAGTAAGCGCTTGTTGATTACGGGATTTCTCTTGATGATGTTCCCATCATGTGCGATAATAAAGGCGCTATAGACCTAAGCAAGAATCCCGTTCAACATTCGCGAACCAAACACATAGATATTAGACACCATTTCCTTAGGGATAATGTTCAAAAGGGGAACATTACTATTGAAAAGGTGCCCTCCGAGGACAACTTAGCCGATATCTTCACTAAGCCACTTAAGAGGGAACCTTTTAATTACTTGCGTCTAGGTCTAGGATTAACGGAACATCTTCCTTAAATTCTTTTCTTATTGTGTGTTTCCTATTACCATTTTGAGTTCTTGAGTCTTCTAAAAATCTTTTGAAAAATCTTCTCATCTCCTTTTCAAAACTCTCAAAGTATCTTTCGAAAATGGTTGAGAAATTCGTTTGACATTGTTAATTCAATCTAAAAACGATTTTTCATAGATTCTCGCTATTAATATAGAGCCTACATAATTCATATGTATGATTCTCTCAAACATAGCAAGAACAAGATTGAGTCATGGAGGATTATTGTGTCATGACTTAAGGTATTGTTTTACACACCTCCTACATTGATTTTTTAATCCATGTATTTTGGTCAAATCTCTATTTGGTAAGTTTGCATATGTTTTCTTTGTCTATCTTTGCTTATAAGCACATCCCTATGATAAGTTAGACTAGAAAAATAAGATTTGCTGAAAAATCTTTCTCCAAACACCAAACCCTGCTTCTGCAGGCGGTTCCATAAGTGAGCCGCGGTACCTTATTGATAAGGTACCGCCACCATAGATAAGGAACCGCCTACAGTGGCCTTCCTTTTCGGGTTTTTGTCTGAAACTCCAGATTTGCTCCAACCTTTTTGAGAATCTTTGTTTCAAACCCTTTGACCACCCAAAAAATACCCTAAGCCTTCCCTATTTAAACCATAAGCATTTTGCATTACTTCACATCTAAAATGTCTTATTCTCCCAATGAAAGCCTTGAATCTCCTCCATTTTCTCCAATTGCTTTCAATCCAAACCCACCCAAGAACACTCTTAATCACATTTCTCCTACCAAGAATGTTGATTGTGGAACTTCCTTTCTTCCACCACCACCCTTTAGTGTTCTTCCTCCTTCTCATGATAATGTCATGCACCATGGAACATATTGTCATTGTTGTCAATATCAACATCTTGCTATGGCACACATCTATGAGGAGTTGAGCTACATCAAGAGTCTCTTAATCAAGCCTCCTCTTCACTTTGATTATGAGATCTCCAACAAGCCACCACCACCACCCTCCGCTATTACCATGTCTTTCATATAAGCATTGATTGCTTATCCTCAAGACACCAAATTCAAGCAAATCTTAGAATTCTAGAATAACTAGGATTAGATTTATGCTTTTGGCTTGTTTCTTTTTCCATACTTCTTTGTATGATGTTTCTTTAGTAACCTGTCTTAGATCTTTGTCCTTATGTTTTCTTCTCTTTTATTTGTTTATGTGACCTATTGCTATATATTGTTGGTTGTTTCTTTTGTTCAACTAACCCTTCTATGTAGCTTGTCATCATATCTCGATTCCTCGGTGCCCCAAGCTAGGGGGAGTAAGCACCAAGGGGGAGTCTTTGCAAAGTCCGTTTCTTCAACACCGGCTTACGCAACCTTTTTGCTTCGACAAAGGGGGAGAAATGAATAAACTCGTCTTCGAAAATCTTGTTTTTGTGTGATTGAGTTTATGTATTGTCGGAATCAAAAAGGGGGAGATTGTTAATGCAATAATGACTATAAACGTTACTTGCATTTTTCGGTCTCGCTTAGTTTTGATTACGACAATATGTAAAAACAAGCATTTACGAAAACAATGAAAAACGAATTCTTGAGTTCAAGTATTTTTCATTTTACCCATTTTCACTTAAGGTATGGATAAACAAGTACTAACCTTAATCAAGTGATCAAGTGATTTAATCTTTTCTTAAAACTCACTTTTTATTAAATGTGACAAGTTTTTATTAAACTTTATTTTTAAGAAAATGTTTTATTAAATTAATTATTTGAAATTTGAAAATGGCATTTTCTTATTCTGTTAAGAATATCCTTTCAGGATATTTTTGATACCCAGATAAGACCTCCACCACTAAAGGACAATAAGGAGCGGAGTCTAGTCCGGCGGTACCTTAGCGCCTAGGCGGTACCTTATCGATAAGGTACTGCGGGCTGTGATAAGGTACCGCGGGCAGATATAACCGTTGGCTCCTTTATCCTTTAAATAGTGGACCATTCTCAGCTTTTCACCTCACCTCTTTTGCACATTCATTTCCAGATTCAAGACCCTTCTTTAATCACTCAAATCTTTGATCATTTGTTTGATTATTACTTGTTTTTGTTCTTCCATCCCTTCCTCTCCAAGTGCAAAGAGAAGAACACTATCCTAGTAAAGTGTTTAGTCCACCACCAAAGATCCATTGAAGATCAAATTTTATATACTTGTAGTTGTGTCATAGTTGTGAAGATCCAAGTGGTTGTGTCTATTTGGAAGTTGGGTATGTACTAAGTATAGTTGTGTAGATTGGTCCTAGCTACGATTAGGGCTCGACTTTTAGCTTAGAGTCAGAAATTGGTTAAGCGACGTGTACGGTTTTCTCCACCATAAGGAGCTTGTTGTGTAGTGAACTCTCGAGTAAGGAGTACTCGAGGAGTGGAGTAGGGACGAGGAGTTAGCTTCGTTGCCGAACCACTATAAATCCTTGGTGTTCGGTTTGATCTTTCTTTACCCTTAACTCTTTACATTCTTTATTCTTTTTGCATATACATGTGTTAGTATTAGATTAGGTACACTATCATTCTTTATTCTTTGTGGATATATTTTTGTTAGTATTAGTTTAGCTACACTATCATTGTTCATATTATGCATAAGAAGATTTCACATATTTCCTCAAGCCTAAGTTTTTGAAAAAGGATTTTTGGAAACCACATTTTAACAAGTAAATATAAGAAACTATTCAACCCCCCCCCCCCCTCCCCCCCCCCCCCGTCTAGTTTCTACACTCTATAACTGCAAGCTCTGATACCAATCTGTAACACCCCTATTTTACCTTTACGCAGCAGAATATTGATCTGGGGTATTACTTCATAGTACCATAGTCACAATAATAGAAAATGCCAAAAAGACATTTTTATAAACAAATGTTATCATTCATTTATTTAAATCAGAGTTTAATAAACAACTGTATATATGTTGTACAAACACAGGTTCCCAAAGATCTAGTTTCATTGATAGAATGATAACTTATTTAAGACACCACCTTCCATACCATGCCAGTCTTCATTCACCTGAGATATATGCCTAAAGTCAACACAAAGGTTGAGTGATTTTATAGGTTTTAAACATCAGTTGAATACAAGTATGACTCTCGGGCTACATTGTTATACACAAATTCATCAATTCTTATTGCACTAGCTCATGACCCGCGACTAGACATTATCAGAAAAAGCTAACAAATTTCCCTTAAGCAGGAAGATTGCCAGACTATCCTGAGTTATGCAAAATAAAGTATATTTTTTAGCCTAGGAATGGACCATTAGCTGCTAGCAACTGCGACTTGCCCAGATAGGAGATGTCAGTCTCAAATAGTACTATTCACGATATTAGCGCTCATTAAATGATTAGCGGTTCACTATTAAAAAGGGACTTTGGATGGCAACAAGTAAACATAGTGTCAATAATCATGTAAGCAGCATACAAAAATACTTGTATTATAGTTTTGCATATATCCCCCTCACGGGTTTTCAAATTGTTTGTAAGCTTTTAAAATGTGAGGCTATAAACTCACCTTAGCTTATAGAGTCTTTTTGATTGTCCAACCACAACCTTCTCACGGAATCTGGTCTAACACACAATATGCATATATACCAAGTGATAGTCTTGAGTTCATTCTCTTTAATTAACATTCTTTGATTGAATTAATTTTTGGAGTAATAGTATAATTGTTCGGGCCATCATAATCAGAAGCCATTCTATAAACGTTTGAGGAGCGAGGGTACTTTAAATCGTAAACCCAACCACTCAATCAGAACGTAATATCGAGATGGAAAATCTTTGTACAAAGCTCCCTACTAAAATGAAACAACATATTTTATTACATTTTGAGTTTTAATGTTGGCAAAAATAGTCCTTGTTATTATAGTTTGGTGTAATTACACTTTTTACCCTTTAAGTATAAAGTTTCATAAATTGTAATTTAAACCTTCAATATTTAACCTTAGGGTCTCAAACTTTCCAACATTTATTATTATATCTTTTAATTTCATAAAATTACACTTTTGTCCCAAAATGATTTATAGTTTCAGAATTGACAGTTTTAGTCCCTAAACTTGTAAAAATCACATAACAAGCTCAAAAATGATCCAAATGATCTAGGATTTGAAAACAAAGTTTCTAAACATGTTTATAATCATAATAAAAAAATTTCTTCAGAATTATATCTTTTGAAATGGGTTTTTGCTCATTATTTTATGTAAATTACAAAACTAGGGTTTTAAGACATATTTAACTTATAACTTTCATTTAAAATGATGAAATGACTTAGTTTCTTTTGGATTATCTTTCTAACATAATTTTGGCATTATAACAAGACTAAATAAACTTTATAAAAAGATCAAAGCCTTGGTTAACAGAGATTTACCTAGGTAGCTCCAAAATGGCTCCTTATGGCTTCTAATGAACACAACTTGCTATCAAAGCTTCAAGAGCTTCAAGAGCTAGCTTATAGACCTATTTTTTGGTATTGTGGGATGTCCTAAGACGTATATAGAGGTGTAAATGGGTATGAGATACAAAGGAAATGGGGTGCAAGTTTCAAATGAAGGTATACGCCCCTATTTATACTTGAAATGACCCTTAGCCTCCAAGTTTTGCATTCAAACGTGTAAGATACATAGAGGGGTGACTAATGAAGGCTAGTGAATATCTACACAAGTTTATAGCTTGTAGCTTTTTTCTAATCCTTTCTTATGGCTTGAAATGGATCACGGCAACATGTTGATAAGAATGGTGATGTGTAGCAAGCAAGGAGGTGAATCACCTACTTTTCACACTCCTAAAATATCTTTGGATGAATAAATATCAGAATTTAAAACTTGAAATGGAGGTAAATGGTTTGAAAATGAGTTTTGGAGGGAAAATGTAAAACCGGATTCAAAATCTAGGGCTTGTAACTTATGCTTTGTGTTTTTGGTGATTAAGGGCTTAGTAAAATGATTAGTGAATTATTAGGTCTTAATTAGGGTTTATAAATTATATTTAATAGATTTGGGTCCTTGGTTTGAAGTTTAACAAAGATTTGATGTGAAAATGGGAAGTATACATTTGTAGATTAGGGTTTTCTAATGATCTAGGGTTTAATCTTAGCAAATGTGATTGTCCTCTTCTTAGCTACTGATATAAACTTAATTTAGGTCCTAGACATTTTGTCTTAAGTTTCCAATGAGTTCTCACACTTGGTTTAAGGGTTTAGTTAGGGTAAACATGTCTAAGGACTGAAAAAACCTATTTTGACCTAATTTACAAGTCATTCATTGAAATCTTGTACCTTATGCAATAGGGTACTTGTACATTGTCTTAATATCATCTTATAATCTTAATTAAGTTCTATGAGTATTTGTAGACTTGTACAAAAAGAACTATGTAGTGATTCCATGTAGATTTTTTAATATTAGGGTTTTTAGATCATTAATCCTAATGATTTTCTAACTTGGGTAATTAGGGTTTATATCTTTATGTATGCTTATTCTAAGGCTTATATGATATGTTTATGACTTCTATGGGTTCTACATTCTTAGTTTGAGGGTGTATATAAGTTGATCATATTCTAGGTTTATTTAAATAAGATTAAGGTTCTATGCTTTGAAAACTTGTACTTTATGCTTTAATAATTTGTAACTTGGTTTGAGATAAATGTATGATTATACTATGATACTTAGTTGAGTTTTAAGTTTTATTTCAAAATATTAGAGTCTAATTCATTATAGATTGGATTTTATATGCTAATCTTGGTTTTAGGTCATTTTCTTGTAATTAGCTTGTGATTAGTGAATATTAGTGGTTTGTGATTATTTAATTTTCCTTTATTTGTTGGATTAGAATTAGTTTATAGTTTTTAATAATAGTACATTGTCATTTTATAATTACATTTCTTGAAATATTAGTTTATAAGGGATTTCTAGGGTTTCTATGGGAATTTAGGGTATCCTTGTTATATCTGAGTTGCTCTTATTCATTGTTTATTCATATGATAACTTTTAGAACTCAGACTTGATATATACATAGTGTTTATAACATATAGGCATATGTTGATGTGGCAATTTTAATAGTGAGATCCATAAGTCAGTCATGTAGTATAGTAAAAATGCAAAAATTTCAGAGTAAAATCACCTTTTTTTATTTATGAACATGGATATTACATTAACCAAAACTACTGGATGTTATAAAAGTCATCAGACTCTGATCTCAGCGATCGCCATCCACGACGGAAGAGGGTTGTTTCTTCATCCTCAGAGACCTCTGAATCCTCAGGGCGCGACAGGAAACGTCGTCGAATGACCAAGCATCCGAGAATGCGCACTAAAGAAGAGTGGTCTCTACCATGGAGTCGTGACAGAGAAGTGCGTTTTCAAAACGCATAACTATGTTTAAAGTAGCAAGAGTAGACGAATGTCATCCAATGTCAAAACCTATGATGGAACAACAGACCCGGATGACCACCTGAAGGTGTCCGAATCCCAGGCAGGAATAGAACAATGGCCGGAAGCAGTTTGGTGCCACATGTTTAATTCAACCCTAATTGGGAACGCTCAAAACTGGTTGGATCGACTTCCACAAAGAAGCATCAACGGTGTCACACTCCCAAAATATCAGAGTATAATGGCGACAAGGGAGTGGTGACGTCATGATTATCATACACACACGGTTACAAAGAACGACCTCTAAATGGGACGTTCGGAAAATAGATCACTTGTAATTGATAAAATAAATAGTTTTAACTAAGTGCGGAAGCATAAAACTGGATACAGTTACAAAACATAGTTTTCCCAAATAGTACAAATGATCTTTGTTTCAAAGAAATGACGGCAATGCATGAGACCTCACTTAGCATCTTCCTTCTTAATACCTGAGAAAAACATTGCTAAAGTGTCAACATAAAGTTGGTGAGTTCATAGGTTTAGTTAATTTGAAATGTTTAATGAACCACAAGATTTTCCCAAAAGTGATGACAATATAACAAATACAAAGTCATCCCAAAAGTATTTATTACAGTCTAAGCTCGTGACACCGAAGCATTAACAACACCGGTAGTATAATCATATAAATGTAGCCCAACTAGATGCCTAAACCCACGACATCCTATCTTAGACTCAAATGAAACTGTGCCCGCTTGTCCCCTTGTTGGACAAGACATACAGGGACGTCAATCCCGATAGATCTATCCATAACATTCGCGCTTACACAAAGTAATTAACGGTTCACGATTCACGGGCCAAAGCAACTGGGTTTTAGTGGGACTTAGACTAATATATAAATCAGTAAATGCACTTGTGTTCATACGTTAAAATCAAGCAATGTCTCACCCCAAAAAGCAGTAAAAATAGTTAAGCATGGGGCTATAAACTCACCTCGTAATTCAGCAAAAAGGACGAAGGTAAAGGTAGCTCGAAAGTACGGTTACGCTAGCCGCGACCTATTTAATTATAAGGATCGCGTTACGACATGAAAATTTATACTAGTAAAAAGACACGACACCCTAGTTGTGCTTGACAATACCTTTCGTTTACGGAAAAATACGACACATAAAAGTCGGTTATTAAACGGTCGAGGTTTACGGGTTAAATAATACCCTTAAGTTACAAATTTCGTTTTTGGGCTTTAAATAAACTCAATACACCAAACTGGCCCAATATAAGCCCATTATACCCACCCATAAACCGGCCCAAGGGTTATATAACCCGGCCTGGCCCGCTGGCGATATAAACAAGGAACAAAGGGGTAAATACGTGTGTTTATCACACATAACTCAAAAACAGAGAGTTATCTCTCTCTCTCTTCTCTCGAAACACACCCACCGCCCCACTCTCTCTCTCTTTCTAGAATCTGGATCGGATCATCTCCCTCCCATGGCTAATCATGTTTTCAGTTTAACACATCAATCATTTGGGGTGGTTTGTGGTGAATAAATCGCGTGAGATGTGGGGTTTCATCCCCACATCAACCGATTCGGTTTTGATGGTGTTCATCCCCAGGGTTAAAGTGATTTATCCCAATCAAAGATAAGTTGCTCATCCTTATTTTCTTTTAATAAAAATGGTTAATTGATTTTCGTTTTATAAAAGATCTGTGGGTTTAAATAACTTGTATAAACATGCTGAGAACCAAATGGCTCTCGAATTTGATGATAAATAATTTAGGGTTTCGAAATTATTTGGGGGTTTTTCTAAATCTCGTGTTTAATTACAATTAATTAATGTTTTCTTTTATAAAATCATGTTAATTTCAACATATAACGAATTTGTAAAAATTAGGGTTTCGGTCAAAATTGGGGGTTTTTGCATATCTTGTTTCCAGTCAAATTAATTATTAGATTCGTGTTTAGATTGGGTTTAATTAGGGTTTTAATTAATAAAATCAAATTAGGGTTTATATAAATTGGGGGTTTTTATACTCGGTTGATTAATCCAAAATTAAATGGCGTTTTTGGTATATAGAAAGTATTAATTTCATATTTAAAAAGGTTTTCAGTTTTTAGGGTTTCGAATTGAAAAGGGGGTTTTATACCCGCGGCATGTTTGGGGTTTTATGATGTTTCTGTAAATTGAAATGATTAAGATATTGGATTATGGTGACATTGAATGGTAAGGGTTTCGGCAGAAAAACAAGGACTTGGTTGTCTTGGTTTGGTTCTCGGTTTGGCCTCGGTTAGGTCTCGGTTTGGGTCTCGGTTTGAGTCTCGGTTGGTCTGTTGGGGTCTCGGTTTGGTCTTGGTCGGGGTCTCGGTTTGGTCTTGGTTGGGGTCTCGGTTTGGTTGACAGAAAAATAGGGTCATGGTCATGTTCAAGTAATAATTGTTATAGTTTATCTTTTCAGTTTTTAGCTAAGATAGGACCGTGACAAAGACTAATATATTCAATTTATTTTCGCAGGTTTGGTCAATGACGAGCACAACTAGGATTTCATATAGGAAAAACGAAGAGATGATTTAAAAGACTCACAATTTGGATGCTTAGGTTTCGGGTTGTAGGTGCGGACGAGGAGGATGGATCGGCTTGACACTTTCGGTTTGCAGGTGCGGACGAGAAGGATGGATTGGCTTGACTCTACACTTCACTTTCACCCAGGAATTTGTATTTGAAAACTTGTCCAGGAACTATTGTTGTGATATTTGGACTGTGAATACTTTGTATTTTGTTTGGACATTTGGTAAACTTTGGACAGTATTTAATCCTGTATTATTAGTCTAGGGTTAGTCTCAAACTGAATTTGGTAAGCTTGTGATATACCCAATTTGGGTAAACTTGGCATGTGTGCTGGCTTGTAGTGCTTAGTGGATGAATAAACTATGGGGTTAAATTATGACTGAAAATGGACACTTGTTAAACAAGTTTTTGAAATAAAGGTGAATAAAAGTTTATAACTTAAATGTTTGTACATGATGCACCAATATACTACTCGGCTCAGGTTTGTCGGGTGTTTAAGTTTAGACTCGAAAATTGAATATACACGACTCGATAACAGCTCGACACACGATCCAAAACAAAGACAATTATGCGAGACTTCACGGGATTAGTAAGTACTTCAAATAGACATACGGCAAAACATAATATGTCTACCAACTTCGTGTATTGCATTCAAACTTAATAGACGCGAAAAAAATCTCGAGATGTTACATATGCTCTCCCTAAAAAGGGCTTTGTCCGCAAAGCAAAATAAATAACGCATTCACGTCGACAACTCGTCGGTAAATAATTAAAGTACTCCTACTATATGAAGAATTTAAGATGAAAATTTGACGGATGTCACAGTATTCCCATGTTTTAGAGATTTCGTCACGAAATCAAGACGTTGTTGTAGTAGGATGATTAGCGAAAAGATGAGGATACTTGCTCTTGAAATGATCTTCACGTTCCCACGTGTATTCTTGACCTCTACGCGCATTCCAACGAATTTTTACAATAGGTATACGGCTTTGCTTGAGTTGTTTGACTTGACGGTCCATAACTTCTACCGGTTCTTCTATAAAGTTGAGTTTGTCGTCGAGTTGAATCTCTTCCAAAGGAATAACGAGCGTCTCGTCGGCTAAACATTTCTTCAAATTGCAAATGTGGAACACATTATGCACTCGGCTAAGTTCTTGGGGTAATTCCAAACGATAGGCTACGGGGCCAATCCTCTCTATAATCTTGAAGGGTCCAATGTAACGAGGGTTCAACTTTCGACGCTTTCCAAAGCGAATCACACCCTTCCAAGGTGAGACCTTCAACATGACTCTATCACCAACCTCAAACTCAAGGGGTTTGCGTCTCATGTCAGCATAACTCTTTTGTCGATCTCTTGCGGCTTGCATACGGCTCTTGATCTTAAAGATCTTCTCAGTAGTCTCGTGTATGATCTCGGGTCCAGTGAGTTGTGCTTCACCAACCTCTGCCCAACACACGGGTGAACGACACTTCCTACCATACAGTGCTTCGAACGGCGCTTCCTTAATGCTAGTGTGATAACTATTGTTGTATGAGAACTCCACCAGAGGTAGGTGTCTATCCCATCTATTTCCAAAGTCAATCACACAAGCTCTCAGCATATCTTCTAAGGTTTGAATGGTCCTTTCACTTTGACCGTCAGTTTGGGGATGGTACGCAGTGCTCATATCCAACTGCGTTCCCAATGCCTTCTGCAGTGACTTCCAAAACTGTGAAGTAAATCGGCAGTCTCGGTCGGAGATTATAGACACAGGCACACCATGCTTCGTGACTACTTCCTCCAAGTATGTTCTTGCTAACTTATCCATTCCATCGGTCTCTTTGATGGGAAGGAAATGAGCCGATTTGGTGAGTCGGTCGACGATTACCCAAATCGTGTCAAATCCGGCTGAGGTTTTTGGTAACTTGGTAATGAAATCCATAGTGATCCTTTCCCACTTCCATTCTGGCAGTTCGGGTTGGACCAATAATCCTGATGGTTTCATATGTTCGGCCTTGACCTTGGCACAAGTCAAGCACTTGATAACGTATGTAGCAATATCCGCCTTCATGTTCTGCCACCAATACAACATCTTCAGATCATGATACATTTTGTCAGATCCCGGATGTACGGAGTATTTTGACTTATGCGACTCATGCATAATCAAAGGTCGTAGGTCACCATTGCATGGTAACCAACTCCTATTATCAAGGCATAACGTTCCATCCGAGCGAGCTTCTAACTTCTTTATCATTCCTTCAACATCTTCAGTCTTGAGAATTTCTTCCTCGACTGCCTCTTTCTGAGCCTTGAGAATTAAGGATGGAAGGTCTAAGTCAATGGTCATCACCAAGGCCTTCACCCTAAGAAGTCTCTCCTTTCGACTCAAAGCGTCGGCCACGACATTTGCCTTGCCCGGGTGATAACGGATCTCGCAATCGAAATCACTGAGCAACTCTAGCCAACGTCGTTGTCTCATGTTGAGTTCCTTTTGATTCAAAATGTGTTGTAGACTCTTATGATCAGTGAATACAACACACTTAGTACCATAAAGGTAGTGTCTCCAAATCTTCAAGGCAAACACCACTGCTCCCAACTCTAGGTCATGAGTTGTGTAGTTCTTCTCGTGCACTTTTAGTTGTCTTGACGCGTAAGCTATGACCTTAGTCCTTTGCATCAGTACCGCACATAACCCTTTTATGGATGCATCACAATACACCACAAAGTCTTCATTACCCTCGGGTAGGGCTAGTATAGGTGCTTCACACAACATCTGCTTCAATGTCTGAAATGCCAAATCTTGGTCCTCTTTCCACTCAAATTTCTTGTCCTTTTGAGTCAACTCCGTCATTGGTTTAGCTATCTTGGAGAAACCTTCAATGAATCTCCTATAGTAACCAGCAAGACCTAAAAATTGGCGGATCTCCGTGGGTGTTGTTGGAGTCGCCCAATCCTTCACGGCCTCGATCTTAGCAGGATCAACGTGAATACCACTGCTGTCGATTACATGCCCAAGGAATTGCACTGTGTTTATCCAAAACTCACATTTGGAAAACTTTGCATATAACTTCTCCTTCCTTAGCAGCTCTAGTATGGTCTTCAAATGTTCCTTGTGTTCTTCTTCATTACGAGAATAGATGAGAATATCATCGATAAATACAATCACAAACTTGTCCAAGTATGGTTTGCAAACTCGGTTCATGAGATCCATGAATACCGCAGGCGCGTTTGTCAAACCGAAAGGCATAACTTGGAACTCGTAGTGTCCGTACCGGGTTCTAAAAGCCGTCTTATGGACGTCTTCCTCTCTAACCCTTAGTTGATGATATCCTGACCTTAAATCGATCTTCGAGTATATGCTAGATCCTTGTAATTGGTCGAAAAGATCGTCAATTCTTGGCAATGGGTAACGGTTCTTTATCGTTAGCTTATTCAATTCTCGGTAATCGATACACATTCTAAAGGATCCATCTTTCTTTTTGACAAATAAGACCGGCGCTCCCCAAGGTGAGGAACTTGGTCTAATGAAACCTTTGTCAGAAAGTTCCTTTATTTGTTCAGCTAACTCTGTCATCTCGGCCGGTGCTAGGCGGTATGGGGCTCTAGCAACAGGCGCGGCTCCTGGTGTAAGCTCGATGTGAAACTCCACTTGCCGTGCTGGTGGTAGTCCTGGTAAGTCTTCTGGGAATACGTCCGGAAAGTCTCTAACGATCGGTACATCTTCCACCTTCTTCTCGTGATCTTCTTCTCCTTCCTTTTGTGTTATTTGAACCAAGAATACTGGACATCCCTTCTCAATGTATCTTTGGGTCCTAATACATGAGATGACTTCCAGTCTTGATCCATTCTTCACTCCACTTCTTTCGCCTTGTATGATTAGTACATCGTTCCTATAAGGAACACAGACGCACTTCTCATGACATACGATTTCCGCGTGATGCTTCGACATCCAGTCCATTCCAATGATGACGTCAAAACTTCCCAATTCTATGGGGAGTAAGTCGATACTGAACGAACGACCTTGTAACCTTACACTACATCCTTTCAGAATAACGTTGGTGGTTACTGACTTCCCATCGGCTAATTCTACATTATACTTAACGTCTAACGCAGTAGGGGTAACATTTAGGCGTTCACTAAATACAGATGACACAAAACTCCTATCCGCACCAGAATCAAATAGTACTGAAGCATAGTTGTTATTGACTAGAAACGTACCAGTCACAACGTTGTTGTCTTGCACTGCAGCTTCAGCACAGAGATGATACACTTTGCTAGGTGCCGTGAATCCTCCAGGAGTACTAGTTGTGGCTCGGTTATTCCCTCCTCGGTTCCCTTGATTCTGCTTCTAGGTTCCTTGGTTGTGATTTTGATTGCCTCGAATCTGGTTACCACGACCTTGGTTCCCACTGCTTGGGCACTTGTTCTTGTAGTGACCTTTCTCTCCACATCCAAAGCAAGTGACATTTGCTCCTTGGCCACCTTGCGTTCCAGGTCCTCTTTGGTTAGTAGGACGAGGTGGTGCTCGACATTCCTTTGCCTTATGTCCGGCCTTCCCACAATTGTAGCACGTAGGGGGACATGCTCCTTCGTGGTGTCGGCCACATTTTCCGCAGAAAGGAAGTCTTCCAGCGTAGTTTCCAGTATTACCTTGTCCAGCAGTAAACACCCTTGCTACTTCTTGTCGCTTGTTCTGGTTGTAGTTGTTTGTGTTGTTGCTGTTGTTGGTATTGTTGGTATTGTTGTTGTAGTGGTTGCCAGACCACTTCCTCTTATCCCCGGTATTCTCTCCCAATTCTTGTACCACTTGGTACATCAGACTCTGAGCCATGTCGATTGCCTCGTGCAAATCAGTTGGCTTGGATGAAGTCACATTCCCTTTGATGCTCAAAGGTAGTCCTTCAATGTATCGCTCCAACAATCGGTCGTCGTTGGGCACCATTTCAGGACATAAAAAGATCAGCTCTTGAAAGCGCTGATTGTAAGCAGTAAGAGCAGTACCCTTGACCTTCAGGTTCCACAGCTCAACCTCCATCTGCTTGACTTCATTTCGTGGGCAGTATTTCCTCACAAACATAGCTTTAAATTCACTCCAAGGCGTCGCTTGGGCAACGTCAATGGTCACTGCACGAGCATAGACGTTCCACCAAGTCAAAGCACCATCCACTAACGTGCTTGACGCAAACTTCACCTTATCAGCTTCAGCAACATTGCTAATCCCAAATTGGGATTCTAGCTTCTCAAACCATCTGGTTAATCCTACTGCTCCTTCAGTACCGCGGAAACTTACTTGCGTAACTGCACGAAATTCCTTGTAGGTACAAGTCCGTGCAATAGCATTAGTAGCTCCTTGGTTGGTCTCCTCCTGTGTGCTAGCTGTACGATTTGCTTCGGCTGTTGCGAGTGCCTCGGCCACTCGTTCGGCTATCATTTGACTTAGCATGACGGTGTCAATTCCACCGGTAGCGGCTGGTGGATTCTGCGTTTCGGATCTTCTAACTGGCGCCATAATCTAAAAAGGTAATAGGACAATGACTTTTTCTAGACATAACATGCATGGCACGCACAATACAATTATGAAATGCTCCAGGGTATAATACACAATATATAATGATCTCACAAATTTTGTAACCCATAATATCATTCATAGAATTGTTTGGTAGTACATCATAGTTTGTCATACATAATATAATAAAAGGAAATAAAATGCCAACTAGCTAAGATAAACTTCAAAGCTTAGTGGTCATACAATGATAAGTCAATGGTACAAGATAAATCTAACTAGTGCCCTCACGGCGCTGATGAAGCTCTCTCTCCAACTCTGCTAACCTTCTCTCAACCACGATCTCACGAGCCTGGGAATCCCTAAGTCTAACATCGATATCATAACAAGCGGCTCTAAACCTCTTATCCAAGTCTGCAACAGGGTCCTCCACTGGTGCCTCTAGTCCGCCTGTCTCAACCCATGGCTCTACTCCCCAACGGGTCATCAGGCTCTCGATCTCCTCAAGACGAGCATTCGGCATGGATTCCATCTGATCAAGAACAGTATGAAGCTGTCCTCGTAGACGGGTCACACATACCGTCAACACTGTCTCATCCCTAACTAGACTCTTCTTTGCCAGTGCCTCCAGCTTATCCTGCACCTCATTATACTCTTCACCTAAAGCCTCTACAGCATCCTCCAACCTGTTTAATCGTGTCGTCACACATCCATCTGCTGCCCCAAGCATCACCACCATCGATGTAGCTCTCCTAGGAAGAGGAGTCGTAGCTCTCGGCCCAGTAGAGATACCAGCATCAGTAAGTATCTCCTGGTACACAGCAGGTACAGTCTCTGGTGGTGGTAGTAGTAGTGGTACTTCTGGGACAGGACTCGCAGGTGTGCGGGCTGCATGCCTGCCAGTGGCAGTGAAAGGTATGAGGGGTCGGTAAGGTGAAAGTGGTGGTCGAGCAGCTCTCCCCCGAAGACGTCGTCTCACATAGTAGAAAGGTAGAGTACCAGGTGCTGGAGCAGGAATATCAGTCCTCTCCCCTTCGCCTTCAGATGAAGATGAGGAGATGTGTGCTAGGGAAACCTTAGGAGTAGCAGCATATGCAGTAGGAGGGTCCTCAGTGTCAGTGACCTCCATAGGCTCTCCTTCCCCATATGTGAACTCCATATCATCATCCTCTGTCTCCTCTACCGTCTCATCCCTAGTAACTGATGTCTGACCTGGTGACTGCACCACATCTGCGTCTAAGTCATCCTCTCCTCCGCCTTCTAGGCTAAGTACGTCGTCAGCTGAGGCATCCGGAATACGGATCGGTGAACGATGAACCTCCTCAGTCTCTCTCTCAGTATCATCATCTGAAATCATCTGGTACCACGGATATCCTGATGGTGATCCTCTAGGTAGTCCTACTGATGAACTGATAGTCGACTTTGAACTACGGTTGTAGTACGCTCCTGTAGACGTGGAATCATCAGAAGAAGACATCGCTGTAATCATAAACAAAATAAATGTGTGTAAATATCTTATAAAATTAGTCCGTAAAAAGGGACATTAACATAACATAGCAATCATTGTTGAATCCACATGTATCCCATATAACATAATTCAGATTTTGTTGTTGCACATGTAACCCATGTAAATATACCTCGTATTTGTTAAACCACATGTATCCCATTTATTACTTATCTATGTTCATGTATCTATATATACTTAATACTTACAATCCGTATGATAATCGATTAAACACATAGCAGTTATAGTCTAGAGTTACTAAATGCAACCTAGTTCTCTATAACCATGGCTCTGATACCAATCTGTCACACTCCCAAAATATCAGAGTATAATGGCGACAAGGGAGTGGTGACGTCATGATTATCATACACACACGGTTACAAAGAACGACCTCTAAATGGGACGTTCGGAAAATAGATCACTTGTAATTGATAAAATAAATAGTTTTAACAAAGTGCGGAAGCATAAAACTGGATACAGTTACAAAACATAGTTTTCCCAAATAGTACAAATGATCTTTGTTTCAAAGAAATGACGGCAATGCATGAGACCTCACTTAGCATCTTCCTTCTTAATACCTGAGAAAAACATTGCTAAAGTGTCAACATAAAGTTGGTGAGTTCATAGGTTTAGTTAATTTGAAATGTTTAATGAACCACAAGATTTTCCCAAAAGTGATGACAATATAACAAATACAAAGTCATCCCAAAAGTATTTATTACAGTCTAAGCTCGTGACACCGAAGTATTAACAACACCGGTAGTATAATCATATAAATGTAGCCCAACTAGATGCCTAAACCCACGACATCCTATCTCAGACTCAAATGAAACTGTGCCCGCTTGTCCCCTTGTTGGACAAGACAGACAGGGACGTCAATCCCGATAGATCTATCCATAACATTCGCGCTTACACAAAGTAATTAACGGTTCACGATTCACGGGCCAAAGCAACTGGGTTTTAGTGGGACTTAGACTAATATATAAATCAGTAAATGCACTTGTGTTCATACGTTAAAATCAAGCAATGTCTCACCCCAAAAAGCAGTAAAAATAGTTAAGCATGGGGCTATAAACTCACCTCGTAATTCAGCAAAAAGGACGAAGGTAAAGGTAGCTCGAAAGTACGGTTACGCTAGCCGCGACCTATTTAATTATAAGGATCGCGTTACGACATGAAAATTTATACTAGTAAAAAGACACGACACCCTAGTTGTGCTTGACAATACCTTTCGTTTACGGAAAAATACGACACATAAAAGTCGGTTATTAAACGGTCGAGGTTTACGGGTTAAATAATACCCTTAAGTTACAAATTTCGTTTTTGGGCTTTAAATAAACTCAATACACCAAACTGGCCCAATATAAGCCCATTATACCCACCCATAAACCGGCCCAAGGGTTATAAAACCCGGCCCGGCCCGCTGGCGATATAAACAAGGAACAAAGGGGTAAATACGTGTGTTTATCACACATAACTCAAAAACAGAGAGTTATCTCTCTCTCTCTTCTCTCGAAACACACCCACCGCCCCACTCTCTCTCTCTTTCTAGAATCTGGATCGGATCATCTCCCTCCCATGGCTAATCATGTTTTCAGTTTAACACATCAATCATTTGGGGTGGTTTGTGGTGAATAAATCGCGTGAGATGTGGGGTTTCATCCCCACATCAACCGATTCAGTTTTGATGGTGTTCATCCCCAGGGTTAAAGTGATTCATCCCAATCAAAGATAAGTTGCTCATCCTTATTTTCTTTTAATAAAAATGGTTAATTGATTTTTGTTTTATAAAAGATCTGTGGGTTTAAATAACTTGTATAAACATGCTGAGAACCAAATGGCTCTCGAATTTGATGATAAATAATTTAGGGTTTCGAAATTATTTGGGGGTTTTTCTAAATCTCGTGTTTAATTACAATTAATTAATGTTTTCTTTTATAAAATCATGTTAATTTCAACATATAACGAATTTGTAAAAATTAGGGTTTCAGTCAAAATTGGGGGTTTTTGCATATCTTGTTTCCAGTCAAATTAATTATTAGATTCGTGTTTAGATTGGGTTTAATTAGGGTTTTAATTAATAAAATCAAATTAGGGTTTATATAAATTGGGGGTTTTTATATTCGGTTGATTAATCCAAAATTAAATGGCGTTTTTGGTATATAGAAAGTATTAATTTCATGTTTAAAAAGGTTTTCAGTTTTTAGGGTTTCGAATTGAAAAGGGGGTTTTATACCCGCGGCATGTGTTGGGGTTTTATGATGTTTCTGTAAATTGAAATGATTAAGATATTGGATTATGGTGACACTGAATGGTAAGGGTTTCGGCAGAAAAACAAGGACTTGGTTGTCTTGGTTTGGTTCTCGGTTTGGCCTCGGTTGGGTCTCGGTTTGGGTCTCGGTTTGAGTCTCGGTTGGTCTTGGTTGGGGTCTCGGTTTGGTCTTGGTCGGGGTCTCGGTTTGGTCTTGGTTGGGGTCTCGGTTTGGTTGACAGAAAAATAGGGTCATGGTCATGTTCAAGTAATAATTGTTATAGTTTATCTTTTCAGTTTTTAGCTAAGATAGGACCGTGACAAAGACTAATATATTCAATTTATTTTCGAAGGTTTGGTCAATGACGAGCACAACTAGGATTTCATATAGGAAAAACGAAGAGATGATTTAAAAGACTCACAATTTGGATGCTTAGGTTTCGGGTTGCAGGTGCGGACGAGGAGGATGGATCGGCTTGACACTTTCGGTTTGCAGGTGCGGACGAGAAGGATGGATTGGCTTGACTCTACACTTCACTTTCACCCAGGAATTTGTATTTGAAAACTTGTCCAGGAACTATTGTTGTGATATTTGGACTGTGAATACTTTGTATTTTGTTTGGACATTTGGTAAACTTTGGACAGTATTTAATCTTGTATTATTAGTCTAGGGTTAGTCTCAAACTGAATTTGGTAAGCTTGTGATATACCCAATTTGGGTAAACTTGGCATGTGTGCTGGCTTGTAGTGCTTAGTGGATGAATAAACTATGGGGTTAAATTGTGACTGAAAATGGACACTTGTTAAACAAGTTTTTGAAATAAAGGTGAATAAAAGTTTATAACTTAAATGTTTGTACATGATGCACCAATATACTACTCGGCTCAGGTTTGTCGGGTGTTTAAGTTTAGACTCGAAAACTGAATATACACGACTCGATAACAGCTCGACACACGATCCAAAACAAAGACAATTATGCGAGACTTCACGGGATTAGTAAGTACTTCAAATAGACATACGGCAAAACATAATATGTCTACCAACTTCGTGTATTGCATTCAAACTTAATAGACGCGAAAAAAAACTCGAGATGTTACATATGCTCTCCCTAAAAAGGGCTTTGTCCGCAAAGCAAAATAAATAACGCATTCACGTCGACAACTCGTCGGTAAATAATTAAAGTACTCCTACTATATGAAGAATTTAAGATGAAAATTTGACGGATGTCACAAACGGTTTCGAGGAACTGAGGAAGGCGTTCCGAAGGAATTATGTAACACCCCCAAATTTATACAACTCAGTACAGCGGAAGACTAGTTGGTGTTACGGGATAGCACATTACTCACATCATAGACAACGCATAAAAAATCGCGTCGTTTAATAATAAATCATTTCCATTCATAAATATCAAAGTTACATCGGTCCCAAGTCATTATATTTCATACAAAGTTTTACAAAGTATTTGAATGGAAAATATTGTTTAAGTGCGGGCCATGAATTCTTGTCGTCTTCCCGAGAATTACCTTCAAGTACCTGAGATAAAACATGTTAAAAGAAAGGGTCAGCGATAACGCCGAGTGAATTCATAGAGTTTAATAAAATCCATCAATATTATATCAGTATAAAATTATTACTGAAATTCATTTTATACAAAACCTTTGTAATAGGCCATAAATAGCCAAAGTCATTTGATACAAATCTTCTTCAAAATCATAATATAGTCGTTTGCCTAAAAAAATCATTATACGAATCATTGTCGTTAAAAACACCATACAATACGTTTTGCAACGTTGTATAAATAAAACCGTTATATGATTATGGTTATAAAAGCCTTAAAAATCATTATACGAGCCAATGTCGTAAAAACGCATACAATACGTCTTACGACGTTGTATGAAAATAAAAACCGTTATATGAATATGGTTATGAAAACCAAAACACAAACAAAATATAAATAGTATGACCCTGTATTGCTAGTCAGGCAATACATCGTAATTCGAAGCGTCTAGTATTATTTTGTTAACTTGGATTATTATAAGCCGCATGACATTGTTACCTTACTAAACCAAAACGGGTAGCTAACCCGATACCAATTTTGCCCATCTAAAGTAGCGTGTCGTCACAAAGGTCACGCTATGGAAATCTTCTCATACATAAATTCGCTTACCAATCAATGTTGCACGACGGGGATCAACCGTCAAGGCGCGAACTGGGGTGATCATCCCCAAATAGTACTATTAAATGCATAAGCGTCTACCAAATCCCGGTAGTTCACAATTCATGCTAATGGGACTTTTAGTGACATAACCTAACTTTAATAATCCATTTAATTTCATCTATCGGGTCCTTTAATCATTCATCGGGTCATACAATCGGGTCATTTAATCATTCGGGTCCAAAATCAATAAACAAACAATCGGGACAAATGGTGTCCTATTTTTATAAAACTAACATGTTATCTCCCTCGCGGGTTTATAAAACATTTATAAAAACATTTAAAAGAGTGCGAGGCTATGAACTCACGTTGATATGGGAAGGCGGGTTATCGGCAATTCGGTCGTACGGTACGTGCTTCAATCACAGAAACCTAGACAAATAATACTCGTCTTAGACTCATGTCCAATGACTTTATAAAATAACAATTATGTATACATATGATGATTATATATATATGATGATCAAGTGGGTTTACATATTCTCATTTACTCATTTTTGGGTTATGTGTCGACAACTCTTATACTAGTTTTCTCGTTTTACCTATTCACGTGTTTTAAGTTCAATAAACTTATTACAAGTTCTTTAACTTGTTTTAATCCATTTTGTACTTATATTATCAGTATTTAAACTTTACAAGTTGGGCCCAAATGGGTTAAGCCCAATAAGTTCTTTTTTACAAGTTTTTATCTTATTTAGTCCAGTTATTAGTCCAATATGTTTACTTAGCTTGTTAATGTCCGTATGCCCTATAGTTCGGGTTTTATCGGTTTTTACTTGTTATACATGTTTATATATCAGTATATAAGTTTTATAAAGTTTACATTAGATTGGTCCAACCGTCTAAGTTTTATTTAACAAAAACGTTAATTTTTACGGTAATAGCCGAAAAAGTCTTAAAAATCATGTTTATAGTTTTATATCTTATAAAACATAACAAGTTACCATTTTTATAAAATGTCCACTTATTTATCATTGTACATATTTTTATAAATAAAATTCATGAGTTAGTGGGTTTTAATTATAATTTATACTATTAAAATTTGAGTGCTTATATAATAGTATTATTCTTTAATTTCCAAAAATCTGATTTTTATCTTCACTTTCACCAAAACTGCCATATCTTGAGTTCTACATGGACATAGAAGCTCAAACTTTTATCACATAAACTACATGATATGTGCTACATTTAACTCTTTTATAGCTACTGTTGAATCATCCTTTAAGTATTTTCTAAAAATCGTCCAAAACAGTAACCTCAGATTTATACCTTAAACTTGTTTTGATCATATCTCACTCATTACAATGATTCCATTGCATGGCCAACTCTCACATGTGTAAAAGACTCATAGCTTACTGTATATCAATTCTACTTCATCATTTTATCAGTTCATAACATGTTTCTTTACTGTTTTATACAGCCATGTAAATTAATCAAGATTTTAACCTTGTTTCTTATAGTTTTTCACCTTTTTAATCATATTTATCAACACCAAATCCCCACATAACATTTTTATCATCATATAATCATCATATACATATACAATAGGAAATAAAATACATTTTTACATAATCAAAATAACAAGAAGATGAGGAGGACAATCTTTATACCACCATGATGATGTAGGTTGATCAAAACATGGATTTTGATGGAGAAACTTGTGATGCACCAAGACCATCTTCAAGACCACGATGCTTCATGTACTCCTTGTGGAAAATCAGCCCTAAGACACCATGAAAACTCCTCCATGGATGTTATAATCACCACCATTCAATAGGATTTCAAAGGGACTTCAACATATGTGTAAATAACACATGATTTTGTGGTGGAATCAAGATCAAATTGGATGTTTTTGGGTGAAGTAGGGACGGCATCAAGAGAGGGTGAGAGAGGAAATGTGTGTTGTTTGCATGTATGGAAATGGTAAAAATGAAGTAGCTAATGGTTTAGCTAGTGTTGGTGGTATGTGTTGGTTATACATGTGTCTTAGCTTGTAAGTTAAGCTTGGACACATGGGGGGGTGAGGTGTAGCCATTCTAGCCGTCCCATTTGTGGGGTGGGCAAGTGTAAAACTTGTCCCATCCCACTATTTTACGGGTATTTCTCGATTCTAGTTTCCTCGATTTGCATGCCCTCGGGTCGTTATACGAAAAACGTTTTTTATAAATTATGAATCAATGTCACAAAACGAATCCAATAAAAATTGTCTCATCAAAAACGGAGTTCAAAAACGTAAATACGTAATCCTAAGGTTTCCTGGTTTAGTCGTAAAGGACGTTAAAATAAAATCGTAAGTCCTAGTCCCTTCTCGTAAATTTGTGAGTTAATGAACCAACACAAATTTAAAGCTCCAAAATAATATTCACAGATAAATTTATTTTCTGAAATGTCGGACTGTCACCAAAGACTGTGTATGTAAACGTAAGCACGTAACGTTGAATCCTCCGGTTTACACGTAGTCGATGCTACTTCAAGACGTAAATCCAAATTTCTTCCCAAAAATAAGTGAGTTCATATTGTAACATTAAAATAATATTTTCAAATAATATTTGAGAATAAAATATCAATCATAAATTGACGGATTGTCACAGCATTTACCCCTAAACAAGATCTTTGTCCTCAAAGATCATCTTACTACTCGCTTCTTATAGAGTTAAAGGCATGTGGGTATTTCCTCCATATTCGGTCTTTTCTCACAAGTGTAATCCATTATAATACGCGAGTTTCATCGAACATAACTACGGGAATAAGATCAGGCTTAATGTTGACTTACTTTCTCTATCCATGATGTTCACGGGTTTTTGATGAATTCAACTTTTCGCCGATCTAAGCTCTATTAAGAAGAATTCAGATTTTAACTTGATAGATATTCCATCAAGTTCGATATACGAAACATAATTCACGCAGTCTTTGAAGTCCTAGGGTAGATCCAGCTTATATGCCTTTCAATCCCAACTTTTACATCATCTCAATGGTCCCATACAACGGGGACTTATATCCCATGATTTGTCAGATCATGAATTCATTTTTCCAAGTTTAAAAATTGTGGCATAACTTCGCTACCCATTTGGCACTTCAAGATCTACATTTCACATTCACATAACCTCTTGCCCACTACCGGCAGTCAATAATTAGGTCCTAATTTCAACAATCATTTCAGATCTCGCGGGTCGGGTATTTTGTAAGGTTAGGTTTGCTATCATAGGAAACCTTAAACCTAAAAGACATGTCCAACTCACAGTGGGTGTATGTCGGATGTCTTCATCTCAACTCTTGCTTACAGATGCTCTAATATTTAGATCCTAACAAGATTCAATCTCGATCCTAATACGATGATCATCAATGATAATCTTTCTAAAGAAAAACGATTATACGATCTTATTACCAAAGGTCAATCATTCAAACATAAAATAGCACTTATATTACTTTGTATCGTTACTTTACATCGTCCCTTCGATTTGGGGTGGTACATAGTACTCTCATCAAGGTTCGTTCTTATTGACTTCTGAGCAAATCTCTAGAAATTTGATGCGAAGCAAGGATCTTGATAAAGATGTTTGATACAAGCACACTATGTTTACATAACTCTTTTTGCATTTATCATTAACGGGAATGATATTATCAGATTTGGTCAGTCTGTCGACGATGACCCAAATCGAATCAAATTCAGATGATGACCTTTGCAATAGCTAAACATTTACTAATGTATGAGGCGATGTCTGCCTTCATAATTGCCATCAGTACAACTTCTTCAGACAAAGATACTTTTAGTCATAAATGATATAAATAGAATACTTATACTTACAAAATCCAACATAACTATATCTCACAATTTCCATATTTAGACAATCACAAGTGGTCTTTTAAGTATTTAACGCTATCGGCTTCTCAATTTTAATGTTCCACATTAGCCGCGAACCACTTTTATTATCTATATTATCCTTTTTACAAACTGTTTATTTTTATATCGTTCGGCAATTTATATTGCACCTTCATTATTAAGAAATATATCTTAACTGAATCTTTATACTTTCTATATAATATGTCGGTATCTATATTCACCTCTCATGATGATATAATTATCATGTTCACTGTTCACTCAAATATTCTTTCTATATTATGCGTTAGTAATTACGTTCACTTTCCTGATGAAATAAATATCATAACCGTATTCATTCAAAATTCTTTGTTCATATCTTCTATGTTCTAGTGTCGTCTTTATTATCATTTTTATCCGTTTTACTCAATCCGACGTTTTAAAGCGTCGATAGTTATTATAATTCATTAAATAATAATTATTAAATTTTTATGAAGCGTAAACGTTAAAAGTTTATATTTCTTAGTACGACCAATTATAAAAATGTTCAAAATAAATTTGAATTTAATTAACAAGATTTTTGTTGATTTATCGAAAATATTTAATAAGATTTCGTAAATGTTCGAAAAATCTTTGTTTATACTTTGGTCAAAGTTTTCTTAGTTGAAAAGTAAAAAAAAATTTCGTTTCAAATTCCAAGTTAAGGTTTAAATGGTTTCCTCAATCCTTCTTAGATTGTCTTAAGGTATACACAAACATTTACCCCTAAACAGAAGTTTAGTTAAATGGTTTGTGTATAAGGGAATAGTCCCTTATAAATCCTTTGTTAAAATATTCGTCAAAACATATTTCCATTTCTTTTTGAGAAAAATCCAAAGTCTTAAAAGGGCTCTTAATTTTTGAAGAGTCTATATGCATACATCTTACCATTATTAATCCAACGGTCATTTTATGTAAAGGATTATGTTTTAAATCCCTAAGCGTTAATGGTTCTAATCTTTGAAAAGTCAATATAGCTTCCATTATCTATTAATCACACGGTTAAATCCTGTGAAGGTTCAAGTCTTAAGTCTTATGTTAAATATTCAAGGTACATGTTTTAATTGTTAGGCCAATTCAGGGCAATCTATAATTAATTATTAACTCATTCTTATTCTTATAAACAAACAATTGGTTCTTAATGATCACGAGCATGAATTTATCAAATTACAGCCTACACACGTGATTCATCAAATTTATGAATGCTACATGTGCATTGGTCAATCCAAACGACATCACGTGAAACTCGTAATGTTCATTACAAGAACCGGATGTGGTGATTGGAATAGATAATCTTTTTCGCAGATGCGAATTTGATGATAACCATGCCGTGGATCAAATATTTAAAACATACACTAGAACCTTGTAAATGATCGAACAAATCTTCCATTTCGAGTTATGGATATCGTTTTCGATTGTCAATTTACTCAGTCACGGTAATCTATAAATATAAGGAATGATATCACCATAGCTCTTCATGATGACATGCTTGGTATAATATAATCTTTCTCCGTCAACTCTCTCAGTTGTACGGTAATTCCTTTAATTTAGATGGTGCTAACGTACAGTGCACAAGCCACAAGTGCAGCACCGAGAATATAATCAAATACCAAATTCAACTTGCCTTAATGGCGAAAGTCTAGGTAATTCATTAACAAATACTTACTAAAGTTTCAAATAACATAATTATCTTTTTAATACCTTCATTTTTAAGTTCTTTCTAGATTATAATATCTATGACTAATTCACAACCATTCACGGTATAATTTTAAGTCTAAATACATGATAATCATCCATCAAGAATTATTTAGATCACTTTTGATAATCAACATCTTATCATTTAGGGGAATTCTACTCGAGTTCCCATCAATTAAGACAATGTCGTCATGTCGTAATCAATCAATCCATTATACTGGCACTATCAACTTTCCAGTTTTATTGCCGTCGATAAGATGTGAAGTTCTCAAAAGACTAATAATACTCATAATCCTTCATAAATTCAAGGATATATGGAGACATAACTACTATTAAAAGAGTAAGGTCAACGCATAATCTATGCGAGAGAATTTCAAATCAGATACAGACGAAAACATTTAACGAATATGAATATATCCCATGTTTTCATAATTTGAGTACGCATTTGAAAGCTCCTCGGATCGTTACCCAGGTCATTCAAATGAAATCAAATCATAAGAATTGATAGGAACGTCGATACGTCCAGTCGGGTATCAACATTCGGTAATCAGATACTTTTCCTAAGAATCTCACTACGGGAGAATTGGACAAGAAAGGAATATCAATTGTCAAATAAGACAAATTCCATAGATGAGAAATTTTAACTCAAAAGAATAAATGGTACGGGAACATATGTAGGTGTCCCTAACACTATGTCCCTATTTTTCACTTCTTGCAGATCTCGTAAAATTTTAATCTTTCACAATATTCAAAGAAAATGTAGTGTTTATTCATTAGTTTTATGGTGACTACTAATCAGTCTTGCATAGTCCATTCCAAATTGTATGTAGGCGCGCAACTATATACAATTTCAAGATTAACGATGCAATACTCAGTTCGTCAAAATTTTATCAACATGCTTATAATAAAAACATTTTCATGCTTAATTCTTAGATAAGAATCAAGAATAAATTTACAAGGATTTTCTTTATTATGAAAACAATTAAGTTTCCAAAGCGTTTCATAAACAACTTCATTTTGATATCAATCACTTATAAACCTTACTTTGAATAATCCTTATTGTGATGAAAATTAAATTTTTCTCAAGGCATACTGTTTCATCTTATAAAAAGAATGAGTGATCTGCAAAAGAGTGACGAAGAGTTGTTCACCAAGAACTTAACTACGATATGATAGGAAATGAGCTTAGCCACTTTGTCATGAGGTTCATGACCTCGATGGCACTCAGGAAGAATAATCCACAACGTAACTCAATTCAAGATGAGTACTTGTTCAATGGTTGCATCACTAATGCGAACATTAGGATGAAGCAATAAAGGATAGATAACATCGATACATGTAGAATTTAGCGATTAAAGGTAGTCTTTTCATTAATCACAAACAAGTCAAAATTGTACCGTAACACATTACGTGTCACTATGTCATACAATTCTCAGAACTCATCCTACCAACTGATATCTCAGTTAAGTTAGGGATTTTTAAAAGATACCACAATGAATACTAATCTACAAGAGTCATTAGGTGTTCCACATGTCCCGGAAGATCCATCGGTCTCAATTCAGAAGAAGATTTCTTCAATTTATTTATTGGACACTGGGCATCTTCGTTAGTGGACAATGGTCTAGGAACAACCCTTAACACAAACTAACAATCATTTAAAACCTTATAATTCAATCACAAAACTTAACGACTTCCTCTTAACAATTTTATATTCCATACGGATTAAATTTTACTTTATTCAAGTTTCAACCAACTTACACTCAATTCGATATCCTACTTCATTTTCCAATACTTTCAGCCTTATTTATAAACCTTAAAAGGGCAATAAAGCTTGATATGAACAACACTTAATTCCAATCCTATATCTCTTACAACAACAATTAAAATGAGTCATTAATATAAAATGACTTGATCATTCAACTAGACTTCTCGGAAAGGTATTAGTGGCATGAGGCTTTTGGGTAATGGTTCCAATAACAGCCTCAAGTGCAACATTCACCCTTTCGATTTCAAATCTAAGAATTGGATGACAACGAATCAGATGACATCTTTCCAGGTGATAACGTTTTGTCAAACTCCACTCTATAAGGAAAGATCGTCATGACATCGATATCAGTTTTAATCTCGCCAATTCTTTTTCAATATCACATTCAACTACTATCTACATTTCTACGAATATCAACCATTTGTTGGGATCATAAATATCCACAACTTGGTTTAGATCTAGGATAGCTAGAATTCCTACGAGAATAGCTTCGATTAATTTACTAGGGGAGTTAGGGTTACTTGTGACAATCGACGTCGTATAAATACCTCGTATAAAAATCAAAATAATTATCAAACAATCATGTAATAAAATTACATCATATATATATATAATCCAAGTTATATATATATTAAAATAACACTTCTCAGTCTTGGCCTTGTCGGTAACTCGGGAATTCTTCGGCACCGTTATAGTCAAAAGATTTTTAGACATTTTTAGAAAAATGTTTTTTAGTAAAAAGATTTTGAAAAGTTTTATTCAAAACCTTAGTTTTAAAAATCTTTCGTTCTCTATAACGAGAGCTCTGATACCAAACTGTAACACCCCCAAATTTATACAACTCAGTACAACGGAAGACTAGTTGGTGTTACGGGATAGCACATTACTCACATCATAGACAACGCATAAAAAAATCGCGTCGTTTAATAATAAATCATTTCCATTCATAAATATCAAAGTTACATCGGTCCCAAGTCATTATATTTCATACAAAGTTTTACAAAGTATTTGAATGGAAAATATTGTTTAAGTGCGGGCCATGAATTCTTGTCGTCTTCCCGAGAATTACCTTCAAGTACCTGAGATAAAACATGTTAAAAGAAAGGGTCAGCGATAACGCCGAGTGAATTCATAGAGTTTAATAAAATCCATCAATATAATATCAGTATAAAATTATTACTGAAATTCATTTTATACAAAACCTTTGTAATAGGCCATAAATAGCCAAAGTCATTTGATACAAATCTTCATCAAAATTATAATATAGGCGTTTGCCTAAAAAAATCATTATACGAATCATTGTCGTTAAAAACACCATACAATACGTTTTGCAACGTTGTAAAAATAAAACCGTTATATGATTATGGTTATAAAAGCCTTAAAAATCATTATACGAGCCAATGTCATAAAAACGCATACAATACGTCTTACGACGTTGTATGAAAATAAAAACCGTTATATGAATATGGTTATGAAAACCAAAACACAAACAAAATATCAATAGTATGACCCTGTATTGCTAGTCAGGCAATACATCGTAATTCGAAGCGTCTAGTATTATTTTGTTAACTTGGATTATTATAAGCCGCATGACATTGTTACCTTACTAAACCAAAACGGGTAGCTAACCCGATACCAATTTTGCCCATCTAAAGTAGCGTGTCGTCACAAAGGTCACGCTATGGAAATCTTCTCATGCATAAATTCGCTTACCAATCAATGTGGCACGACGGGGATCAACCGTCAAGGCGCGAACTGGGGTGATCGTCCCCAAATAGTACTATTAAATGCATAAGCGTCTACCAAATCCCGGTAGTTCACAATTCATGCTAATGGGACTTTTAGTGACATAACCTAACTTTAATAATCCGTTTAATTTCATCTATCGGGTCCTTTAATCATTCATCGGGTCATACAATCGGGTCATTTAATCATTCGGGTCCAAAATCAATAAACAAACAATCGGGACAAATGGTGTCTTATTTTTATAAAACTAACATGTTATCTCCCTCGCGGGTTTATAAAACATTTATAAAAACATTTAAAAGAGTGCGAGGCTATGAACTCACGTTGATATGGGAAGGCGGGTTATCGGCAATTCGGTCGTACGGTACGTGCTTCAATCACAGAAACCTAGACAAATAATACTCGTCTTAGACTCATGTTTTAACACCCCCAAATTTACACGCAGCGGAATACATCTTTGGGTGCTAAACAATGATACAACAACACATAATTTATAAAGACCGACTCGAAAAGAGACGTTTTAGATTTATCGTTCCTAAAACATTTGTCAGAGTAGCGTAGTCCCAAGTAATCGTTACCAAAAGATAAGTTAAAACAACATATTAGTTTGTTTTAAAAATGGAACGATAAATAAATCAAAGAGTTTGAACAACAAAAGCAGTGCACAACTTCATTCCCGTGACCTCCAAGCTTCCACTTCTTGATTACCTGAAATACATGTGAGTAAAACAATCAGCAAAAATGCCGAGTGAATCTATAGGTTTATGAAATCAATTTGAACACAAGCAAAGATTATAAGTTTGTGGCATGCTTATAAGCATCAAATAATAATTTGCATCAACAATGATAATTGTATATAGCATAAATTGCAATAAGCTCATGGAACCGAGCCCTTAGACACTCCCATATCAGTCTAATAAGACGAGAGATTTATTAATTGTCGGTTACCTCCAGATTATTGGTACATTGCCGTATACCTGACTTCTCAATACAATATGTTCAAACAGTGTGGAGGTCGGGCCTAAGCTTCTATGACAAGTCCACAAAAACTGAACCGGGGCGGCTTCCCCCATAGATCTATTAATTGTACTAGCGGTTAACCCATCATAGGTTAATTAACGGTCCATAATTGAGGCTTTAACAAAGGCAATCACTTAATGCAATTTAAAGGCAACCACGGGTCCATTCATAGAGGGACAAAGCATACCATAAAAATCTTGTGTTCTAAGTTTATAAAAACATGTATTCCCCCTCGCGGGTTTAAAATCATTTAATAACTAGTATAAAGCGAGGCTATAGACTCACCTTAGTACTTATAGTAGTTGAAGACGATCGCCGACGATAGTAGATGCCCGAAAAATACGACAACCGCAACCTAGCAAATAAGGTGCGTACATTAATAATAGACTCGAGAAATAAATGATACTTAATAAAATCAAACTCAAGTATAAAATCACGACAACTCGAGAGAAAACGATGCAAGTGGTTCTATTATACTCTCCTATATATTCATTTTATTATTATATGCCTTTAATAAAAATCTGTCGGAACATACCGAATGTCCAAGCCGTTTTCCCATACTTAAACATGTCAAATTTTTATGATACTGGTCAGAGAACTTACTTACTATATATAGAAAGTCCTCTCAAAAGCCCATTAAAAGATTTTACTTCTAAAGTTCCCTGCCCGACTCATTTTTGAATCACAAAATCCGGACAGTTTAGCGACCTTGACTTACGAAACCATTTTGACCATTCTAAACAACTCCATTTGTAAAACCGCCACTTGATTCTAAAAATAGACTCAAAATACTAAACTTGGAGCCTGAGAACAGCCCTTGAATCATTTTGAAACTCATTTTATAGTCCCCGAGATTCGATCCAAATATCGACAACAATTTTCGGATTGTGTCGACACTCGCCTCCCGGTACACGAAAATCAAACTAGTGTATCTTCCACCTCGTTTGGAGTTGGAAGGCCTACTTTATATGAAATCGAAGCTAACGAAATTCTCTACAACCCTATCCAATTAGTTAAGTGACTATCAAACAGTAAGACTCCCAAAAACGGCCTCAAACCTACTGCCCAAAATCACCTTTCAAAATCTCCCACAAAATCATGTTTTTGCTCAATTCTAACAATTTTCCTCATCATCCTACACCCCTAATATCATCATGAACCAAATCCCTAACACTTGCATCATCATCAAAATCAAAAACCCAAAAATTAAAAATCAACTTTTTAATAAAAACATAGCATGAAAATCTTTTGATCATCACTACTAACACATGCATACAACAAATTTGGATCAAACATAACCAACTTTTCTTGAAAAATTTATATGGTTGCATGTATGAAAATTTTATACCATATTGTAGCCCTTTGAAAATGGAGGATGGGACTTGTTTTAGTTTCTCTTGGATCAAGCTAGAAAAATTTTGATCATGGTGTTTTTTGTGTTAATGGTGGATGGCTAAAACAAAGGGAGAAGAAGAAGTTGGTTGATGTTTTTGTTAAATGAATTTATTAAAAGAAAAGTGTTAGTGGAAGTGTTAGTTATGGTGTGGAGTTAGGGTAGTTTTTGCCAATTTGTGATAGTTTTGGTCCAAAATGTAAATATTAGTTAAAAAGCGGGAAATGACTAAAAGTCAATTTTATAAATATTTACGGGACTCGGGTTTCGTAAAAATACTTAAAAGTTTAAACGCACACAAAAAATAATAATATAACGACTCGATACGTAATTAAAACGATATCGTCGAAAATATTAAATATCGAAACGATTGATAATAAAATATAAAATTTTAGGCATCCGTCGGTATCGCGATCACTAGTAGTCCTCGTTACTCGTCAAAATATTAAAATATAATATTTAATATCGGTTTCAACTTAAACCGTTAAACATAATAATATTTAACGTTATAAAATACTTCAAAATAATTGAAAGTAGAATTAAATTATGACCTTATTTTTACGGGTTTTACATCCTCACCACCTTAAGGGAGCGACGTCCCGGCGCTCAACTCGCCTAATACACGAGTTGTTCACTACCCGGAAGGATGACGACATTCCTTAATAAGAAGTCCTTACGTTCCCACGTGAATCTCGATCCACGATCTCCACTGGTTCTTTTACAAAACGCAACTTGTCGTCAAGTGGTATCTCACCAAAAAGGAATAAATAAATTCTTATCCACCAGTCACCCGTCAAGCTCGACACATGAAAATTTTATGAATCACACGAAGCTCATTCGACGACACGAATAGATGACAGGATTTTCGGGTAAGTCTAGTTAAAAGGAAGGTTGCAAACTAAAGGATATCCATCGGCCGGATAGCCATGGACACACATCGAAAGAACTAACAAGAAAGACATTTTCGTCATCGAAGGGTGCTCACACGCGGGTCCTCGCTCAAAAGATAATACAAAGACACCATCTCACTTTCGCCAACGCGCATTAAAGTCTCAATAAACATCGTCGTTGAAAGTCAAAAAGATATTACATAATATATGTTCTACATGATCGGACGTCATCGGATGATGCCGTCTCAAGTTCTCACAACTTACGATCATTTGACTAGATCACATACCACATAAGTACATAAAAATAAAAGGTTGAACAATAACATCAAGTATAGATTTCCATCGTTAATCATCGAGAAAACCTTGAACGAACCCTTGATAATAACCACTTGATCACAAGAGTCTTTCCACTTGCGGTGTCGGCTTCAACATGCTCCTCGAGGTTGTAACGAATTTATTAACTCCATTCATTAAGAGATTCGGTCCTCAATCATTCCACAAGTACACGCATAAATCCTGGTGACACTTATCGTTTCTTCTTATACACTGCTTCCCGAGATTCATTTTAAACTCAAAATAAAATAGTGATCTTCAGTACGAGGAACAGAACGAGATAAAAATAAATTCAATAAACGCATAAACGGACAAGATGTGGTAAAATGATTTAAGGTTGACGATCGACGAGGGATCTCGACTCACGTAACCGTAAAACATAATAATTCATAATACTAGAAAAATGAGAGCGAAGAATGAATTAAATATTAACATTAAAGTAGCATTTGTCACAATTATCCGTCCCGGATTTGGTATTACATTAAAACTCAGTTGAGGTATTTTCTTGATAAGGATGATATATCAAAAATAGAAGTTAAATAGCTTCAAAAAATTTATTTTGGTTGTCTTAAGAAACTTTGAAAGAATGACATGAATTTATTAATTAAACTCATATTGATGGTTACAATTAGAAAATATAATTTCCAAATTAAATCATTATCGGGAATATAAATTAAACCGATAATTTCATTACATTAAAGTAAAGTATGATAAGTCAATTACTTTCAAAGATAAAAACATAATTTCAATTTAAACATTAGTTTTAGTTATACAAAATATGATGTATAAATTTGACCTTTTACATATGATGGTTATTTTGATAACTGAGAATCATTGGAAAAATGTATAAAAGTTCCATAAAAATTTTATAATACCTTGTAGGAATACATAAAGGTGTTTATCATTCCAAAATAAATATAGGATATATTCGGGTTTCGAAAGGTGACAAGATAACAACGAATACGAATGGAAATAATAGTCAACAATTAGTACGAAATCAACGGTACAAAAGAGAACGAAGCAAATGTCGTATGAATTCTTAAAGAGAATAATAAAATAAAGGCGTTGATGGTATGACAATAAGAAATAATAGATTAAACAAGTTGTCAATTTCGTTAGTGCGGTCAATGGTTCACCAACATCAGCTCGTTAACTTAGCGGTGGTCGATACATGATCGGAAATAAAATCCATACAAAATTTTTAATAAAATAAAATTCCTAATAATCACTTGTAATTAAAACAAATCAAATGAACGATGTTAGTGTTTAAAGAGAGAAGTCAAAGCACGGTTCACAAGAGTGGATTTCGAGACAGACGAGAGTGACGGACGTCATCCCGGATATACGGAAATCACTCTAGTGATAATTCATTATTCACGTGCGGAGACATTCCAAAGATCTACCCAGTCGCATAAAGAAGATTGGACGAGAAGGAAGGATAAAACATCGAGACTTTCAAGTCATTTATCAACAGTCAGTAATTAGACGAACGGTCAAAAGAAATCAGTTATAAGACAAAATGAAGTAACAAGTGGAAAAACGATTGTCGAGTAAAAACGTATTCGTAAGCGCGTAATTCGTTCAAGAAAAGGTAAGAAAACATATGCGGATGCATAGAAATTGCGCTACTTGCATAATTATAAAGGTTTTCAAAACTTCTTTTCACTTTATTTCATTTTATTTATCTTTATCATAAATACAAGTAAAAAGTTGATTATTATCAAGATTTTTAAGTTGACTACTATTCAGCGTAGCATGGCTCCTTCTAAATTAGACATAGGTGATCAGGCCATGTATAATTTAGGAATAGCAATGCAGTGCTCAATTTCGTCGAAAAGTATTACGTTTCTTATGTTTATATATAAACCATGCCATTTGTAAAATGGAATTTAAAAATAGTTTATAAATTTATAGGATACAAGTAATTTGTGAGATACTTAATAAGAAACTTTTAATCTTACGAAAAGTATTTTATAAGACCAAAGTAAAAATAATTGGTGAAAATAATCGTAAAACAATATCAGATTTATTTATAATATGACATTATGACAACGTATAAAGTAGTCAAAGTTTTGCAAAAAGTGGCAAATAGTAGCTCATAAAACAACCAATGAAATGGTTACAAGTTGTTAAGTTTTCAAATGGTTATAAGGTCTAGACGAAAACGTCATGAGATACGCGATAAGAATGTTAACGAAGAATGTGAAGGCAAAACTTCAAAACTCCACTCAAATCAATGGAAGGTTAGAAGAAAACGAAAAAAAAATGACATCGAATGACAAATGAGTCATATATATGAAAAGAATAAAACAATCGACATGTGTATTCTTTGTAAGATACTCGACACAACATGCTTTTAAGAAAGTATGTTATTCGTTTTTAAATTACACCATTAATCCGGTAATTGCTAATCCTGTACTGTTTTTATTTTTAAACATTTTCACATGCAACTAGTATTCGTTAGTTGTAAAATAATATTTGTTAAAATTTTACGATCTCAAATGAAATCAAAACAACTTAGAAACATTTAAAACTCATGTTCTGAATTTTCTATCAGATTTAACTTTTAAATATGAGCCGATTAATTGACCCGATAAACGACATCTCCAAGACTCATAGTCTAAATCATTTTGATGCAAAACGACGTTTCAGACGTCTTTCTAGTTTTACCTGAGACATGAAAACCAATGTAAAATGACCAAAATACCCCTGCAAGTTCTGTGCAGGTTTGACTGTTTTATTTTAAAACGCAGGTTTTGCTTTTATGTTTTGACCTGTTTGTACTGCGCCTGCAGTTTCTCAATTAAATATATTTTTCGACACTTCCTGACCACTCAAAATATATATATACACATGTCTTGTGGATTTTACAACAACGAAAAATAAATCTCAATATGAGCATTAAATAAAAATATAGTATAATAAATGACAAAAGATGCTTCAAGGTATCCAACACAAAATTTAGGAAGCAAAACGGTGAATGACGTTCATAATTTAAGTTTCAAGGTGCAATGTAGGCAAACCTCCTTGGTGCCACGATTCTCCAAAAACACCAAAACATAACGAGAAAAGAATGGAACATTAACATGCTACACTCCGGGAGCGAGAAGGTTAATGAAAAACAAATGATACAATTTTATATAAGTAAAATCGTATTCCAATTCTAGTGCCATAATCTAGACGATGATTTATAAAATAACGATGACGTTACCGAGATATAAGCGAACAATACACTTCGGAGTCGATACATATAAATGTCAACGAATTAAATCTTCGCATGCCGTGTAAAACGGTGATAATAATCAACAAAATATTATGAAAAACCATGATATTATTCAACACGGTTATAGGAAATGTTTCAAAATGTGTGACTCACACGATAGCGGTTAGTCTATTCCAAAGACACATTGAGCTACACAATGGTCTAGAAATTACGTTTCAAGACGTCTAAACACAAACAGTCGGAAGACGATTTGGATATCTATATAGATATCACAAAGGGTTAAACAATGAAAGTAACGCGCGTAAATGAAGGTATGTAAGGTCATAAAATATAAAATTTTTGCAATAAAAGCAATTTAAATACTTCAAAAATAAATACAGAAAGATCATGAAATTCATTGTATTTATTTAAGTTAATCATTAATAAATGATAAACTTTTATTGAAAAGTTTAACGACATAAATATATATCGATAAAGGGATCCTAGATATAAATATATATCCATAAGTGGATCATAGTATTTATTTATAAATACTTGCCAATAAGGTATACGTAATAACGTATACTAAAATTGTAATCTCAGAAGTAGCTTGAACCTGAAGACACGCGAAGTCCGGTGCACATGACTCTTTGAAAAATAAAAACTGACAGTTATAGTTTAGGTTTTTAAAATAAAGACCTAGTTCTCTATAACTCATGGCTCTGGTACCAATCTTTAACACCCCCAAATTTACACGCAGCGGAATACATCTTTGGGTGTTAAACAATGATACAACAACACATAATTTATAAAGACCGACTCGAAAAGAGACGTTTTAGATTTATCGTTCCTAAAACATTTGTCAAAGTAGCGTAGTCCCAAGTAATCGTTACCAAAAGATAAGTTAAAACAACATATTAGTTTGTTTTAAAAATGGAACGATAAATAAATCAAAGAGTTTGAACAACAAAAGCAGTGCACAACTTCATTCCCGTGACCTCCAAGCTTCCACTTCTTGATTACCTGAAATACATGTGAGTAAAACAATCAGCAAAAATGCCGAGTGAATCTATAGGTTTATGAAATCAATTTGAACACAAGCAAAGATTATAAGTTTGTGGCATGCTTATAAGCATCAAATAATAATTTGCATCAACAATGATAATTGTATATATCATAAATTGCAATAAGCTCATGGAACCGAGCCCTTAGACACTCCCATATCAGTCTAATAAGACGAGAGATTTATTAATTGTCGGTTACCTCCAGATTATTGGTACATTGCCGTATACGTGACTTCTTAATACAATATGTTCAAACAGTGTGGAGGTCGGGCCTAAGCTTCTATGACAAGTCCATAAAAACTGAACCGGGGCGGCTTCCCCCATAGATCTATTAATTGTACTAGCGGTTAACCCATCATAGGTTAATTAACGGTCCATAATTGAGGCTTTAACAAAGGCAATCACTTAATGCAATTTAAAGGCAACCACGGGTCCATTCATAGAGGGACAAAGCATACCATAAAAATCTTGTGTTCTAAGTTTATAAAAACATGTATTCCCCCTCGCGGGTTTAAAATCATTTAATAACTAGTATAAAGCGAGGCTATAGACTCACCTTAGTACTTATAGTAGTTGAAGACGATCGCCGACGATAGTAGATGCCCGAAAAACACGACAACCGCAACCTAGCAAATAAGGTGCGTACATTAATAATAGACTCGAGAAATAAATGATACTTAATAAAATCAAACTCAAGTATAAAATCACGACAACTCGAGAGAAAACGATGCAAGTGGTTCTATTATACTCTCATATATATTCATTTTATTATTATATGCCTTTAATAAAAATCTGCCGGAACATACCGAATGTCCAAGCCGTTTTCCCATACTTAAACATATCAAATTTTTATGATACTGGTCAGAGAACTTACTTACTATATATAGAAAGTCCTCTCAAAAGCCCATTAAAAGATTTTACTTCTAAAGTTCCCTGCCCGACTCATTTTTGAATCACAAAATCCGGACAGTTTAGCGACCTTGACTTACGAAACCATTTTGACCATTCTAAACAACTCCATTTGTAAAACCGCCACTTGATTCTAAAAATAGACTCAAAATACTAAACTTGGAGCCTGAGAACAGCCCTTGAATCATTTTGAAACTCATTTTATAGTCCCCGAGATTCGATCCAAATATCGACAACAATTTTCGGATTGTGTCGACACTCGCCTCCCGGTACACGAAAATCAAACTAGTGTATCTTCCACCTCGTTTGGAGTTGGAAGGCCTACTTTATATGAAATCGAAGCTAACAAAATTCTCTATAACCCTATCCAATTAGTTAAGTGACTATCAAACAGTAAGACCCCCAAAAACGGCCTCAAACCTACTGCCCAAAATCACCTTTCAAAATCTCCCACAAAATCATGTTTTTGCTCAATTCTAACAATTTTCCTCATCATCCTACACGCCTAATATCATCATGAACCAAATCCCTAACACTTGCATCATCATCAAAATCAAAAACCCAAAAATTAAAAATCAACTTTTTAATAAAAACATAGCATGAAAATCTTTTGATCATCACTACTAACACATGCATACAACAAATTTGGATCAAACATAACCAACTTTTCTTGAAAAATTTATATGGTTGCATGTATGAAAATTTTATACCATATTGTAGCCCTTTGAAAATGGAGGATGGGACTTGTTTTAGTTTCTCTTGGATCAAGCTAGAAAAATTTTGATCATGGTGTTTTTTGTGTTAATGGTGGATGGCTAAAACAAAGGGAGAAGAAGAAGTTGGTTGATGTTTTTGTTAAATGAATTTATTAAAAGAAAAGTGTTAGTGGAAGTGTTAGTTATAGTGTGGAGTTAGGGTAGTTTTTGCCAATTTGTGATAGTTTTGGTCCAAAATGTAAATATTAGTTAAAAAGCGGGAAATGACTAAAAGTCAATTTTACAAATATTTACCGGACTTGGGTTTCGTAAAAATACTTAAAAGTTTAAACGCACACAAAAAATAATAATATAACGACTCGATACGTAATTAAAACGATATCGTCGAAAATATTAAATATCGAAACGATTGATAGTAAAATATAAAATTTTAGGCATCCGTCGGTATCGCGATTACTAGTAGTCCTCGTTACTCGTCAAAATATTAAAATATAATATTTAATATCGGTTTCAACTTAAACCGTTAAACATAATAATATTTAACGTTATAAAATACTTCAAAATAATTGAAAGTATAATTAAATTATGACCTTATTTTTACGGGTTTTACACATGTCCAATGACTTTATAAAATAACAATTATGTATACATATGATGATTATATATATATGATGATCAAGTGGGTTTACATATTCTCATTTACTCATTTTTGGGTTATGTGTCGACAACTCTTATACTAGTTTTCTCGTTTTACCTATTCACGTGTTTTAAGTTCAATAAACTTATTACAAGTTCTTTAACTTGTTTTAATCCATTTTGTACTTATATTATCAGTATTTAAACTTTACAAGTTGGGCCCAAATGGGTTAAGCCCAATAAGTTCTTTTTTACAAGTTTTTATCTTATTTAGTCCAGTTATTAGTCCAATATGTTTACTTAGCTTGTTAATGTCCGTATGCCCTATAGTTCGGGTTTTATCGGTTTTTACTTGTTATACATGTTTATATATCAGTATATAAGTTTTATAAAGTTTACATTAGACGGGTCCAACCGTCTAAGTTTTATTTAACAAAAACGTTAATTTTTACGGTAATAGCCGAAAAAGTCGTAAAAATCATGTTTATAGTTTTTTATCTTATAAAACATAACAAGTTACCATTTTTATAAAATGTCCACTTATTTATCATTGTACATATTTTTATAAATAAAATTCATGAGTTAGTGGGTTTTAATTATAGTTTATACTATTAAAATTTGAGTGCTTATATAATAGTATTATTCTTTAATTTCCAAAAATCTGATTTTTATCTTCACTTTCACCAA
The DNA here is from genome assembly GCA_025667525.1 of Glebionis coronaria. Classification (NCBI taxonomy): domain Eukaryota; kingdom Viridiplantae; phylum Streptophyta; class Magnoliopsida; order Asterales; family Asteraceae; genus Glebionis; species Glebionis coronaria. Next base: position 532,039,278 of record CM046880.1, read on the forward strand.
AACTGCCATATCTTGAGTTCTACATGGAGATAGAAGCTCAAATTTTTATCACATAAACTACATGATATGTGCTACATTTAACTCTTCTATAGCTACTGTTGAATCATCCTTTAAGTATTTTCTAAAAATCGTCCAAAACAGTAACCTCAGATTTATACCTTAAACTTGTTTTGATCATATCTCACTCATTACAATGATTCCATTGCATGGCCAACTCTCACATGTGTATAAGACTCATAGCTTACTGTATATCAGTTCTACTTCATCATTTTATCAGTTCATAACATGTTTCTTTACTGTTTTATACAGCCATGTAAATTAATCAAGATTTTAACCTTGTTTCTTATAGTTTTTCACCTTTTTAATCATATTTATCAACACCAAATCCCCACATAACATTTTTATCATCATATAATCATCATATACATATACAATAGGAAATAAAATACATTTTTACATAATCAAAATAACAAGAAGATGAGGAGGACAATCTTTATACCACCATGATGATGTAGGTTGATCAAAACATGGATTTTGATGGAGAAACTTGTGATGCACCAAGACCATCTTCAAGACCACCATGCTTCATGTACTCTTTGTGGAAAATCAGTCCTAAGACACCATGAAAACTTCTCCATGGATGTTATAATCACCACTATTCAATAGGGTTTCAAAGGGACTTCAACATATGTGTAAATAACACATGATTTTGTGGTGGAATCAAGATCAAATTGGGTGTTTTTGGGTGAAGTAGGGACGGCATCAAGAGAGGGTGAGAGAGGAAATGTGTGTTGTTTGCATGTATGGAAATGGTAAAAATGAAGTAGCTAATGGTTTAGCTAGTGTTGGTGGTATGTGTTGGTTATACATGTGTCTTAGCTTGTAAGTTAAGCTTGGACACATGGGGGGTGAGGTGTAGCCATTCTAGCCGTCCCATTTGTGGGGTGGGCAAGTGTAAAACTTGTCCCATCCCACTATTTTACGGGTATTTCTTGATTCTAGTTTCCTCGATTTGCGTGCCCTCGGGTCGTTTTACGAAAAACGTTTTTATAAATTATGAATCAATGTCACAAAACGAATCCAATAAAAATTGTCTCATCAAAAACGGAGTTCAAAAACGTAAATACGTAATCCTAAGGTTTCCTGGTTTAGTCGTAAAGGACGTTAAAATAAAATCGTAAGTCCTAGTCCCTTCTCGTAAATTTGTGAGTTTATGAACCAACACAAATTTAAAGCTCCAAAATAATATTCACAGATAAATTTATTTCTGAAATGTCGGACTGTCACCAAAGACGGTGTATGTAAACGTAAGCACGTAACGTTGAATCCTCCGGTTTAGACGTAGTCGATGCTACTTCTAGACGTAAATCCAAATTTCTTCCCAAAAATAAGTGAGTTCATATTGTAACATTAAAATAATATTTTCAAATAATATTTGAGAATAAAATATCAATCGTAAATTGACGGATTGTCACAAATTATGTCTAGCAAAATAAGTGAGACAAGAGCCATGTGTCACTCGCGAGGTGAAGCAGAGGGATAATGAAAGTCTGGAAGATTTTATGGAGCGCTTCAAATCTGAGTGCAACCAGATCAAGGAGTGCCTAGAGATCTTGAAGATTCCAGGATTCCTTGCAGGCATCACTAATCTATACCTAATAAGAAAACTAAACGATAGGACCTCAGAAACATTTGACGGAGTGATGAAGAGTGTCCGCGCGTTTATTCAAGTAGAAGCAGCAGCAGCAGATAGCCGACAAGCAGCCTCGAATTTCAAATTCCAAGATCGATCGAGGAAGCAGCCGTATGGCCAGAACATTAGCCGTACCTTGGACTTCCGCAGTACAGCAAAGCCTACGCGCAATAACAACAGTAAATTCACCCCATTGCAAAAAAGCACTAGATAGATATTCCACTCCGAAGGCATGAATTTCCCGAAGCCCAGCCCAATGATCGGTCCAGCAGACAAAAGGGACAACAACAAGCACTGTGAGTATCACAATGATAAGGGACACGCTACGGATGAGTGTATTCAATTTAATAGGCACATTGAGAGTCTTGTTAAGGATGGTAAACTGAACCACCTCATACGGGACTGGAGAAAGGGATTGAGGCAAAGAAGAATGAAGTTAAAAAACCAAAGGAAAAACCAATAACCATCTACATGGTACAAAAGGGGAAGTCACACACGCAGAAAAGAACGATACAAGAGTTCTCACACGACAAGGAGATATATTCCCCGTTCTTACTGATATGGATTACAGGATAGGTTCACTATCGATCAGTATGGCGCTTGGTGTAAGTTTATGGACTTATATTTAATAGTCGTGTGATAGGATCGAACTCAAGATTATGAGATTGCACACAATACGTAAAGAGTTAATATAATTAATAAATATATATATATATATATTGTATTTATTAATTTATTTAATAAATATATTTATGTATTTATTAATTTAACCGAGCAAGTAACTATATAACCTTAACGGTTGTTAAATAATTAATAGTTAAGTTATAATGAGCGTTAAATAAATATATAGTATACATAAACAAAAGGAAAGAAGTTTGGAAGTTTCCGGAACACCCTAAGGGGTGTTTAGTCGGTCGAATTATGGGCTCCAGGGGGGGGGGGGGGGGGGGGAGGGGCATTTGTTGACTTTTTTTTATCTTGGGCTACAAGGGTTGAGGCCTATAAATACACCTCCTTATCCCTCATAATTCACAACCCAATAATCTCTTCCCCTCTCTTTCTTTTGGGTCGATCGCAAGGCTACACCACAAAGGGTGTTTGGTTGGTTTTATTGGTTGATCGATTGTATACGTAATCTAGTCCTAGTCCCTCTCTAGGGTTGTTGGGTGGATTAATTACAAGCGTTGTAGCTCGGTTTTCACGTGCTAGAATCACGGTTAGCTTGTTGTATTACGTGTGTACAAGAACGTAATATAGTCTTATCTTAGACTATATCTTGGTATATACGGTTTAAACCCGAATCGATGATTTGTTCTTCGTCATGTGGAATTGCTTTAGCGTAAAGGTATATAACCCTAATTCGATTAATTATAATTGTGTTATTATTATTATCTTGTTAAATCGCTTCCGCTATATGTGCTTTGATCTCGTTTAGGGTTTTATATAATTGTTATGATACTAATAAACTTTCAGTGGCATCGAGAGCTGTTTTAACATGTTATAATTATCGAAAATCTAAAGTTTTTTTAACTATAATTGTTTTGAGTTAAAATTACATGTTTTTTAGGTTTTCCATAAAATTAGGGTTTTGTTTTTATTAAAATTAGGGTTTTTACTCTATTTTTAATAAAAAAAATGAATTGTTTTGAAACCCTAAATTACATGTGGGATAATTTTAGATTATATTGCATGATTAATTGTTATGTCATGTATGGTTATGATTCGTCGAGATTTAATTGTTAAGATTTGTGGGGATTCCATTATTACGTGCATGTTTTCATGGATCGTAAAATTATATGTTTATATGATTTTATGTGCTACGTGATTATTTGATTCGATAAATCTAGAATTAGGGAAGACTTTTATATAGAGATATAAAGACCTAGATTTGATGATTATTGAATAAATTGTATGCATGTGGCTATTTGATTTATTTGTTGCACATATAAATTGTTATTATATGTTTATGATATAGTTTTTTTTACTTGTTTATATATAAAATTGTTGAATTGTTGTAAACAAGGGTTTTTTTGAAAAGAAATAATATGGACTAAATCATTATTAAAAATAATGATTTGGTAAGAGATTTAAATTACATAAGACTACGTTGATTGGTGAATTGAACTAATAATCTAACGGCCTACTCAATTTGACAAACTATAAAGTGGGTATAATGCACCGCTGGTCATGTACCCGGTTAAGGAAGGAGGTGTTATGCCATTAGTTGCTGACCAAATTCCCGGCTTGCCTGTGCGTCAGATTGGAATTACCTACGACTATTAATTGAATTGTACCTTAAGGGTGATTTACCACAAATTCACATCCGAACCACAATGAATAAGGGTATTGCTTTGTGCGTAGCCGAGTTCTAGCAAAGTACGATGTGATGAGTTGTGGGTAAATTCTTTAATTGGTTTAACCAATACCGCGACATAGTTTGTGAAGAAATTTAATCTCATGAATAAGTTTACTAAATGTTTTATTAAACTTATGATATGGAGATTGTAGGCATGCTTCTTCATACGTAGATTTTGACATCAAAATTCATACCCTTAAAATTTAAGTCGAATGCTCCTAATTGACGAACACTTGAAATTACTTCGTCATCAAATGAGATTTTAGATGATGTTGTGATGGAGAGAAAACCATTTGTCGAATGAGAATTCTGATGATGGTTTTACGTTACTCAGATTAGACGACTTAATTAAGTTACTCAGTGAGATCTGGAAACTTAATGCATTCAAAAGGGATTACAATGCAAAACGGTTTTTGGCAATCTAAATCCCTTAAATATCTAGAAATTGAAAATTGTTTGTCAATTGAATTGTTCGACAAGTCGCTGTATTGAGTACATTCATTACTAGCAGATCAACTGATGTAATGGATCTATGTCAATATAGTTCTAGAATTCAAGGAAAATAATATGGTTTTAATACCAGGGTAATTTTATTTTCTTAAAAGTATTTTGTTATCGAAACTACTAAAATTTGAACTTATTTATGTAGAAATGGCTCAACCCACCAATAACATGATAAGTTCTGCATTCAAAGCTTTCTTTGAACGACCTGAACTTACCGGCCCAAACTTCAATGATTGGTACCGCTCGCTAAGAATTGTCTTGAGAGCAGCGGGTACTATCGATATCTTGACTACTCCCTATCCGGAGGATCTTGCTGAAGGAGCATCTGATGCGCAAAGGATTGAACACACTGATAATATTAATAAGCACTCTGAGGTGGCTTGCTTAATGCTAGGAAAAATGGCTTCGGCACTTCAACAGAAGTATGAGCTATTTTCTCCGAAGCGAATGCTTGATGAGCTCAAGGCTATGTTCGAAAAGCCGCAAGCTGTGGAGATCTACGACTTAGTAGATGCTTTGCATAGCTGCAAGCAAGCTCCGGGAAAGTCTGTAAGTGCCCATTATTTGGATATGAGGGGTTATATGAAACAGCTCATTGCACTAGGACAACCCTATGATCATAATATGGCTATCAACTTGATCAATAGGTCCCTTAACAAGGACTTCAATGATTTTGTTAGAAACTATAATATGCATTGCACGGGAAGACAGTTAATGATTTGCATGCAATGCTCATTGACTATGAAAAGGGGTTGAAAGACAAGGCATATACCGCTACGCCTTTTGTATTAACCATACAAAAGGGTAGAGTGAGTAAGCCAAAACCGCAAACAACCAAGAAGAAAGGCAAAGGCAAGGATAATAATGGCAAACAAGTTGTGACTTATTCGAAACCCAAGCAGAACTTTTCTAAGAGGAGTCAATCTCAAAAGGATGAGACTTGTCACCGTTGCAAGGCAAGTGGTCACTGGAAGAGGAATTGCCCTCTCTACCTCGAAGAATTGCGAGAAATAAAGAAGAATTCTGAGCAGAGCGCTACAGCTTCAAGTACTTTATTTATGATTGAATTGTTCAATTTAACATACAAATTAAATTCCTGTGTATATGATACGGGATGTGGTATTAACATTTGTAATACCCTGCAGGGATTTGATTTGGAAAGGAAACTTTCCTATGGGGAACAATATATACAAGTGGGCAATGGCGCACAAGCGGCGGTTGAAGCTATAGGAACTTTTGATCTAGTTTTACCTTCAGGTTTAGTAGTGAGATTAAATGATTGTCATTATGTACCTACAATTTTTAGAGTGTTATTTCCTTTTCTTGTTTGTTAAATAATGGATTCGTTCACACGATTGATAAGAATGGAATTTTTGTTTGGAAAAATGGTATTTTCTATTTTAATGCAATTTCTGTGAATGGTGTGTTTGAATTAGACATGCATGATAATGAATCCAAGAACAATAAATCGGTATTTAGCATGAGTACGAAGAGAAATTTTGACAAGAACTCTTCTTATCTTTGGCATTGTAGACTTGCCCATATTGGGAAGACTCGTATACAAAAGCTTCAACGTGAAGGTCTTTTGGAAAATATCAATGATGAATCATTTGATAAATGTGAGTCTTGTATCTCTGGAAAGATGACCAAGAAACCTTTTAATATCAATATTGAAAGAGCTACTGATCTACTAGGACTTATACATACTAATGTGTGTGGACCACTTAGACATACGTCAAGGAAAGGTGCTAGCTACTTCTTAACATTTACGGATGATTATAGCTGTTATGGTTATGTTTATTTACTTAAGCATAAACATGAGTTATTTGAAATATTCAAAGTGTTTAAAGCAGAAGTAGAACTGCAATTAGGGAAGAAGATTAAAGCTCTTCATTCTGATAGAGGTGGTGAATATTTAAGTCAAGAGTTTATAGATTATCTAAGTGAGAATGGAATTGTTCAGCATCTTAATTCTCCCTATACACTACAATAAAATGGTGTATCCGAAAGGAGAAATTGTACACTATTGGATATGGTACGATCTATGTTTAATCTTACAACTTTACCTTTATCCTTTTGGGATTATGCTCTAGAATCGATTGTTCGCATATTAAATATGGTTTCCACAAAGAAGGTCGATAAGACACCATATGAACTATGGCATGGCAAGAAGCCATATGTGTGTTATTCAAAGGTCTGGGGTTGCGAGGCGTATGTGAAACGTAACTCGGCTGACAAACTCCAACAACGATCTGTAAAATGTAACTTTGTAGGATACCCTAAGGAAACTATGGGTTACTACTTTTATTATCCATATGAGAACAAAGTTATTGTTTCTAGGTATGGAGACTTCCTTGAATCTGATCTTGTAAACCAAGAATTCAGTGGGAGAAATTATGATCTTGAAGAGAGTCATATAGATACATTACCTTCTAAAAAAACTAGCGATGTAATTCCTGTAGAACCAGAAAGTCTGGCGGTTCCACCGGAATTAGTTCCTCTACGTAGATCCACAAGGATTAAAAATGCAAATAGCAATATGTATCTTAACATAGAGGATGATGATGAGTTAGGGGATCTTGTTGAACCCGCTAATTATAAATCCGCCATACTTGATCCTAAGAAGGATAAGTGGATGGTTGCTATGGATTAGGAAATGAAATCCATGAAAGTAAATGATGTTTGGATTCTTGTAGAACCACCACCGAATGTTAAAGTAGTGACACATAAGTGGTTATACAAGAAGAAAACCGACATGGATGGAAAAGTACAATCCTATAAAGCTCGTTTAGTAGCTAAAGGTTTACTCAAACTTTTGGCATATACTACGAGGATATATTTTCTATATAGCAGACTTAAGAGCTATTAGGATTCTCATAGCCATAGCAGCATACTATGACTATGAGATATGGCAAATGGATGTTAAAACTGCCTTCTTGAATGGTCGCTTAGATGAAGACATCTATATTGAGCAACCAGAAGGGTATGTTGATCCTGAAAATCCAGGACATGTGTGCAAACTTCAAAGGTCCGTTTATGGATTGAAGCAAGCATCACGTCAATGGAAAAAAGATTTGACGAAGAAATAAAAAATTTTGGATTTCTTCAGAATCGTGATGAACCATGTGTATATCGCAAAGCTAGTGGGAGTGATGTAGTATTCCTAGTCATATATGTTGATGACATATTAATCATGGGAAGTAACATTCCAAGACTTAAAGCTGTTAAGGATTATCTTGGTAAATGTTTTTCTATGAAGGACTTAGGAGAAGCTGCATACATTATGGGAATTAAGATATATCGAGATAGGAAAAGACGGTTAATTGGTCTACGTCAAGATGCTTATATGGATAAGATTTTGAAGAAGTATAATATGCATAATTCCAAGAAAGGTTTTCAACCTATGGAACTTAAGCATAATCTGAGTCATGAGATGGATGCATCAACTCCTGAAGAGGAGGCATAAATGCAGAAGGTGCCTTATGCTTCGGCTGTAGGATCTATAATGTATGTTGTTAGATGCACAAGGCCTGATGTGGCGTTTTCTCAGAACTTGGTCAGTAGATACCAACAGAATCCAGGGAAGCTCCATTGGACTGCTGTTAAACATATTCTAAAGTATTTGAGGAGTATGAAAGATATGTTTTTGGTATATGGTGGAAAACCAGACACAGAACTGAATGTTACAGGTTTTTGTGATGCGTCCTAGCAATGTGAAAAATACGATACGAAGTCTCAGACAGGTTGCATTTTTGTTATCAATGGAGGAGCAGTTGACTGGAAGAGCAAGAAACAGACAACGATTGCAATGCATGCTACTCAATCTGAGTACATGGCTGCTTCAGAAGCTGCAATGAAAGTTGTTTGGATTAGGAAGTTTATTGAAGATATTGGAGTGATGCCTTCAATTAAAGAACCTATTGATATGTATTATCACAATTCTACCGCAATAATATTTATCAATGCCCTAGAGTCATGAAAGGCGCCAGACACTTTATGCCTAGACATCACTACGTCCGAGAACTAGTTGAAGCTCAGGAAATCAAATTGATAAAAGTTCACACATATAGCAGATCCTTTGACTAAGGCTTTGCCTAAACCAAAGGTAGTTAAGCATGCCAAGGCGATTGGGCTGCATCTAGCTAGCGAACTCATGCAATAAAATCCTGTGATTAGTATTTGGATAAAGGATGTTATGACATTATTATATAATGAAATAAAGATTAAGTTTCGTTTATTTCTATTATTTAATAAGTGTATCCTATTTTACATGTTTTAATCCATGAATAAAAGTTATGCTAAATGTCCATTGTCGATTAATAATATGGGAATATTATTAAATTAAGACAAATCAAATAGTGACAGAGTATACTTGAAAGTATATTGGTCAATTTTGGATGATATTCGACGAAAGCGAATATAGGACTTATCCCAACTATATGTTATTACTTTATGTATCTTTGTCATTAAGTAAAACATAAGTAGTTATCCTTAGACCTGAGATACCAGGAAACTGATATGAGTCTAGTGCATCTCTGTGAAATAATCTAACGCTAAACGTAACTGGTAGCTATAAGGATTATTTTCGGAAGTGTTGAAAAATTCATAAGTTTTGCTAGTATTCAATATGGAATTTATTTCCTCCAATTTCGTTTTGGAGTTTAATACAGCTGGGCCCCTCGTGGGATTAGTAAGATGTTTGTGTGGCCACACCCAAATTTGTTTTGGTAATCTTGCTGGATCTGTGAACGAGAAACAGAATGGTTAATGAAAGGAATGACTGAGATCCATATCCTTATTAACGTTGTATTAGAAATAAAAGGATAATGATAACGATGCAGAATCGTTAAAAGGTTTTGTCCAGGAGACCTTACTCGAGTTGTACTAGAGACATTGCTAGTGTAACTAGACGCTAGTCAATGTGATCACGATATTCGAAATATGTCAAAGTGGGAGCTGTAAGTTTATGGACTTATATTTAATAGTCGTGTGATAGGATCGAACTCGAGATTACGGGATTGCACACAATACGTAAAGAGTTAATATAATTAATAAATATATATTGTATTTGTTAATTTATTTAATAAATATATTTATGTATTTATTAATTTAACCGAGCAAGTAACTATATAACCTTAACGGTCGTTAAATAATTAATAGTTAAGTTATAATGAGCGTTAAATAAATATATAGTATACATAAACAAAAGGAAAGAAATTTGGAAGTTTACGAAACATCCTAAGGGGTGTTTAGTCGGCCGAATTATGGGCTCCAAGGGGGGGGGCATTTGTTGCCTTTTATTTATCTTGGGCTACAAGGGTTGAGGCCTATAAATACACCTCCTTATCCCTCATAATTCACAACACAATAATCTCTTCCCCTCTCTATGGTTGTTCGGTAGATTAATTACAAGCGTTGTAGATCGGTTTTCACGTGCTAGAATCATGGTTAGCTCGTTGTATTACGTGTGTACAATAACGTAATATAGTCTTACTTTAGACTATATCTTGGTATATATGGTTTAAACCCGAATCGGTGATTTGTTCTTCCTCTTGTGAAATTGCTTTAGCGTAAAGGTATGTAACCCTAATTCGATTAATTATAATTGTGTTATAATTATGATCTTGTTAAACCGCTTCCGCTATATGTGCTTTGATCTCGTTTAGGGTTTTATATAATTGTTATGATACTAATAAACCTTCACTTGGAAGTCATGTCATAGGCGACATGTGTGTTGACGGAGGATCCGCAGCGAACAAACTGAATGAGCATTGCTTCGCGCAATTGCCAATGGAGATTAACAGGGAACTAAAAGAGACCTCGTCAGTACTTACAAGATACAACGGCGACAAGTCTCGACCCTTAGGACACCTCTGTACGCAAGTAATAGTGGGACCTATTGGACATTCGACTACTATGTGGATCGAATTTATGGTTGTGCGATCCCATTCGTCATATAGCGGTATCATTGGACAACCTCCAGTCTTAACATTGCGCGCTATACCATCCATAATTCATGGCATGCCAAAAATTCCAGTGAAAGAGGGAATAGTTACAATTCGTAACATGGACACACTTGAAGAGATCAATATGGTTTCTACCAATAGTAGAAAGAGAAAAAATGTCGAAGAAAGCGAACATAGCACAAGCTCTCGCCAATATTCAACGCGAAGGAAGAGTAGCTCTGAAAATGACCAAGTAATACCACACAAGAATAACACATCCAGAGGCGTAGGGTCATCAACAGACCTCCCATGGGCCCTACTCTTGACTAGCTTCACACGGATAGGAGGAACTGATGCAGGCTTCATCCTCACGGATCAGGGAGATATACAGATCACCCACGTATTACGCTTTGAATTCAGCGCAACGAGTATGAAGGCGGATCATGAAGCGCTGATAGTCGGGCTGAGCTTGGCGCTGCGAATGGAAGTAAAAAATCTGGTGGCTTATGTATGTAACCCTTTACTAGAAAATAGAGTATCAGGACTGTGTGAGCCTCGAGGGAGCACGCTCATCCAGTACACAAGGAAGATAAGGGCTATGATCAGGCAATTCACCGATTTTTCCATCCGACAGATCTCAGAAGAACATGGCGTAATGTCAATGGCCATGGATCGTCTCTCATTGACCAATGTCGAAGATCCCCTTAAGCATGTACTTATCGATTTTATTCTAGAAAAATATGTACATGCGTACGCAATACCTACAGTGAACGGGGGGATGGTCACAAACATAGATGACACCAATCGTAAACTATTTAGTCCAACACAAATGAAATTGTGATTTTGCTAGGTTAAAATTTTCGTTTTCTCGGTGTCTTAACGAATTGATTTCCGGTTCAAAGTGTGACTCAGTTGTTCTTGGTGGAAAATAAAATGGTTTGGTTATCTATTCTACTTAAAAGGTAAATGCACAAAATAAAAACAATAAACTAAAAGCGATTAATTAATAAAAACAAAACAATATAAATAATAAAACGTGAATTTAAAGCGAAACAATTAATAAAAATAAAACTAAAAGACGAAATTAACTATCGACTCGAAAATAAAGTTTACTAAATGAAAAAGGAGAGAATAAAACTAAAATGGTACTTTAAAGCTAAACGAGGCAAAACCTAAAGCGGGTACTAAATAAAAGATAAAACTTAAACTTTACGAAAAAATATTAATACTAAAAATCGACGAAAAATTCAACTAAAAATACGTAACTTTCAAAAATAAAATCGGAACAACTTTCAGATAAAACAAAACAATTACGGAACAATAATATTAAATAAACAAGCTAGCAGGCTAGCTGCTGGAAGCTAGCAAGCTAGCTGCTTAATTTGCCGGCAAAAAGGGTTAAGCTAGCAGACATGTAGGTCATTTCCATCGTACTATTGTAAAAATTTCCATCGTACTATTGTTTCCATCGTACTATTGAAGATTCCATCGCATCCTGGATCGAAGCCAAGGATCGTACCCACGGATCGTAACGGCCAATCGCACTCTATGATCGTACCCACGATCGCAACAAGTGATCGTGGTGTGGATTATGGAGTGTGATCGTGGTGACGATCGTACTAAGGATCGCAGTAATGGATCGCAAGTAGAAACCCTCGGGGTTTATGCGATCACACTTACTGGATCATACTGGTAAAACCCTTAAGCATTACGATGGCATACAATAAGCAAATAAGCAAATACCAAATAAGCACCTATCTAAAAACTTAACCAAATCAAATTTAAGAAAAAGCTAATAGACCAAAATTTGAAAACTTTTAAAAAACGAAATAAGCAAACTTTAAAAAGACTAAACTTTTTAAGAAAACTAAAAAGTAAATAAGCTAAATACAAAATAAGCCAATAAGATTGTCAAACTTATAGCTTAATTCGTATAAAAGCTTAGATAGAAATAAAAAGGTGAACTTTTTAATCAAATAAGCAATATGATTAAGCAAAATCAATGCTTAATCCGAACCAAAATCAAATCAAAGACAAGAAAAGTAGGATGAGAAATATAAAGAAAATATTGATTAAAAGTAAATAAGGATTCAACAATAAAATTAACTTACTTGGAATTAAAAGGCTTGAAATTTAAGACATGAAATTAAAGAACAAGATAGTAAATGACATGAAAATTTAAGTTGTGCAAGTAAAGAAAAATGGTGGAAAGACTAATTGTCACATTAGCTATCAAGTGTGAAATGAGGTGGAAGTGAAATATATATAGGGAGAAGGGAAGCATGTGTTGCTTCCTTCTTTCTATCTTTCTTTCTTTCTTTTCGTCTTTTTGTCTTCTTAATTCTTCGACTTTTTCGACGTTCTCTCGGGATTAATTAAACTCGTCTTGAAAATTCTTCATTAATAAGACTTGAGTTCTTCGGCTTATTAAACTTCCGTCTTTAGACTTGTTCTTCGATAAATCTTCAGAATAGGTCTTGGACTTCCGTTCTTTTTGCACTCTTGATCTCTTGACTTCGTCTTTTGTCTTTTTCTTTGATAAAAGCCCGTGAAAGCCCGTGTTTTCTTCCCTTTTCACATTTTGGTCCTAAATCACAACAAAAACACAAACCACGCATAATTCCGACATTTACGACATAAAATACACGTTTTGGCTTGGTTTTTATTATAATTAAGTGGTAAAAGGATGGGTGTTTTCACACCTATCAAAAACTACCGAGCGACAGCAAAAGCGCCAAATGACTACAGTACAGAGCAAGGTAGTTTACGGTCATGAACGGAATTCTATACAAGAAATCAACGCATGGTCAGAAGCTACAATGCTTAGGGCCTGAGCAAGCGCGACTGATTATGAAGGTTGCGCATAAAAAGACATGCCGCCAAGGTCTAAAAGATATGGTACGCGAAGTTGTTAGCTCGGGATATTTTTGTCCCTTCATGCATAGGGATGCTCATAAAAAGGTAATACGATGTCGCTAATGCCAGACACGCCCGAACATAGAAGCGAGACCGTCCAAGATACCCGGAGATGCTCCTGGCGTAGGAACAAGCAGGGGAGGAACTCTGTCAAGCCTGGGGCGCACATTTGGGTCTTTCGCCGCAAAAATGGGAAGCGTAGTCCGCGGCGTAGTAGCAATGTTCCCATCCCAATTGGATAACCAACAAGAACCAGGGGGAATCACCGCTCTGCCGGCTAGATAAATTGCCATCAGGCCACGTTTAGCAAGCAGGGATGGAAAAACAAAGGGCGTATGTCGCGCCAAGGAGATCTGGAGTGCGTCCCGAAAGGGCATGATATGCAATGATAGTTGTTCACAGTTACCACCGAGTCAGCTGAGTCAGCACGAGAAACAGGTGGGACATAATCATGGATTGAAGCAATACTACCTCTGAGGCACCACGTAATCAGCATGGATTACCCTCTTGGCCGCGGTCAACACTTAATAAAGATCCATGTATTTTTTCATTTTTCGGTAATTTAGGATTTATTTTTCAATGCTTTCCTTTCGAACACTCACAAGAGCATAAAATAAACTCTGTGGTCCCTAGCTAGTTCCGCATATCATACTTTTTCCTCATTTGTGGTTTTCATTTTCCTCAATCAATTAAAGTTATGCATATAATATGTTGCAATTTTTCTATATATACGTATTTGGCCCCCGGTGTACATGTACAAATAAAGTTTCCAGGCGAAATAAGAGGAATAAGTTTACCCTGCTAATTAAACTTGTCACGTAAGAGGGATGCACCCCTAGTGACGCTGGATCAGGTATCCTTTGTTAGGCATCTTACTATAAGACGTTGTAGTAAGTATTTCATTCCTCACATTCCATGACGGATATGCATAAGACACAGTGTGCATGCCTAACAAACACGTCATTATCTATGACACCGCTTATGGTAGTAGTGGCAGGCCACACGTAATGAACTTTCAACTCACCCATAGGCTCAAAGCTACAATTCACTGAAGGTACTCATAAACAGGCACTTACACTCACAATCTCAGGCGTGGGTACAAAGACCTGGAAATATTTATAAAAAACACATGTGCAGGACGCTATATGTAAACAATGGCGCAGGACGCTATAGGTACAATAAAGTTCTTACTGTACATATAATGATAGAAAAAGTTCAAAGTTACAACTAGGTACATAGTACGACAGCTACCCTTTATGACAGATGACTAGCTGAAAACAATCTCCTTAATCTGCGATACGATGGGTTCAGTGACTGATGAGACTGCATTTTTACATAGTCTCATCGTCCAAATCGGGCTTACAACGCTTAAAATGTCATAAAATACCCCAAAATATGCTTGTGTTTGTTCATTGTGTATTTTAGGTACGGATATCGTGAAATCAATAAAAGATCACAGGAATCAAGCAAAAACAAAAACGGGAAACGAAGTCGCACAAAGAACCGGACCCGAATCATGAATTTCTAAAGAATCCTTGAAGTTTTGAAGATTATCAAGTTTGGTCCCTCAAGTTTGAAGACTTGGCATTTTATACCCTTGCAAAACTCTAAAATTGCATTTGGATCCCTAAAATATCAAGACATTACAAGAATTGCCCTTGAAGAATGCAAAATGTGCATTAATAGTCCTTGCTCAAAGTTAATGAAATCATTGTGCCAAAATTGACAAGTTGGTCAAACTTAAATACAAAGGAAATAAAGTTGTAGCTGTTGAAACAATGTTTGAAAACAATTTGGAAAATGAGGGACTACTCTTGCCCAGACAACCAAACTCCAACATCCACTCACTACCACCACTTCACTTGCCACATCACCTCTATTGCCACCTCACACCCCACTAATACTTTTTCAAACTGATTATTTAATCAGTTAAAAATGAAGGTAAACACCTTTTTAAACCCCGAATCCGAATTAAACTCACCTGTTTATGACACACTAATCCTATAAACCCTAATCTCGAATTCACACTAAACCAAGGGGTTTTCCCCTAATTGACTCTAGATCCTTAATTAACCATGTCCTAAACCTAACCCACTCATAAAACCCCCTCTCCCGTGACCATAGTAGACCCTACGTTGGTCCCCTGCCTCACCTCTTATGGAAATATTCGAATCCCATCAGATAATCAATGGACCAAACGTTTTCCTTTGTTCCAAAGCTTCCTTTCAATGTTCAAGATCATCCAAGACCAGCTGTCATCAAGGACAGTCACAAGACTCCATCTTTGACCAATTTCAAAATTCAAGTTTAAGGGCATTTTAGGGCATTTGTTGTTAGGGTTTCGCTTTTTTATGTAATTCTAGATAGTTCTTTCATTTAGTATTTATAGGGATCGTATGTGACCTCCTATACTTTGTTCCAGTTTTTTTCTTGTAAACCATTTTAATGAAGTAAATAAAGTAGTTTTAAAGCCTTGCAAGAAAATCTCTGAGTTCCAATTTAAATGCTTTTGTAGTGTAATATTTACATTTTATGAAAATTTAGAGTAATTTTTATCAAATATTGTTTTTGCTCAAATTTTTGACAAAGGAGTGTTTGAGATCCGGATTATTGTGACTTATTGGCTTAAGTGGATTGACACCCACATAAGATTGATAAGCCCTGTTAATCTGTTAGTTTTTGGTTGATTCAAAATTTGGTTTCAAAATTTTAAACTCAAAAGTTGGATTTTAAGGTTTTTCAAGAAAAATATTGTTCTCTTTTTCTTTGTCTCTTACTGTAGCAAAAGCTACAAGCTATCAGCTTGTAGCCTTTGTAGTTACATTATCTTGGAAGTTTGTTGTTTCTCATTTTGTGTAGGTTTCATTCAAGACAATATCACACCATCCTTTTTTCCATTCTTTTTAAGACATAGTCATCACCCATGGTTCAGTTGTTGAGCCACAGCAGGGGTCTCTACAAGCTCTCTCTTTGGACTTCCCATAAGCTTTAAGTAGGTAAAGAAATGGCATCAGCCAGGTACGGGCTTTGAACCTTTTTTGTCCTTTACTTAAAATTTATGTGAAACACATTGAAATTGTTTGAAGCTTTTCTGTTTCACTTTTATTGATTGCTGCTAGTGCACTTTTTAGTGTCAAATTGTGTTTGAAGGATTGTGGTATGTATGTTCATGCTAGCTTTTAGTCATGTCAGCTTGGATTGTAGGATTTCTTTTGAAAATGTCTCATTAGCAGGTTTGTAGGAGTGTTTGGGTCTAGGGCTGTTTTGGCTGTGGAGTGACACCTAGAGTCTAAATATTGTCCATTCACATCAGTTCTTAGTCCATTTAGTTTATTAAAAAGTGATTTAAGTTTGGAGTATACTAGATAAAACTGGTATACTCACTAAAAATTGCTTAGTTCATCAGTAGGCCAATTTTGACTTCAATATTTTGTTTCGGACTTTGAAAATCTAGACAGTTAGTTTAGGGTATTGTTATGGCCTACATATCATTTGTATTGTGTTTTGTTAGGTTATTGTCAAGTATTGGGTGGCCAAATCTCACCTAGTGACCTAGTAGATCAGATAGAACCCACCAGACCCCTATTGTTGATATCAGTAATTGTCATTGGTTAGTTTATGTGCTATTTGTTGATTGAAGTGTTTGATTTTTGCTTTATATTGACTCCCCACACTCCACTGAGTGTGGGGGTGCCTTTGTCATCCAAAAACTCCAAGAATATAAGCCAAAAAGGGCCATATACGTTTTTCTGTGACCAGCCAGTGGGAAAAAGTTCCCACTGTTAGAGTATTAGTTCCCGCTATTATGCAAGAAGACAAATCTAGGTTAAGTGTCAACATCAGTTTGCTAGTTTTTTTGTCTTTAGTGGTCTAAAGTTAGTCTTTTCTTAATTTTTCAATTTTCCCATGATCAGTTAACTATTTTGGGATTTTTAGAAAAGTTGTTTTTATTTTTCTGATTATTTAATCAATTTTTAGAATCATTTTAAGTTTAAATAAGTTTTTAATAAACTGTTTTTGTCCTATTATGGGTAAAAGTACTGTTTTCAACTTTTTTTTTCATTTTTTTACTGTTTAGATAAGCAATTTAGGATTTTTCAAAAAGAAAACTTATTTTTCTTATTATTTTATTACTACCTCCGTCCCAAAATTATTGTCTACAGACAAAAAACACACAGTTTTAGAAAAACATTACTTTTTCATCTTTCTCTCTCTTACTTTTTGCAGAATGACAGTTTTACCCTTAACCAATTAATTTTATACTTCTTTTTTGTTTGTAATAATAACCTCAAGGGAGGGTAATATGGTAAACTCAAACAAAATTCTCTATCTAGTTTTGGAAGTTTTGGAAGTGGAAAATAATTTTGGGGCAATCCAAAATAGAATAGTGGACAATAATGTTAGGACGGATGTAGTATTTTTATGATTATTTTAATTTAAAAATAGTTTTTAACCTTTAAAAAATAGAAAAATAGTTTTAAAAACTTAGGAATGTTGGGAATAAAATATAGCCAGTACACTTGGACGCTGACAAGAGCAATCGGGACGTTGATAAGAAGAAAACAAGCGTTGACAGAACAAGCGTTGACAGGAAGATGTCAAGCGTTGATAGGATGAAGTCAAGCACTGATAGAAGACTTAGTCTACATGTATTATGTTTCTAGTTTGTTTCTAGTAAAGATATGATCAACAATGTATTTTCTATGTTTATCTTTACCTAAAATAGCTGATACGTAGACTCTTGTACAAGGCTCCTTATGACTATAAAAGGAGGCCTTTAGGTTTATGTTTCATATACGTTTTAACACTTTCATTGTACGCAAGTTTGTTTTATCAATCAAGTGAAAGTTTGGTTTACATTGTTTGTGTGTTCTTGTTTAAGTATTAATTCCGCATAATACTTAAATTGTTTTATATACAACAAATTTTCTCTACGTGTTTAACTTGATTTAATCTCGTTTACACAAGCTAAATCGATCTAAGTTTGGGATCAACAAGTGGTATCAGAGCTTGTTGAGAAACTTTGATCTAAAGAACACAAGAACCCTAAATCGCCAAAAACCCTAATTTTCAAGAAACCCTAAAAACATCATGTCTACCCCCAGAAGTAAACTCCTCCTCCTCCTCACCCCCCAACATCAAGATACGCATGCTAGACCCAGACAATTTTGAGCTGTGGAAGTTTAACTTTGAACAGTATCTATAAATCCATGACTACGCCCTATGGGAAATTATTGAATATGGAAACACATTCAATAAAGCTCAAAAGATTGCAGCTGCCATCTTACAAAGAACAAATGTTCAAGGCTCTACTGAAGAGAATCGAAAAGAAAAACCTGAAGATGGTAGAGCTGTCTCAACTGAGGACATAGCAAAGAGAAGGAATGACATGAAAACCCTAAGCATTCTCAAACTCTCTTTGGGACAAGAAAATCAAAACAAATATAGAAGCTATGAGTCTGCAAAAGATCTTTGGGCAGCCCTTGAAGTTGCTTATGGTGGTAATGTTGATACTGTACAAGAGAAAAAGAAGCAACTCTTGCATGAGTATGTTGTTTTTAAAGCTCAATCCAGTGAGAAGCTAAGTGGAGTGAGAAGAAGACTTCTTGACATTACAAGCAAGTTGTCCTTCATAGGAACAGTGCTTGGTGATGTTGATATTATCACCACTTCTCTTAAAAGTCTTGGTGATGCATGTAAGATTGAAGCAAGGTCTATAATTGCTAATAACACTCACAAAAGTTCTACTTTTGATGATGTTTACAATAAACTGAGGCTGGTAGAGAATGAAACTCATTTGAATCATGGAAGCAAGTCTACCAATGGAAATATGGCCTTCTTCTCACATAGTAAAGGTCAATTTGATCAAAAGGAGTCATACATGCACCCCGTTACTGGATCAACTTGTGTCAACGCTGGATCAAGCCTTGTCAACGCCTCACATTCAGATGCTGACACATATAAAGTTGACTCACCAAGATTTAAGCCTGCTGGTATTGATCTAGATACTATTTTTGCATACATTGCTTCATTTCCCAATGGTTCAGTGATTACATATGAGGACCTTGAGAAAATTAGTGATGAGCATTTGGAGGAGATGGACATAAAGTGGAATATGGCTCTTGCAAGTATAAGAGCAAACAGATGGAATCGAAGATTCAAGAAGAAGATGACTTTTAATGCTAAGGACACTGCTGGATTTGATAAATCCAAGGATGAGTGTTATAATTGTCATTGAATGGGACACTTTATGAGAGAATGCAGATCTCCAAGAAAATCTGATGCTGAAAAACCCTCAAGCCAAATCATCAAGGCTCAGGATTCTAAAGCTATGGTTGCCATGCAAGACATTGATGGTGTTGGCTGGGATTGGAGCTACTTGGACAAGGATGAGGAAGAGAACAAGGCTTTGGTTGCAGAAAAGGAAGAAGAAGAGCATGTTCACTATTCTCTCATGGTACACTCCTCATCTTCATCAGACAATGAGGTATATGATGATGCATTTTGTAGTAAGGGTTGTCGTCTAAACACTGAAAAACTTAACAAAGATGTTTTAAAATTGACAGCAGATGTGGTTAATGAAAGATGCAAGTTATCTAACTATCAACTTGCCCTTACTCAAACTGAAAAAAATGTAGTTGAGTATAAGAAAATGGAGCTTGACCTAAAAGATCAAATCAATATTTTAAATCATGATTTAAATGCTAGTATTGAGATTAGAAACATCATGGAGAGAGTCAATGCTACTTTACAGGCTAAGTTAGATGAGGCTATCAAAAATAAGGATAATGTAGATCTTAAAATTCAGAGATTTGATAAAGCCTCACAAACCCTAGGAAAATGTGTTAGTGAACAAAGGGATTCTAGGGATATGACTAGGATTGGTATGAAAGAGTATGATGGTGTTCCACCACCTGTTGGGAACTTCTATGGTGTCCTTAGAAAGGACTTGTCTTGGACTGGTTTACCAGAACTCCAAGAAGAGGAATTTATTCCTCCACCAAGAGTTATTACCCCAGTAGAGGAATACAAGCAGAAGTTGACTGATTTGGACCAATGAAAGAAAGCCAACCCTACCTTGTTTGTTAAGGGTGGCATGCTTAGTGATAGCCCAAATGAGTCTACACCCATCAAAGTGAAAAACCCAACCACTGGCAAGACTGTTGACCTTGGCTTAAACGTTGATAGAAAACCTGGTATTAAATATGCAGAAATGTATAGAAAACCTAGGTCACCAAAAAGCCAAATTAATGATAATGGGACAGGTTTCTTTTCTTCTAGACCTAGAGCTATGTCTAGAAAAGCCTGTTATACTTGTGGAAGTTTTTCACATTTAGCCTATAAATGTGTCAATGCCTCAAAGGTCAACGCTGACAAAAAGTCAAACACTGTCATACCCAAATCTTTTGTCCAACAAAGTCCACAAGTTGTTAGACCAGCCCCATTCTTTACTAAAGGGTCCAATACTTATGGACAAAGAACTTTTCAGAAGACCAATACATGGTCTAATAGACAATGGGTTCCTGTAGCAAACCCTAGGTTCAACGCTGATAAGGGTAATTTCAGCGTTGACAAGACCAAATTAAACGCTGATAGGAACGTTGCCAGACCAATAATGGTAAATATTTTCAACCACAGGGAAAGGGGTCTAAAGCTTCTTCTAGCTTGACATGGAGACCTAAGCAAGACCAAAACCTAATTCAGATGGGATTTCTATGACCTATAACAGATTTCATTATATTTCAAAGGTCATAACAAAACCAATTGGGGTTAACTGGGTGTTTAATCCAAAAAGGGATGAACAAGGGGTTGTCATAAGGACTAAGTATGTTCTTGTTGAACAACCAAATGAATCCAAGTCTCCTCAGGCTTGGGTTCCCAAAGAAAACTAATTTGTTTTCTTTATGTGTAGGGCATTCAAAAGTAGGTTAATGATTATGGCTATTGGAATAGTGGATGCTCTAGGCACATGACTGGGAAGGAAGATTATCTTACAAACTTCACTCCCATTAAGGATGGTGACAAAGTTTACTTTGGAGGCGGATATGGAACTATCACAGGCAAAGGAACTCTTCTCACCAACAATTTGCATTTTGAAAACGTGTTTCTGGTAAAAGAACTTGACTATAATCTGTTTAGTGCATCACAAGTTTGTGATAACAAAAATAAAGTTCTTTTCACTAATACTGAATACTTGGTGTTGAGCAAAGATTTTAAAATTCCAGATGAGAAATTCATTGATTATAGAACACCTATGCATAAGGACATTTATAATGTGAATCT
This sequence comes from Glebionis coronaria, assembly GCA_025667525.1. Taxonomy (NCBI): domain Eukaryota; kingdom Viridiplantae; phylum Streptophyta; class Magnoliopsida; order Asterales; family Asteraceae; genus Glebionis; species Glebionis coronaria. Next base: position 532,060,975 of record CM046880.1, read on the forward strand.
TATTGGAATTAGGATGAATAATAATTTTTCATGTCTATATGCTAAGGCTTCAGTTGATGAGAGTAATCTTTGGCACGGGAGATTAGGGCACATTAATTTTAAAAATATAAATAGACTTGTGAGACATGGTTTGGTTGATGGTTTGCCTGAAAAGGCTTTCCACAATGACCACTCTTGTGTTGCATGCCTTAAAGGCAAACAGCACAAGGTCTCATTTAAGTCTAAACAGGTGCACTTTAGTTCTAAACCACTTCACTTGCTGCATATGGACTTGTTTGGTCCAACTAATATAGAAAGCTTAAATGGTAAATCTTACTGTTTTGTCATCACTGATGATTTTTCTAGATTTACTTGGACTTTCTTTTTTGCTTTGAAAAGTGACACTGCTGATACTTTGATTAACTTCATTACCCAAATTGAAAAGAAGTCTGGTAATGAGGTTAAGATACTTAGAAGTGACAATGGTGGTGAGTTTAGAAATAAGTTGTTAGATGATTTTTGTGCCAAGAAAGGGATTAGTAGACAGTTTAGTGTAGCTAGAACCCCATAACAAAATGGGGTTGCTGAGAGAAAGAACAGAACCCTCATAGAAGTAGCCAGGACTATGTTGGCTGATGCTCACTTTCCCATTGTTTTTTGTGCTGAGGCTGTGAATACAGCTTGTTATGTTCAGAATAGGGCATTAGTCAACAAGATTCACAACAAAACACCTTATGAGTTACTTTGGGGAAGGAAACCTAATATTGGTTTTCTTAAACCTTTTGTATGTCATGTAGTTGTGCTGGATACTAGTGATGCCTTAGGTAAGTTTAGTGCTAAAGGTGATGAAGGTTACTTCATGGGTTATTCTATGCAGAGTAGAGGATATAGAGTTTACCTTAAGAAAGAAAAACGTATATTTGAAAAGGTACATGTTAGGTTTTTAGAAAGTAAACCTAGTGATCCGAAAGTGGTCCAAATTGGTTATTTGACTTGGAACCTCTATCTAGGACTTTGAATTATATGCCTGTTACTAATCCAAACATTGTGAAGGTAACTTCAAATGTTATGGAAGAATCAGTTATTGATGTTTTAGGTAAACAGGTTGATGAAGAGGTTGGATCACAAGCAGACAAAGCAGCACCCATACTTGAGTATGTTACCATTCCCATATGGACAGATGCATTTGTTGTTGCTGCTGCTGCTGGAAAAGAAAAAGGTGGTCCCCAAGTATCACCAGTTGATAACATGCATGATCTTTCAGGCGCTGACAAAGGAAATTCTGGCGCTGACAAGACAAATTCAGACGTTGATGGCTCAAACGTTGACAGCCTTGGTCCAGGCGTTGACAAATCTTTTGACCATATTTTCTCTTCCAATAATTTTGAACAAGGTGAACCTTCAAACAGAAATGGAGAGGTTCATTCAGATGGATTTGGAAGAGAGTCCGAAGAGGATATTGGTAACATGGAAGATGAGATTGAGGACAACACACTTATTGAGGGAGGAGTGCTTACTTCTACAATCAAAAATCACCCTCCTTCTCTAATTATTGGTGATGTGATGACTCATGTGCAAACTAGAGGATCTCATCAAATTCTTGGTGGATTTATTGCCAATATTCACAAGAAGGTTGATACCCCTCTTGTTCAATCATGTTTGTTTGCCTGTTTTCTGTCACAACAGGAACCCAAGAAGATTTTTGATGCTCTCAAAGAACCAAGTTGGGTGGAAGAAATGCAAGATGAGCTTCACCAATTTGCTATCCAAGATGTTTGGGAGTTGGTTGATTGTCCCAGACATGTCAGACCTATTGGGACAAGATGGGTTCTTAGGAATAAAAAGGATGAAAGAGGCATTGTGGTCAGAAACAAGGCACGTTTAGTGGCTCAAGGATATACACAAGAGGAAGGGATAGACTATGAGGAAGTCTTTACACCTGTTGCAAGGATTGAGGCTATAAGGATTTTTCTATCTATGCCTCCTGCATGGGATTTACAGTCTATCAAATGGATGTGAAGAGTGCTTTTCTTTATGGCACAATTGCAGAGGAGGTTTATGTAATGCAGCCTCCTGGTTTTGAAGATTCAGAACATCCAGACAAGGTGTATAGAGTGAAGAAAGCTATGTATGGACTTCATCAAGCTCCAAGAGCATGGTATGGCACATTTTCCACCTATCTGGTGGAAAATGGATTTAAAATGGGCACCATAGACCAGACCTTATTTACAAAGAAGACTGGTAAGGATTTCTTACTTGTTTAGGTCTATGTGGATGATATCATCTTTGGCTCTTCTAGTCCAAAGATGAGTGAAGACTTTTCCAAGCTTATGACAGACAAGTTCAAGATGAGTGCAATGGGGGAGATGAACTTCTTTCTAGGATTACAAGTTCAGTAGAAAGAAGATGGTATCTTCATCTCTCAAGATAAATATGTAGCAGAAATCTTGAAGAAGTTTGGCTTTTCTCCATATGAGAAAAGGGCTAGCACACCTATGGATAGGGAACACCCTTGGGGAAAAGTTGGAGATGGAAAAGAAGTGGATGTCAGGCATTATAGGTCAATGATTAGTTCATTGATTTATCTCACTGCTTCAAGACCTGACATTATGTTTGCTGGGTGTGCATGTGCACGCCATCAAGTAACTCCCAAAGAGTGTCATCTTCATGCTGTCAAGAGGATCTTTAGATACCTTAGATGTTATCCAGACCTGGGATTATGGTATCCAAAAGATTCACCATTGGAGCTTATTGCATATTCAGACAGTGATTCTGGTGGTGACAAATTTGATAAGAAATCCACAACTGGTGGATGTCAGTTTCTTGGGAGTAGATTGATCTCTTGGCAATGCAAGAAACAAATAGTGGTGGCCAATTCTACAACTGAAGCAGAGTATGTTGTAGCAGCTGCTTGTTGTGGACAAGTCTTATGGATTCAGAACCAGCTGTTGGATTATGGGTATAATTTCATGCATACCAAGATTTTTGTAGACAATAACAGTACTTTATGCATTATTAAAAATCCTGTACATCACTCTAAAACAAAACACATAGAAATTAGACATCATTTTATAAGAGATTGTTTTGAAAAGGGTTTAATACAACCAGATAGGGTTGACACAGAAGAAAATGTGTCTGATTTATTAACTAAACCTTTTAATACTGGAAGATTTCAATACTTGGTAACAAGTATTGGAATGATCAATCTCGCTTAATATGTGTTTTGGGGTCTTATTGTAAAAGTATGTACAGGATATGCATTGTTATTGGTCTTTTTGTGAAATTAGATTTTCCACTTTATTTGTCTAAGGCTGAAAAAGGTTATCTTAACTCTAATAAGTGTTATCGTGACGTTGTCAGCAACATGTTAGTTTTGTGGTCTTTAATCTAATTGTGCAAGCGTTGTTAGCATTGTACCATTGGATACAGAGTTGCTTATGGGTCCTTGGAGCATTATTGGAGCATGTTTCAATTTATGGATGATGGTTGGAATATTTATACTCTTATCTTGACATAAATTTTTATTTACATGCATAATATTTGGCAACTTATGTATCATAGTTTAAGGGGAGGTTTAGGAACCTTTTTAGGACTTTTTGGGTATTCTTATAATACTCTTATCACAATTCTAGATTGTATCCACTGGTGAGTATGATTTAGTTTACTATCTCATGAGGCACTGTAGCATGCAAAGTTGATATACTATGCTTGCTGCCAAGACCTTTTGGCCTAGAATTGGGAGTGGTCTGTTGGGAGACTTGGGTATGATTTCTATTGGGATTACCTGGGAAGTTGCAATGGATTTTATGAGATAACTTAACTGTTAAGAACCTTGGTTAGTAAGGGACACTAGAGGACTGTTATGTTTGTCTTGCATAAGCAAGTGTGCATGATTGGACAGTGCTTGCCACCCTATGGTAATTTTCAGTTTATAGGTTATCTTCACTAGGATAAATTACTTTGTTAAGGTCCTTTTTCATTTTTATTATTTTTATTTATGGACGTTGACAGATATATTTCCAAACGTTGTTGTGACCAATTTAGACGTTGACATGGCTTTTTCCAACGTTGACAAGAATATATCCGTTGGGCGTTGATGGGTTATTTTTGACCGTTGACACTCATTGGGTCCTACCCAGTTGTTATTTTTGACAAAAACTGGGGCCGTAATTTTGGGAGTTAATAACTTTTAATTAATGCACAAGATAAGTTATTTTCTTTTCAATATTTTCATTATTATATTTTGAAAATACTTGCCTCATTTTTGACCAATCACATGTGCCTATCCCTCCTATAAATTTGGCTCCTTCTTTTTAAACAGGGTACTCTCATATTCTTGTCTAACAACTTTTCTCCTATAATTCATCTTTTATAATCTTTCACAAACAGCTTTCTACATCAATTGCGCCTAAGTTTAAACCAAGTAACTTGGTATTGGGATTCAGAAGTCAGCAAAATATGATTGCTTATTTGGAGGCTGATGATGCTCTGTTTCCTCAATACACCCAGATGGTGGCGTATTTGAATGCATCTCCATTACGGTATGCTCTTTCTCATGCTCCTCTCATCCCTGTCACTCATATTAAACAGTTTTGGAACACTGTTAGTTCCTCAACACTTAATAATGTGACTACATTAACAGCTATTGTCCATGGGCGTTTGATAGGTGTGTAAACACCCATCTTTTCTACCAATTAATTACAATAATAACCGGACCAAAACGTGTATTTTATGTCTTTTATGTCGGAATTATGCGTGGTTTGTGTTTTTGTTGTAATTTAGGACGAAATTGTGAAAAGTGGAGAAAACACGGGAATTCACGGGCATTCACGGCTTTTATTGAAGAAAAAGATGAAAGACGAAGTCGAGAAGTCAAAAGTGGAAAAAGAACGGAAGTCCAAGACCAATTCTAAAGATTTATCGAAGAAAAAGTCAAAAGGCGGAAGTTTATCAAAAGCCGAAGAATTCAAGTCTATTTTATTGAAGAAATTAAAGACGAATTCAAAAGAAATCCCGAGCCACAAGTCATTAGAGTACAAATAAAGAAGATTAGAAGGAAAAAGGACTAATGGTGCAATTAATGAAGACTATATGCTTAAGGACCTAATGACGCAATTAAGAGAAAAGGAAGAAGGGGAGGAAGCTTCCTAATCCTCCCCTATAAATAGTTAGGATTTGTTAATCATTTCTTTTGTTGGCTAACTTGACAAATTAGCTCTTCCACCTTTATTTTATGCACATTTAAATACTTGTCCATTTAATTACCTTGTCTTGCACCTTAATTACCATCTAATTCAAGTAAGTTTTTCTTTTTAATTCTTGTCAAGCTTTATCTTTATCTTGTTAATCACATTCTTCCTTTCTTAATCTTTGTGTTGATTTGTTTATGTTCATGTTCTTAATTTTGGTTGATTAATTTAAGTGGCTTTTGATTATTGTGATCTTTATTGTTTGATTTGTTGCTTTGGATTGATTGTTTATGTTTATTAGATGTTTTGTTTTTAGTTTGGTTTATTCTTTTTGTTGATTTGGTTAAGTTTTTGTTTAAATTCGTGCTATCTTCTTTCCCTTGTTCTTCGTATACAGTAACTGTTCTTGCCAGATTCGTCCCCTGCAAACATTCCGAATAGGGCTGTTTCATTGTGCTCTACACGGAATATTTCATATTCCGAATAGAGACTTTTATTCCGCGTAACAGTTTTGTAAGATTGCTTATTCGGAATATTTAATTATTCCGCATAGGGATTTTAAGAAATTGCTATTCGGAATATCCTGTATTCCGAATTGGGGAGGTTTTCAGCATAGACAGATTTTCCGAATAGGCCAAACTTTCCGCATAGGAAGTTATTCCGAACAGGGACTTTTTTTTCCGAATTGACTTTTTATTCCGAATAGGGTGTACATTCCGAATAGGAGGACTTTCCGCATAGTGACAGTATTCCGAATAGACCAATTATTCCGAGTAGACACTTTATTCCGAATAGGGGGACTCTTTCCGAATAGGTTTTATTTTCCGCATAAGGAACTATTCCGAATAGACACCTTTTTCCGCATAGTGACAGTATTCCGAATAGGGGTTTTATTCCGGATAGGGACTTAGTATTTTTAGTTTTCTGCCTTTTCATTTTAAGCTTTATTTTTCCCGCCTTTTTCCTTGCTTGCACTTTAAGTTTATTTGCCTTAGCTTAAGATTTAGTTTAGTTGCGTTTTAAGTTTGCCTTAGTTAGATTTAAGTTTGCGTTATTTACTTAATTGCCCTTTAGTTTTAGTCGCACTTTAAATACTTGCACTTTATTTTTAATTAGACTTAGATTTACTTTAATTGCACTTTACTTTAATTGTTTTGCACCTTTTATTTTCAACACTACAACGACACATCTTTGTTTCCACCAAAGTTCAACTGAGTCACACATTAAACAACAAGTTTTTCAATTCGAAGAGACCACGAGAACGATAAATTTTTATACGGGCTAAAAGCTTTGTATCAAATGATCTTTTTCTTCAATAAAAGCCGTGAATGCCCGTGAATTCCCGTGTTTTCTCCACTTTTCACAATTTCGTCCTAAATTACAACAAAAACACAAACCACGCATAATTCCGACGTAAAAGACATAAAATACACGTTTTGGTCCGGTTATTATTGTAATTAATTGGTAGAAAAGATGGGTGTTTAAATAAATATAATAAACAAGAATTCCCTCTAGCTTGGAAGTACTTAATACATGGCATCCTTCAATGTTTGAGTCCCAAATGTACTGCACATAATGAAATTAACAGATCTATTGCTAGTGCAATTGTGTGTAATACAAATGGGCAAAAGTATAATTTTTCTAAACTGATTTTTAATGGCATGTGTAAAAACAAGGGTAATAAGATGACTTTGGCTTACCCACGACTTTTACAAATGATTTTTGATGAGAAAAAGTATTGCACCAGGGATCATGATGATTTTTATGTGATCCTTGTGCAAAAGAAATCTATTTTTAGTAAGATGAATTCACCCCCTCACAGAGACTTACCCCTTACCCAAGCCATGCTTGCTGTTATTGCAGCAGCACAACCTCAACCTGACCCACAACCACAACTTGACCCATTGCCTGAACCATCATCTTCACCTCATCACATGGAACTTGACCAATGTCCCTTCAACGCTGACACTTTAAATGTTGGCGTTGACACTTCAAATCTAGACGTTGACACCTTTCTACAACAGACCCAAACACCCTTTAACCTTAAAACTACCACCCAATCCACATCATCTTCTACACCCCCTGAATTTAGGTTGGTAAAACGCCCAAGGACTACTGGAGTGTTCTCCTCTAGTGGTCCTAGCCATGTTGTAGAGAGAACCACCACCACAAGTGTGGTTGGTGATATGGATGAGGCTGGGACTATTGGTATTCGCTTAGATGCAGGCCAAGCCAGTCCTAACATCTTTAAGACCTCATCCATGCCCCATGACTCTACTTTGGGAGGTCAAATACCTATTCTAGAGGAGGGCAGATTGGAACCATACACAATGTTGGAATTGACGGCTGTCTGCATTAGCTTGCAAAAGCAAAATGTAGACCTGGTACAAACAGTCAGTACACAAGGCCTTGAACTCAAGCAATTGAGGGAGAGGATTGTTCTTTTGGAAGATGCTAACAATAGGCGTGTTATGGAGGATTCTTCCAAAGGGTAGGATGAGCAGATACATGTGAGTGACAAAGGCTCACATGATGGAGAATCTTTAGGTATGGCTGAAGCTCTTACTGAATTGAAGAAGCAACCAGGTTTTGATGTATCTTTGGTTACTCCTACAACTTGTCCTTTACAGCAATGATGGAGCAGTTCACAAGAAGCACTGACAAGAGTAAGGTGAGCGTTGACAAGCATATTTTGGACGCTGAAACACCAAGCGCTGACAAGAGTAAGTTGGGCGTTGACAGACCTGCAGATATGGTTGATGTATTCCAGTCATCAGCTATCATCAAGGAAGTGTCTTTACAGGTACCATCATCATCTTTACCCATCATTGATCCATTAGATAAGGGTAAAGGAATCATGGTAGAAGCAGAGGTTCCCAAGGATGCAGCTCAAGTAGAGTTTGATTCAAAGTTGGTTGCACAACTTATGGAACAAGAGAAGAAGAAGGTTGGTGAGTCACCATTTGTGGTTACTTCTGAGGAGCAAGAAGAAAGTAGTGATGAAAGTTCAGATTTAAGTGTTATGATAATTGAAGAACCAGAAAGACTTGAATATGGTGATGAGTTGGCAAGGGAGAAACTTGTAGAGTTAAAAATGCAGGTAGATTATGATATGCTAAAAGTTGCTCAGATGTACCATGCTTGGGAGAATAAGGTTATGGAGAATCCATATATGACAATTTCAGATCAAATTTGGGGTTTGGAGATTCTTCTAAGAGTTCAAAGATATTGCAAGGTAATTCTGAAGCATAAGGCTAGAAAAGTTTTCTCACTGCTGAAGAGAGATAGAAGGGAGCATTATTACATGTTGCTCAGATGTCATCAAACAGGATGGACTTTTCAAAAATTGCAAGGATTATCCTCTGAAGAATTAGAGTATAAGGCTTATCCCATTTGGGCAAGTGTGCAAGAGATGAACACTATCAGACTTCATTCAGATGAAAGGAAAGAAGAACTTGCAGAAGAGATGAAGATTCAAAAGGCTATGATTGTTCCAAGGCCATTGAAGAAGGGAGTTCCATTTGTGTTCCCTAAAGATTTGAGTAAATTGAATCCCAGTGAAGCTGTTATTAGAAGGAGCATTAAGCTCTCACCCATGGAAGCTTCAGATATGGTACAAGTGTTACCTCTTGATGCCAGAAACACTATCATTAGCTATGAAGAAGATGCAAGTGGGTTTTGGATGATTGGCAGATATGGGAAAGAGGTACACACCTTTACTACTCTTATGTCTCTATTTGCAAGTATGGATAGGGAAGACTTGGTAGATCTTTGGAGATTCTTGCTAGCCAAGTATGAGACTGAAGCACCTACTTCAGTCAATGGAATAAAGCTTTGGTCAACATTCAAGAGAATGTGTGCACCAGAAGAAGAAGATCCTGTTTGGAAGGATCTTGAGGATGATATCAATGGACTTCAATGGCGTTTGTATTCAGCAGCTGGTGTGTATCATTTGAGTTCTACAAAATTTTCTGAGTATCTTCTTGTGGATGCTGAGTATCCCATGTCCAAAGAAGTTTTGGAAAAGATGAAGACAACACAGCTGGAGATTGACTACTCAAGTGACGCGGCCAAAGATTTGATTAGATATGTTTATTACCAATTTGATAAGATTTGTAAGAATCCTCCTAGTTCTTAGTTTTTATTCAGAAACTTGATTGCTAGAGTAGATATCAAGTTTAGGGGAGGATTGTTGGGAATAAAATGTAGCCAGTACACTTGGACGCTGACAAGAGCAATCGGGACATTGATAAGAAGAAAACAACCGTTGACAGAACAAGCGTTGACAGGAAGATGTCAAGCGTTGATAGGATGAAGTCAAGCACTGATAGAAGACTTGGTCTACATGTATTATGTTTCTAGTTTATTTCTAGTAAAGATATGATCAACAATGTATTTTCTATGTTTATCTTTACCTAAAATAGCTGATACGTAGACTCTTGTACAAGGCTCCTTATGTCTATAAAAGGAGGCCTTTAGGTTTATGTTTCATATACGTTTTAACACTTTCATTGTATGCAAGTTTGTTTTATCAATCAAGTGAAAGTTTGGTTTACATTGTTTGTGTGTTCTTGTTTGAGTATTAATTCCGCATAATACTTAAATTGTTTTATATATAACAAAGTTTCTCTACGTGTTTAACTTGATTTAATCTCGTTTACACAAGCTAAATCGATCTAAGTTTGGGATCATCAAGGAAAAATACATTTTAGCGTTTAATTAATATAAGTAAGATTTTAGTTTGATAAAATATAATTTTGGACTTTTTGTTATTTATATTTAATTTTAGGGCTTTAAATAGCATTTAAAATTGAATATTTAATTAATAATAAGTTTTAAAATTTATTTATTGAATTTTAATTCTTATTTATATTATTTTAGACTTAGTTTTAATTTTTAATTAATTTTTAGTTTAAATTTTTAATTTCGTCGCGTTTTACGTATTTACGTTTACGTTTTACGTTTTACGTTTTACGTCGTAGTTTAATCGTATTGTGACTCGTCTTTTAATTTTCTCTCTTCAACCCCAAAAACGTCACTAATCCAAACTTGATTTTATAATATTGGCACCTAATACACACATCTCCTTCGAGAACGAACTTGGACTTTTCGTCTTTACGGTTTTCCTAAACCGTATCCTAAAATACACTACATCATTTTGGCGCCGCTGTCGGGGAGGTGTTTAGTGCCTTATATAAATATCGTGTTTATGTGAGTAGTGCGTTTTTGCTTTTTATTTTTGAAAAGCGTAAATATCGTACATACTCATTTGTTATTTTTTCTTACTATAGTATAAATATCCAAATAAATCGTGTTTAGTTATCCTTAATTAAACAAACAACAATATTTTTACTATATTGTTGATATCCTATTATTCGTTTTCGTTTTTCTCTTGTGAATATTATTAATATATTGTACTACGTATCACAATAAATTTACAATATCTCTAAAAGCGTGAAAACGCAACCTATCATTCAATTATTGTATTCGAATCTAAAGCAAAAAGAAAAGGCAAAATAGATAATTACTTTCGAAAGGCTTAATTTTGATTAACACAAACAATAAGGTGGGTATAAGGCGGTTGTATTTAACAACCTAAAGGAAAAAGGCTCTTAAGTGCTTAGCGCCGCCTCGTTTCCTCTGCTTGCTTGTGCGTGTTTTGAGAAAAGGGCTAATCGAGGGTTTGTCAACCAAAGTATTATCTACGTATCATATATATTTGCTTGTTTTTAAGATTAAACCCTCTTGAACGTTTTGGTGTTCCACCAACGTTCTAAATTCATCGAAGGCGTTCACACCACGTGATCGTTTTCATTCTTTGAGGCTCCTTTAATAGAGAAATTGATTAGAGGAGAGATTTGTAGATATGAGTCTACGTTATACACCAAAAATCCAAAAAAAATAAAAAAAACAATCAAAAACAAAAAAAAATTGAAAAACGTTAAAAACCTCAAAAAAGAATCTTCTTTGCTACCCCCCATTCTCTACGTTAGTGCATGCGCACTCGATCGAAGGATTATTCTAATTCTAGCGACGCATCGAATCGACGCAATCGAAATCAAAGGAATCGACGACGTAGACCAGATTTAGAAACCGACGTTCCTAATATCGTTGTCGAAACCGAAGACGAGATGTCCAAAAATCGTTCGACGATGGAATTGCTCCAAACGCCCACCGAGGGTTATGGAGACGCGACCATTATTCCCGCTATCGAAGCGGAGAATTTTGAGATTAAGAGCGGAATGCTTTCGTTGATTCAAGCAACGAAGTTTCGAGGTCGTGAGGCGGATAATCCTCACGATCACATTCGGAATTTTGATCTTATTTTGGCCACGAGCAAGTTTAAAAATGTCGACACCGATGTCGTTAAGCTTATGCTTTTTCCGTACTCTCTCGATGGTGCCGCCAAGGATTGGTACGAGAAAGAGGCACCTAATTCCATAATTACGTGGAAGGATCTCGTTTCCAAGTTCGTTAATCATTTCTTTCCGCTGTCGAATACCATGTTTTTCAAAAACGAGATCACGAGGTTTAAACAAAAGCCGAATGAACCGTTTAGAGACGTGTGGGATCGTTTTTAATGAATTTGCTTAGGCAATGTCCTCACCTTGGATTTTCCGAGTTACACCAAATCAACACGTTTTATAACGGTCTTAGTTTTCAAGAACAAGATTCGTTGAATTCCGCCGCCGGTGGTAATTTTTTGTGTAAAACTCCAAAAGACGCTTTAATGATTATCGAGAATAGATCCAAGATTTACCAACTCCGTAACACACCGAGTGTTGCCAATGTCGCCAATGTTAGTAATTCTAATCGCGATATTGAGAGGGTTTATGCGAAAGTCGATAAGTTGAAGAATGTGTTTACGTCTTTTCTCATTGAGATGTAAAAGAAAGACTCTCCCGCTTCGGTGAAAGCGGTTAAGGCATCATGTACGTTGTGTGGTGGACCTCATAATTATTACGAGTGTGCGGCTACAGATGGCCAAACGTTGAGTGTTAACGCGTTAAACAACAATTTTCAAAATCAAAATAACGCGGGTCCATCACAAGGCAATTATAACCAAGGCAACAATTTTTCGAATCAAAACCGAAACAATTTTCAAGGAAATAATCAACAACGGAATTTTTCGAATCAAGGTCAGAATTTAAGTTGGCAAAATCGAGATAACAATCAAAACTCGAATTTTCAAAACAACGCTAATCAAGGAAACAGTTTTTTGAGTGGTAATCAAGGAAATTTTCAAAGAAACAATCAAAACCAAGTGAACTTTAATTCTAATCAAAATAGTTCGTCAAACGAGTTTCAAGAATATATGAAAACGAATGAGGCTAATATAATACGATTAGAGAGACAAATTGGTACTTTGAAAAACGACTTTTCCAATACATTGAAAAATCAAAATACAAAGATTGAGCAAGGATAAAATCGACATTAAACAGATGTTTTCGGCCATAATAAACAAGTCATCGGGTGCGTCATCGAGTACGTTACCTAGTGATACCATTGCAAATCTGAAGGAACATGTTAAAGCCGCCTCGTCTCGTGAGAAATGTCGTGTGATTACCCCAAACCTTGATGGATTTAGAGTTGTTCCTTCTTCTCAACCCTCGACTTCTAAAATGCCTTCATGTTTTGAAGTCGATGGGGTGAACGTGGTAACCAAGGAAAAGAGTGCACACCCTCGTGTACCTCGAATTCCATCCACGGTTCAAAAAGAGAGCTTTATCGACCTCACCAATGTGACCCTTAAAGAAATCTGTGCTTCGATCCTTCTTAAAAACCTAACAGGAATATGCCGAGAAAGGAAGAGGATCCAGGCCAATTTCTTCTACCTTGTGATTTTTTCGAGATTGAGGGATATTTAGCCCTTGTCGATTTAGGTGCTAGCATCAATCTCATGCCTCATTCTCTTTGGAAATTGATGAAATTTCCTAGACTTACCCCCGCGAACATGACAATCGAGCTAGTAAATTGTACACCTTTAGAACCAATTGGAATAGCCGAGGATGTTTATGTTAGAATTGGAAAGTTTGTTTTTCCCACTGACTTCGTCATTTCCGATTATGAGTGTGACCCTAAATGTCCCATTATTTTAGGTCGGCCCTTTTTATCGACGGCTCGAGTCGTAATCGACGTTCACGGTGGGAAATTAACTATGAAATATGGGGAGGATAAAATGGAATTTTTCACGAGTAGATCCCAAGTTTCAAATGATCATGATAAAACCGAGGTTTCTAAACCCGACTTTTCAAAATTTTATACTATCAAAGCTCATACTTTAGCGAAAAAAATGAGATTAGATGCATGTTTTGAAAGAATGAGAATAAACGGTTTTAAATATGAAGATTTTAATGATAAAGAATACGTTTACTAAATTCAAAAGGGTATTCGTAAATTTATGGATGAAAAATCATTTTGAGATATATTCGGCGAACAAAGTGAACAACCAATTCTGAAGGGAGACGTTAGTGCCATCACGACAATGATCAATATGGACTCGTCTTCACCACCTTCGAAGGACCACGTCTTTGAGGCTTCAACTTCTAATTCCATTGAAGTACCTCCATTTCCTAGCCCAATATCTATTGAGACGAAAGGTTTTATCGATATCGATCCTATCGTCATTGAAAAGTCACCTAAGCATAGTCGTTCGACTTGTAAGACCATGGTTGTGAGTGCTCACGTCGACTCTTTCTTTGATGATGATGATGGCGATTATGCTGAAATTGATCACATACTAAAAAATCCACAAGCAATTTTTGATTCTCCTAAAAAGAATTCTTCGTGTGGTGAGTATGATGATTTTTAATTCGAGCCCGAAATTGAGGAAATTATTGAACGAGAGCTTGCTTTTTTGCCTCCGCTTCCACCTACAAGTGAGGTTGATTTTTCCAATATTGAGGCCGAACTTGAGGAGTTGGAACGTCTCATTCATAATGACGAACCAACTCACGTGACCAAAAATCCCATTCTCGAGGAGTTACCTAATCAACACTCCTGAAATGAGAATGACGTTTACCACATTCGTGAGGATCTAACTAATCAACGATCCCCACAAAGGAATGATGGTTTTATGCTTGATCGTGATCTCTTCGAGAGATTTTCTAAAATCATCAATGAGGGGAATGACAAACCTTGGTTTGACAAGCCTATCTATGACGAAGAAATCGATGAGATCGACGTTTATGAGGATGACGAATATGTTGACCCCGGGGGGCGGTGTTCTTTATTGACCATCGTTTTGAGAATTTATATAATCCACCACCTCCCTAACCTCGACTTAAATGTGAGGATTTTTAGCGTGACTAATATTGAGTTTGAAACGCCAAATATTTTCGACATAATCAAATCGGGTTTTCATAAAGAGTTTTTTAATGATGAAAAAGGAATAGATTTTAAAATTGATTTAAAAGATTTTTCTACGAGTCTAACTCCGTCATCACTACTGTTAATGCAAGTGATGCCTAAAAACATTATTAGTGTTAACTAATCTTTCTTAGTTTTGATCACAACAAACTATACAACACATTTAGTGTAAAACACAAAACGAATTATTTAACTAACACTATCATCAAGGTAATAATCATATCACTAACTTTTCTTAATCATACTTAGTGATCATCAAAGTGATTATCCTTAAAACTCACTTTTGTTAATATGACAAAAGATTTTTTAATAAACTTTCTTTTTAAGAAAATGTTTTATTAAAATGGAAAATGTAAATTTGAAAATGGCATATTCCATATGCCATAAGAATATCCTTTCAAGGTTTAAAAAACCTCAGATATTCCTACCCCACTAAAAGATAAAATCGGAGTGTAGTCTACTGAGCGGTCCTTT